>JAPDEQ010000061.1:0-188471 GCA_027569205.1 Aspergillus kassunensis
TTAGGCATTGTTGTGGCTTCAGCAAGTAAAATAGTAAAGATTCTAAATTTACAAATAATCTGTGGTTGCAAAAAAAGCGTGGCGCACCCAACGTCGAAGGCGGTGGGTGCGCTGGAAGGCACGGATACACAAGGAGGTGGTCCAGTACTCAACCCGGTCGAGAATGACCGTCCATGACAACGAACGATCGAAATAGCTATACCGGCTGCTGGACTTGTCGCCTTCGCCGCAAGAGATGCGACAAATGTCTTCCCGTCTGTGGAGGCTGCGGGGCGCTGGAAATATGTTGTTATTCCGACTCGAACAGGCCGGAATGGATGGACAACGGGACGAAACAGCGCGATATGGCACAACGGCTAAAGGATGAGGTCAAGCGGAGTGCAGTTCGGCGCCGGTCAGATAAGATGATGCAACGTATCGCGCGGAATCTCGATGGGGAGGGGGAAGCTCAGACACCGAGCACGGTGCCGCGGCCGGCCGTCGGCTTGTCGCCTGTGAGGGTGACGGATTTACCAAGCGAGCCCGGCTTCGAACCGCGCGCGCCTGATGAACACCTTGTTGGACCGTCGCAAGACCCCTTGCATCATTTGACTCCGTCAATTTCGCATCGCTTATCTCAGCCTGTTGACAATGAGGTAGAGCTGGCCTCTGTTATGACGTATCTGGACTACATCTTTCCAGCTCTGTTCCCTTTTTACACGCCGACCATATTCGAAGGTGGCCGGAGTTGGCTTCTGGTTTTGCCCATGAAGATCAAGGCGCTTTACCACTCGGTTATAAGTCTAACCGCATACTTCCTTTCAGTTGTCCCGATTAGCTCAGACCCTGCGTTTCGGCAATGTGCAAGCATATCTTTGGGCGAGCAGCGCAAACAGACAGATATGACAGTGAAAATGGTCCAGCACCATCTGCAAATTATCGATACCCAAGGCGTCCATTATAACATACTCGAAAGCGTATACCTTTTGGAAAGCATCGTGCAATTGTTAACTGTCGAAGGCATCGTTGCTACAAGTGAAGATTGGCGGATACACTTTGACGCTGCTGCTGTCTTGTTCGAACAAATCTTCCATGATCCTACCACATTCTCGTCGGTTCTGAATTTAATGAGCCAAGCGTCATCTTTCCCCATCAAAGCCGATGGCAAATCTTTCTGGAATTCTGATCAAGCTGCATTTCGATTCTTCTCTGCTGTTCTACTGGCTGCCGATGTCATTTCGAGCACGGCTTTTCAACACCACCCAAGATTGCGTAAATACCATGGTCACTTGCTATCTGATAACCCGCATCTTGCACGAGAGGCCCTTTTGCAACTTGAAGACTTTTTTGGCTGTCAAAACTGGGTTTTTGTTCTGATAGGCAAGATCGCCTCCCTGGACACCTGGAAGAAGGAGATGAAGAAACACCGCATGTTGGCCATGGCACAGCTTATGGAGCGCGCCTCCATAATAGAAAAGGAGCTTCAGGAGGGCCTCTTACAACTCGACTCGAAATTCAACCGGCAATCAAGGAAACCAACTAGGCCACTTGACATGTTCACCACCCCGAATCTATTTAATTCTGATCCTCCATCAGACACAAACAAAAATGTCACCCAGATCTGGGCCTATGCAGCCTGCATGTACCTGCACATAGTCCTGTCCGGTTGGCAAACAGCGAACACCGAGATTCGCCAAGGCGTTGCTAGAACGATAGAGCTCTTCTCTAAGCTCCCATCCCCCGGATTGCTACGCGCGCTAGCATGGCCACTATGCGTCGCAGGCTGTCTAGCCGACGAGGACCAGGAGTCAACGTTTCGTGAAATCTTCAATTCAATGGGACCACTTAGGATGCTGGGGACGACGCAAGAGGTGATGCATATCATGGAGAGTGTATGGCGCCAGCGCGCTCGAATTGATCCTGATAATTGGGATATAGGGGCGTGCTTGGGGAATTTAGGGTACTCGGTGCTCTTGATCTAGATTTGTACTGCCATTGCTTTGCGATATACCTGAGTAATATTGCATCGGTGATTCTCTCGGTCTCGTGGTATGCTCTGTACTGGTCCTTTTCATTCAAACTACATCAGAGCAGTGATGTCATCGAGCTTGACTCAACTCGAATTCAGCATTTTACGGAGTCCAGCGGTCAACTGTTGATTGAACGGTTGATTACGGTTGAATAGATGAGGACTCGCTACCAATATTCGAGCACCATTATTAGACCGTACTACCGTAGACGAGGGTGATCAGCGCCGGCCAGGCTCCGACGGCGGAGAGCTTTCCCGCGGGAAAAAGCGTTATCGCGCACAGACTGACCCCTGATTGGCTCGCGAGTGACGTTATCGGGAGTCCGCTCAGTTTCCCGTTTTGGCCGCGGTTTTCATACTCGCCTCACTGCCCACAGCTTCAACTATTTTCCCCTCACGTTTTCTTCTTCAGCTTTTCATCACTCTCTCTTGCTTCATTCTCCTACTTCACTGTCTCATCCTTTCATTCAATTGCCACGTATGCCGTCACTGCATAGCTAGATCTCATCCCTTCGTTACCTATCTCCTCGCTGACCAGCTATCCATTGACTCGTTCAGGATGGCTGCGTCTTTGTGCCTCCGCGGCGCTCGCCAGCTTGCGCTTCGCCAATTGCGCCCGGCTCCCTCGTCTGCTGTACGCAGAAATCTTCCCGCATACCGTGCCCTGCATTCCACAACACAACAATCACATTCGTCCCAGCGGCCTGTTCACACAAGCTCTCTCGCGGACCACGGCGTTCCTCACCCCCGCGACCTCTTTCAGCCCCTAGATACCTTCCCCAGACGTCACATTGGCCCATCGCCAGAGGCTGCGCAGGATATGCTGGCTGTTCTCGACCCCCCAGTCGCATCTCTCGACGAATTTGTCAAGCAGGTGCTTCCGCCCGATGTGCTGTCTAAGAAGGATCTGGCCGTCACAGCGCCAAGCGCTGACGTTGGTCAACCCCGGAGTAGCGTACACGGAGGCTTGGGCGAGACTGATATGCTGAAGCTGTTGGATAAATACCGGAAACAGATCGACGTGTCTGGGAAAACATATATCGGAACTGGCTACTACCCGACGATTGTGCCTCCGGTGATTCTGCGCAACGTTCTCGAGAACCCTGCGTGGTACACTAGCTACACACCGTATCAACCAGAGATCAGCCAAGGTCGTCTGGAGTCGCTGCTCAACTTCCAGACTTTGACCGCGGATTTGACGGGTCTCGCATTTGCCAATGCGTCGGTTCTCGACGAGGCCACTGCGGCCGCTGAAGCCATGACCATGTCATTGGCTACCTTGCCCCTGGCAAAGCAGAAGAAGGCCGGAAAGACGTATGTTGTTTCCAGCCTGTGCCACCCTCAGACCATTGCAGTCATGCGCTCGCGTGCCGAAGGGTTCGGAATCAACCTGATTATCGGTGACGTTCTGGCAGACGACGCGAAGCTCGTTAAGGAACAGGGCGATAACCTCATTGGTGTTCTGGCCCAATATCCGGATACCGAGGGTGGTATTTACGATTACCAGGCATTGAGCGACACCATTCACTCCACTGGCGGTACCTTTAGCGTTGCTACCGATTTGCTCGCCTTGACCCTCCTCAAAGCCCCTGGAGAGTTTGGAGCAGACATTGCCTTTGGTAGCGCTCAACGACTTGGTGTTCCCATGGGATATGGTGGTCCTCATGCTGCGTTCTTTGCCTGCGCTGATAAGTACAAACGCAAGGTTCCTGGTCGTGTCGTTGGTGTTTCCAAGGACCGCCTGGGCAACCGCGCTTTGAGACTGGCTCTCCAGACCAGAGAGCAGCACATTCGACGTGAGAAGGCCACTAGCAATATTTGCACTGCCCAGGCTCTCCTCGCAAATATGAGCGCCATGTACGCTGTCTACCACGGACCGGAAGGGTTGAAGACCATTGCCCAGCGTATCATGTCCATGACCACCACAATGCAGACCAAGCTAGCAGCTCTAGGATACAATGTCCCAGCCAAGTCAAACGTGGCTGGTGGCGCTGCCCTATTTGACACTCTGGCGGTCGAATTATCTAGCAGCCAGGAGGCGGATTCGATCATTGCAGCTGCCCGCGAACAATCGTTCTTCCTTCGTCGTGTGTCGGACACCAAGATCGGCATTTCTCTGGATGAGACTGCCGGGCGTGACGAGGTCAAGTCCATCCTCCAGGTTTTTGCCACTCACGCTTCCAAGGAAGTTGCTGTAGATGAAGAACTCGGTATTGCTCCTATCCCTGCGAGCTTGGAGCGCACCTCTGCCTACCTCACTCACCCCGTATTCAACACTCATCGCTCGGAGACCGAGATGCTGCGGTACATTCGCCACTTGGAGTCTAAGGACCTGTCCTTGGCCCACTCCATGATCCCTCTCGGCTCGTGCACCATGAAGCTCAACGCTACCACAGAAATGATTCCCATCTCGTGGCCCGAGTTCTCCCAGATGCACCCGTTCCTCCCCGCGGACGTCGCCAAGGGCTACATCCAAATGATCGACGACGTGGAGCAGCAGCTCGCAGACATTACCGGCATGGCTGAGGTTACAGTCCAGCCCAACTCTGGCGCCCAGGGAGAATTCGCCGGTCTGCGTGTGATCAAAAAGTACCAGGAAGCTCAAGAGGGCAACAAGCGTAACATTTGCTTGATTCCCGTTTCCGCTCACGGAACGAACCCTGCCAGTGCTGCCATGGCCGGCATGAAGGTCGTGACCATCAAGTGCGACACCAAAACCGGGAACCTCGATTTGGATGATCTCAAGGCCAAGTGCGAGAAGCACCAGGATGAACTGGCCGCCTTCATGGTCACCTACCCCAGCACCTTCGGTGTCTTCGAGCCCGGTGTTAAGAAGGCCTGCGACCTTGTCCACCAGCACGGCGGTCAGGTCTACATGGACGGAGCTAACATGAACGCTCAAATCGGACTGTGCTCTCCTGGCGAGATTGGCGCCGACGTCTGCCACCTGAACCTCCACAAGACATTCTGTATCCCCCACGGCGGTGGTGGCCCCGGTGTCGGCCCTATTGGCGTTGCCGAACATCTCCGTCCTTACCTCCCGTCCCACCCTGCCAGCGAGCACCTCCAGTCCAAGCGCTCCGAATCCTCCTCTCCCCCGATCAGTGCTGCACCCTGGGGTAGCGCTAGCATCCTTCCCATCACCTTCAACTACATCAACATGATGGGATCCAAGGGCCTAACACACGCAACCAAAATCACTCTCCTGAACGCCAACTACATCCTCTCCAGTCTCAAAGAGCACTATCCCATCCTATACACCAACGACAACGGCCGCTGTGCACACGAGTTCATCCTCGACGTCCGGAACTTCAAGGACACCTGCGGTGTTGAAGCGATCGACATCGCCAAGCGCCTGCAGGACTACGGCTTCCACGCCCCGACCATGTCCTGGCCCGTGGCTAACACTCTCATGATTGAGCCCACGGAGTCCGAGAACAAGGCCGAGCTCGACCGTTTCTGCGACGCTCTCATTTCCATCCGCCAAGAGATCGCCGCCGTCGAGAGCGGCCAACAGCCCCGTGACGGCAATGTCCTTCGAATGGCCCCCCACACCCAGCGCGACCTCCTCGCTTCGGAGTGGGACCGCCCATATTCGCGTGAGGCGGCCGCCTATCCCCTTCCTTACCTTCTCGAGAAGAAGTTCTGGCCCTCCGTTACTCGAGTCGATGATGGTAAGCCTTACTCCCATAAATCTCAATCATGCGGCGAATGCTAACATATATACAGCGTACGGTGACCAGAACCTCTTCTGCACATGCGGACCGGTGGAAGACAGCGAGTAGAGTAGTTATGATACCCATGTTTCAGTAGAGATACGACTTATATACTTTCAACATTTTTTGGGATGGCAGTGGGCTTGATCATTATTCAACAGGGTCATGATAGACGGCGTTTACATAGCATCGAAAAGTTGCATAATTTAACACATTTTTACACTTCATCTGATCGGCGCTTATCGTATCGTATCTTATCGAACTGTCAGATAACGATAACGATCGGAGCCAGCCGTCAACGGCTGCGGAGTTCGCCTTTCCGCAGCCTTGTCCCTTCGTATATAAGATCTCGTTTTCCCATAATTCATTAGACACATTAACGAAGTGCTGCTCGTCGATCCTCCCACTATTGAAAGGAAACCCCTTACCATTTCCTGGTCACAAACCTTGTTTAATCACACAGCAGCTTACACAGCATAAGGTTCACATTCAGCCTAAATCCAGGCCAAGCTTCAGCAGAATCAAAATCATTTCAGGGCGAATGGCACCCCAGGTGACCCTGTTCTATGGGACATTCATAGACCTCCCACGGACGAAGTCCGGCGAGAAGCACGAGCTCTCGGTCAATCATGGTGCTCTCTGCGTGTCCACCGCAACCGGCCGGATTGAGGATTTTCGGAGTATTTCCAGTGAGGAGGAGCTTCAAGATCTACTCAAGAAAAGTGGCTGGACAGGCGTTGAAGTTGTGAGAGCACGAGAGGAGCAGAATGAGTTCTTCTTCCCGGGGTTTATTGGTATGCCTTTTTGTTCCTTGATCCATTCCGCCATAAGAAAAAAACAAGCGCTGACGGACAAAGACACACACATTCACGCCCCCCAATACCCGAACTCCGGCCTCTTCGGCTCTTCTACCCTTCTAGACTGGCTGCAAAGATACACATTCCCACTTGAATCCTCCCTCTCCAGTGTCTCCACCGCCCACGGCGTCTACAACACCGTCATCTCCCGCACGCTCGCAAACGGGACAACATTCGCCTCGTATTTCGCGACTATCCATGTCCCGGCGACAAACCTCCTCGCAACACTCTGCCACAAACGTGGTCAAAGAGCCCTCATCGGCCGGGTTTGTATGGACAATCCCACTTTCTGCCCGGACTATTACTGCGACGAGTCAGCAGAAGACTCACTTGAGAAAACAAAGCAGAATATAGAGCACATCCACTCCCTCGACCCAGAGGGGAACCTAGTCAAGCCGATTGTCACGCCCAGATTCGTACCGACCTGTTCCCGCGAAGCACTCACCTCGCTTGGGAAACTCGCCGCGGAATATGCTCCCCCGTTACACATCCAAACACACATCTCCGAAAACAAAGACGAAGTCGCGCTCGTGCAGACCCTCTTCCCGGAATCGTCGTCTTACACAGATGTCTACGATACCCATTCCCTACTTACCCCGCGCACAATCCTCGCGCACGCAGTGCACATCAACGCAGCAGAACAGCGCCTCATCGCCTCCCGAGACTCAAAAATCAGCCACTGCCCCTCCTCAAACTCCGCACTGGGCTCGGGGATTGCCCCCGTCCGCGATATCCTCAACGCCGGTGTCACAGTCGGACTAGGAACCGATGTGTCGGGCGGGTATAGCCCTAGTATCCTCGAAGCCGCGCGACAAGCATGTCTCGTCTCCCGCTTACTCCGACATACAGCCGCATATACCACCGAAACAGGAAGACAAGACGGATCAGAAGTCCTCTCTGTCGAAGACTCACTATATCTAGCGACCCGCGGCGGAGCCGCCGTCGTCGATATGCCCGGTGAGATTGGCGGATTCGAAAAGGGGATGTTCTTCGACGCGCAGCTTATTAGCCTTGGTTCTACGGTCCTCGGTATATCCTCCTGCGCGGACGCAGACGAAGCAGATCTAGTCCAAGATGTCAGTGAGACGAAAGACTCCGTTGTTGATATTTTCGGCTGGGAGTCGTGGACGGAGAAGGTACATAAGTGGGTGTGGACGGGGAATGAGCGGAATGTGCGAGCTGTTTGGGTTCAGGGGAGGCTTGTGCATTCTATTGGTAGTGGTACTCAGGATAAAGCGTCTACAACATTTTTTGGAACTGGATTGGGGCTTTTGTCTGGAGTTGGATCTGCGGAGGGCTGGGGCTGGGCTAAGTATCTGGTCACGGGGTTGGGCGTTGGTGCGTTGGGATGGGTTCTGGGGAAGAGGGGACGGTGATATTGGGTAACCTTACTTGGGTAAAATTGGGTTCATTTGGATGTTTCTGTACGAACTAGATCTAGATTATTGTTGCGGGCTGTTCTTGTGGCTCGCTCTATATAACCTTCTCTTAGAGATGTATTATTTATATCTATTGATGGGATTATACCGGCATCAATGGTATCACTTATTACTATGCTCACTCGGATTGCATGTCGCCATCAGCTGGACGGGTAGAGCTAAGCTAAGATCATACAGATACCAAAGGGCTACCTATGTATCATAGGTAAGACCGAAAGACCGAAGATATGATAAAGTAGATATACAACGCAAGACGAACATAGCTACACAGAGATAAATACAGTAAAGTCGAGATACATTTCTTCCAGGGATCAATCAGTCAGTCAGCCCAGTTCTCAACGACCGTTTGCCGTCCCCATGTCATATCATGCTTCTTGATGAAAAAAAAGACACACAAGACCACACAGACTACAACCGGTTGATGGGCGAATCAAGACCATACCACAGTGCCTCCCTACCGGAAAAGCTCAACGCAATCGAAGATCTACACACACACCACTCATATTAGCATCCATCCAATCATGCAACGCAAGTAGGTATAGAATAGAAAAAGAAAAGTGAAGATATTGCAACTCACAAAGTTCGGACTCAAAAACGTATCCCCCGAACTACCAGAAACAACACTAATAGTAATGGTATTCGTGCCCGCGACAATAGTCCCGGCGGGAATCGCCACGTCGTAGACCTCTCCGTTGCCACGGTACGTGCCACGGGTGACGCCGCGCGAATTGAGGTTTGTTGGTGCGGCGGGGGTTGAGCCTGTGTAGGAGTTTATCTATTGCATTGATTAGTCTTTGTTTGGTCATGTGGGACTTGGGTTGGAAGGAAGGAAGGGAGGGCAGGGAAAGGAGGGAAGAGAAGGATAATTACGGTAGCCTGGGGCCTTCCACCCGCAAAAGAAAGGGTCGTTCCGATGCGGAGTGTCGCGGCGCCTGTTTGCGAGGACGTCGCCGTAAACGAGATCCTGAGGGGACTGTTGACGGACTTGAAGAGGGCCATGGGGAAGGAGGAGAGGGATGAAGAGCCGACGGTGTATGTTCCCGGAGACCAAGAGCTCATGCGTGAGTCGGAGGGGTGCATGCGGAGCTGGTTTGCGGCGTTGCGAAAGCCAGTTGGTCTATTTAAATGGGTTTTCTGTTAGTAGAGAAGCTCTTTTTTGATGTATGGGGTGGGTGCTAGATAAGGCTAGGAACGTACGATCCATCCCACTGTCCAATTTTGAAGATGGTTGTTCCAGTTGAGACAGAACCAGAGATATTCTTCGTTGTTGATGACCCGGCTGTAACGGTGACGGTTGTCGATGCGACGGCGTACTCGCCCTGGTAGTATTTCATCGTGTAAGTGCCTGGTTTCATGGCTGGGGAGGTGAAGGCTCCGCCGGAGGAAGTGTAGGCCCAGTATTGCGCATTGGCGTTGTACCTTTCAACGTACGTCAGTTAGCCTGGTTTTTTTTTTCTCTTTGTGCTGCCAGGAGTTGGTATGCGGGCATGACATACCAATGAACAACCCAAGTCATACTCGAGTCCGCGCCAGATGCAGTACCTCTAACAGTACCGCGCCCACTAGCCGCAACGTAGCCCGAGATACCCAAGTTCGCGAAGAAAGATGTATCAATGTTTGTTCCTGGTGTTCCGCTTCGGCTGAAGTACATGGAGTAAGGGCCGTGGAGACCCATACGGTAGGACTCTGTCTGGGCGTGGCCGGAATTCTAAGTACGGTAATCGTTAGGAGGGATATATATATCAGGTCCGAAGCAGGATGACGTACCATGTACCAGTAGAGAGCAGTGTATGCGCCACCATTGTTGGTGTTGATGTCACTGTTGTTATCAGAGTCTGGCATAAAGATAGCCTTGAGGATATGGGGGCCTTACCGGAAGAAAGGTCCACCGGAGGAACTCTCATACTGATTAAGGATCATGCAGACACGGTAGGCACTTCCGGCGACGCCTTTTGTTTATTAGTTATTGGAGGTAAGGTGGGGTAAGGGTTACATACAGTGTCTGTGGTCGTCGATGAAGCGTTCGCTAGAGTAGAACTTGCTGCGGGTTTCGCCGTCGACGACGAACTATACGATTAGAACAATGTCCTGTTCATAAACAGAAAGAAACTTACCACATCCGAACCCTCAACAGTACTGCTGCTATCGGCCGTGGTCGAGACATCACCGAACGGTTCCTCGTTGGGAAGGATCTCGGAGTTGAGACGGGCGATGAAGCGCATCTCGCCGATACTGGGCTCTGTGGGAAGTCAGAAATACCCTGCTCGACAATTAGAGTAAACGACATACCAGCAGTAATGTAAGTGGCCATATGGATAATCGAGTCCCCATTATGCACGACAAAGTACTGAGTCAAAGTGCTTGTTGTGCAAGTAACCTTGATGTAGTCGCCTGTTCAGAATAATTAGCACAAACACTCACTTTATTCGTAACAACATACCATCCTGAGTAGCAGAAACAGTGGCAGACCCAAGCCCAGAGCCAATATGACTCCCAGTGCTCTGGTATTGAAGCTCCGCGCCGTAGTAATAGATGGAGGTAATATCACAATTCGACCGACTGACAGTGAACCTCAAGGGATTGGCAGAGTTCGCATCGATAGTATACGAGCTACCATTATCGGTAATCCCAAAAGCAGCATTCGCAGCCCCCGCGAAGCAGGCGATAGCCGAAAGAAAAAGCGTCTTGGAAAACATGACGTTGGTCTCGAGAGCGATGATCAGGTTCCGAACAAGGAACGACGATCATGCAGGCAAAACGGTTGCTTAAATCCATTTCAGACGGGTTGTCGGGCTTCCTGACTCCTGAGCACGTAGGGCTAGGACATCCGCAGGGGTTCGACCCTTTCCACTAATCTCTGGGCGTCGTTCTCCTTCATCAAGAGACTCCACCAATGCGGAGCGGACGGGTCGAGAGGGGATATAGCTCCGTGTCCAGATGGCTAGCGCTACCCCTGCGCATGCAATCTATTCGGCATTTCTGCAGAACTGTAGATTGCACGCGGGGAATCCTGGCGACCGTGGGGCGTGGTAGGGTTTTAGATACTCCGCAGCGTCCGGTGGGATGTTTATTTCTAACATATGCAGTGCTTGGCGTGTTAGCATCTTACTGTTGCCTGATCATGTGCAGCACGAGCTCAGAGGGTCATCTCCGCTGGAGAAATGCATATTTTCCCCGCGCCTCCGTGTCAGACGAAGCTTGGTTATTTTCTGTAGCTTGTCGGCTTAATTCTGGCGTTGAGGGGTGATCCTGCTCGCATGATGATACTCCGAGTCTGTATTGTGTGGTGACAGTTAGCGTTCCTAATGGAGGAAAGAGCTTTACTGCTGCTTGGCATAGAGCAGGTCCAGTGTTTCATGACGGGGTTTGCTTGCATCCTCCACTCGCACGCGGCATGCGAGGCTAGGTTATTAATGGTGTCTAGTCCTCGAGCCCCAAGGCCTTGAGAATGAAAATTGAACTTCTCCGGGCGCTGGCAGCCATCAAAACTAGCAAGCACGTTAACATGCAGGTGCACAAGTTGATGAGCATAAGACACCTGGCCTTGACTTCATAAGAATGTTATTTAGAACTTGTGGCTACAACTGGAAACGCCAAGTAGCCTGAGGCGCTTTATGGTCTCCGTGTTCTCCGCTTTAGATTACCTGAGAAAGCAGAACTATTTTTGTTTACCTTGGTCTATTTTTCCGTTCCGGCCCTGTTCCCTATTACCCTGATCGTAGTCAGTAATCTGCTTGTTGTAGTAGTAGTAGTAGTAGTATTTAATACCCAGGGGCCAGTAGTGTATGTGGAGGCCCTGCGCCGCTGCGACTATAAAAGACTGCGAGGTTTACACAGTCTGCTGCTCTATCTACGATGACTATTCTTGTTCTCTCCCTGCATACTTTGCTAATGAGAACTGTACATTGTTGGGGCAGATGTAGAAATCCAGATGCATTAGATGTATCACTTAGTACGGAGTACAAAGCATATGTTCAAAGAGAACAAGGTCCAGGTATGTCAACATACAGCCCCAAAGCATCTTTACAATGTCATCAGAAAGAACTCTGCGAGAAGCATTGATACCACTTAAATCCCATCTTTCCGGGGCAGTCCGCTCCATCCATATCGACCAATCTCCCCAGAACGCGGGCCTCATGATCTGCGCATACTCCCAATAATCCGGATACCAGCCTGCATACTCCCAGTCGATAATTCCTGTGATATTGCCGTTCTCATCAACCATGATATTTCGAGGTGCGATATCCCCGTGTGCGAACACAGCACGGTCGGATTTTGGCAGCATGCTGTGTAATTCGTGTTCGTACCGACGACCCGCGCAATGGAGATAGCGCTCATAGATGCGAGCCCGTAGGTCTGAATCGATGGTTAGGGGCCGAGGTGGTGATTGTAGATCCTCTAGTAAGCGATCTTTTGAGCTGGAGCCGTCTGCAGCGCATTGGAATATACCCTCGTATTGAGATGGGACCGTCCGGATTTCGGAGATGAAATCCCAGGTCTGACGACAAATGGATTGTTTTTTTCCATCGTCCATCGTGTCCCATGTCGCTTCTAATGGAGATCCCTCGACAAGG
Organism: Aspergillus kassunensis; assembly: GCA_027569205.1. Taxonomy (NCBI): domain Eukaryota; kingdom Fungi; phylum Ascomycota; class Eurotiomycetes; order Eurotiales; family Aspergillaceae; genus Aspergillus; species Aspergillus kassunensis. The sequence continues at coordinate 12,595 of JAPDEQ010000061.1, forward strand.
GCCATCTCAATAAGCCCATTGTACTCGGCGCTGAAATTCGTATGGCACGGTGGTGTATCTAGAGATAAGTCCCATAGCTTCAGCCTCGGCGGGCCGTACCCCATGCCCGGATTTAACCACGAGCGAGAAATCATACTCAAGTATCATCCTGCCCATTAGTTTGGCGAGCACAGTAACGACCTCTTCGTCAGGGGGCAGGTCGAACCAAGTGGAGGTGTTTACGGAGGATGGACATGGGAATAACATTTGGCCTCTTTTGATATATCGGTTTCCTTCTTGAAGATTCTGTATCGCAAAAGGGACGCCTTCGGAGATATCGCTCATCTTGGCGGCAGATGTGTAGTTCTCGTGGTGCTATCAATGTCAATTCGTGATATGACCTGTGTTTATATTGATAACACGTGATAATAAAGAGACTGTGAATTGTGGTACTTAATAACTAACTGATGAGAGTGATTAAAGCACCGCATGAAAGGAGAATATAGAAAATATACCTGACACCTGTCAGTCTCAGTAAATATATTCACCTTAATAACTAGGTATAAATCATACTAGGCTGGCTAAAAGTAGTATTATTATTATTTACTAGTTCATTAATCCCGGTCTATTTTTCTGCTCCAGCCCTGTTCCCTGCGACTTGGACTGTAAGAACCCTATTCCTCCCCTGATCGTAGTCAGTACATTCTGCATCTCGAATCCGCTTATTGTTAATACTGGGAAAGGATATATTAATCAGAATCAACGTTTCGTGTTTTGCCTCGGTCATTTCCCCCCAAGTACACCTTCAGAATTGCGACCAGCCGACATTTTCATCGGATCACTACGGATTTCTCTAATCACAACGCCTAAGGAGATTTGGTTACTACGAAAGTGCCTATCATCATTGGTAATCCAGGAGAATCTTATGTCTTAATTGACCCTGAAGTTGGTAAAGCCTTTTGGGTTGCAAGTCAACATCACGCCTTGCCATCAACTGCGAGCGCTGGAGATATATGTAAACTACTGTTTTTTCATGACACAAAACAATTTTGGATTTGGTAAATTGGGCTTTCACTATAATATCACAGCACTGCTTTTGAATCTTTTTTTTAATACTAGAGTCATCCCATACCCCCGTCTCTATATCCCAGGGAACATACCATGGCGAAGAGACTCAGAAATCAGCCCTGCTACCTTGTTCTTGAATGGGAAGATGCATGAGATTACTATAGATGGTACTCCTGATGGTAAGCTTAGGTCCTCACAGTTTACACTTAATAATTTGCTGATCTGTAATGTCTAGCACACTTTGCTCATCTCGCAAGCGCTACCGGCCGTGACCTAGCTCATGTGTTGGACCAATTGAAGGGTATGTGATCTAGTTGAGCCCTGCGAATATTCTGGTATTTCTTTGAAGGCATACGTTTGATTATGAGCAACTTATGAGATAGTTTTACACAATAGCATTGTGGAAAGCCAAGTATAGCATTGTGATACCAACAACAATTTTGCTTCCGTTCCTTCTGTGTACCAAAAATTGAAGAAAAAGAAACTATTCCATGAGTACATAACCTTCAACATCGTAGTAATAAGGAAACTAGTACTCGGTTCAAGAATCTTGGCCCAGGATCTTCTAGAATGAGCTGGCAGCCGTCACTTTGAACAGCACTTAATAAAGCCGCAAAGACCGAAGTGGACAGTGAATGATACCATATGCCTGCGTGTCCATATCTTGCGGACCAGAGGGCCAGGCAGTCCAGCTAAAGAGCCCGTCTACCAATTTCTGCTTTCATGAACCTTTCTCGAATATTAACTCATTGTCTCCGCCACATACTTCCGTAGAAACTAGCATTGGAAGCCTCAAACTGCGTCTCTTTGTAGTCCCTTCTTCAGTGGCGCGTCCTACATCTCCCACATCTTATTGATCCCCATTCTATTCTACTGTTCTCGACCCGAACGTTAAACTCCGTATTACATTGCCTGCACTTTGAAAGCGAGTTGACTTTAGTCATCAAGCCATCTCCACAGAGGCTAATAAGCCGTTCACACTCGTCCTCTGAATGCTTAAGACGAGGAGCGAGCTTTTCGAGCACTGCTGTTGAAAGGGCCCCGAATTCTTCTAGAACCCCCAAAATTGATTCTCGTTTGACAAGGCCGTGAACATTTTCGGATATCACATTCGACAAGACCTCACAAAGTTCCGTTTCTTGAGGAGGTGCAAAGCTAATAATTTCCCTGACAGCGTCAGGGAAACCCTCATCACCCCAATTTTTCTCTGCCCACCTGACCAAACGGTTTTTGGCGAGCTTCTTTAGAGGAAAGATGCCAAACTTGTCTGCCAATATATAGACACGGAGGTTATTGTGCGCTATTTTTTTAGCTTCTGTCGTTGATGCTGCCTCTGCGACCATGCTGGGTTGCGCCGCGTTGGCATTTTGGATACAAGGTTCTGTGTTTGTAGTGCCAACAACCTCAGTCTCGCTTGTATCGTTCGACGATAGTCTACCGTCACCCTCGTCGTAGTCCTGGAGGTATATATATGACAAAAATCGTTTGACTGTATCAGAATCTTCATCTGGTAGTTCGATTTTGCCCTCACGATTTTCCTGTTTCAAATCAGAAGTGTCCAGTAGTGTGAAATGTTACTTACTCGGAATTCTCCATCGAGTGCAGCATGGAAGAAAGGAGACTGTGAACAAACAATCGCCCTATGTGCGTTGAAAATCTGGCCCTCACACCGTATAGTAAAATCGGAATATCTGTCACTTAAAAAGAGTAGCCGCAAGAAAGAGGGAGGCCCGGATGATTTCATTTTGATCTTTTTCACCCCTTCAAGAGACATTGAATTCGCTGCTAGGCCGGGATAGATCTTATATCCCCCAAATTAGAGTCCTATACGACTATTTAACGGATAAGGAGACTTGCCATGACCAGTAATTTCGTCATCGACAAAGAAGGTCCAAATGACATAATTGACTGGTGGTATGACCCGGCAACGACCATGGGACAGGAGCTTCGCTTTCGAACCTTAACGATATCAGCTCGGACTGACGACCCAATTAACAGACTTGATAGCAAGGTTATCCTCATGCTGAACAGACTCCAGCTGTACTCGCTCCTCAGCCATTACCATCAATATCATTTCATGTAGACAGCACGGCCTACTATCAGAGCAATGGCCGTCCTCTAGCATCCACTTTCGAGGGCTCGGAGAACGCAGAGGAGTGGAGAAATATCAAAGCCAGCACAGATTGCTTCATTATTACCGACTGATCCTCACTGAGACCCAAGGCAGCGTTAGAGAAGGACATTTTCCGGATATTGATGTGGACTGGCCGATATCCATGCTTTTTTCAAATTTTTTTGATGAACGTCGAGGTAGATGGATCTTTATGATGCCTAAGACCGGCAGTTGATTCCGGACAGATGTGATGCTGCACCTTAAGATGAGATGTGTGGTTTTCGTTGACGCCCAGAAGGATCCGCCTAAATAGTAAGACTTCGTTGTGCACACCCTCTTGAAATCGGTTTGACGAAGAAACGTGTGATGAATATGTTCCCTGGCTCACTAAGGGATGATATGTATCACAAGTAGATACTCAAATTAACTTTACTCCTTTAGAAAACTTCCCATCATCATCTCTACAATGCTAGTGCATCTCGAACCGTTTTTTACTTCACGCGAATCTTCATGACACTATATTTGGATGGTGGTCAGATACAAGGCAATATCATTAGGCCCGACAATCTTCGATCGCCGCTAATGTGGGAGCACGGAGCCTTCGCCTACTGGAGATTGCCCATATAATGACTCGCACGCGATGGTATGACGTAGCTCGTGGAGCTATTTACCAGTCTTTAAAGACTAAAGAGTCCTTCCTGGATGCGGGAAAAGGGAATCGCATGGATATCGACTTATCGGGTTACACAGTTCGTGTGAAATACTGGAACGATCAATGGGCAGGACATGCCATAACTCGTCTGGACCCTGGGACGATCCTATAATAGACCTCGTCTGAACCATTTCAACAAGATCGATGTGGTTGATATGTCTCAAAGACCTGATGCCGGAGCCTTCCCGCGAACCCGAAGCAGTGAAGCTGAGTTCTAACGTCGCAAGTTCCATCAATGACATGTGGGATAATATATGTTAGGTGATAATCAGTATATAACTAGTCATGGACCATAGCATTATCTCAAGGCAAACATGCTAGTTAACTACAGTATAGTATATGAGTCATCCATGTACTACAAACCCCGAAGTAAAAGGTACAGTGTAAACAATATACATTCCTGGAAATTGTTGAATGCAACATTTCCGCAATCTAGCCATGGCTCTACAGCAACCAGACTTGATTATGTGTACATTATACAGAAGCAGAAAGTATATCCTACGGAAGGTCCCACCTCACATTTGTGCCATTCCATGTAAGGCAGGAGAACACGTACCTTTGGCGGCTCATTTTGAACGGAATATGTACGTAATTACCAATGCTGGATATAGATTGGACGAAGGAAACGAACGCAACGTGCAGGAGGGAACGACTACAGAGTCATTTGCGTGTTTGTTGAGTCAAGACAAGGTTTTCCTTGCTTGATAGGTGATATTGTCTAGTTTCCAGTATCTAAAGCTTTGACTTCAATGCGTCGACAGTCATGAACTCACAGGCAGGTTCTGCATCCAACGCTTGCCTCTCTAGTACCATCGCCGCGGAATATAACCCTAGCCCTCGTTGCCTGCGAGCGATGACGTCAGTAACTCGCTATATAAAGGTTTTAGATGCTGCACGATTCCAACTTTTTGGGGTTCTATTATTGGTCCTTTACTCAGTTACTTACTCCATACCAAAGGATAATGAGTGCTTTCTGGCTTCATTCAGCCTGTGCATGAATGCCCTGAATTGCTGTCGATCACTGGCTCCGAGCGCTTTTCAAATGGACATGTAAACAGCCATGCGTTAATAATGATGGTAATTATGCCGTGAAACTTGTTAAGCTTAATAGGGCGAGCTCATACAGAAATATACCTAAGCAGGAAGTTAATATAAGCTATTAGTGTCATTTGTGAAAAGAAACCTGATGTTGTTGTTTGCATATGGAAAGATAGCTGCGGAATTCCTTTGGGAATGGCCCAAGTACAAAGCTTGGGCCTAGGTCAGGATTTGGTGCAGCAGGATACGAGACATATAAAAGGTTCATGAACCTCAGCACCTGTTACTCTGTTTACTAATTATTATCTTTGCCTTTTTCTAATAGTACTGCTAGTGCTGGGACTTGATCGCACTGTTAGAAATCTCGTATTTTAAATTCGCAACAATGGTTTACTAGCGGCATCCATGAGGCGAATTGTCTACCAACTTAAAGAGTCAGAGCCCCATATCCAGCATAATATTGTCTCTGGCGCTATTCTGGTTGAGCTCTGGACACGACGCTATAGTTCATGAAGCGCTGCCGCAGGGTCTCGACCACAAGGATTGGCAATAGAACACCCGCTCGCGCCGTTGAACATAGAAAAATTGATTTATCAAGATACTCCTTCAAACCCAATACGACAACCTGACATATTAGACACCGAAATGCTAGGCCGCTTGGGAACCCCCGATAAGAAGTACCATGGTGCTTCACTCCTCTCACGGATCGTAACAGATGGGTGGATGTACGAGCCCCGCAGTCGTGGCAGTAACGGTCGCTTTCGGCTTGACGGACTACATTTCACATGATTATTAGTTATTACTGTTCAAAAGAAAAATATGAAACACCATGAGACATGTCTCCTACTCGTCCGATAGTCTTAGTCACAACTTGCAGATCACATCCTTTGCACTGAACGTCCCGAGGAACTGCCTGCATCTCGGTATACACTGTTCTTGTTGCAGGAAAAGATGTCGTTACCGTAAACCGTGTTGTACACTGCTTGGTGGGGGCTAGAGCACCGGTAGCACTAGACAAAAGAACGATGCATATTAGTTTACTACCTTTGCATACAATAAATCTTAGAAGAAGGTGCTCGGCATGTGTTGTAACTTACCTAGCTAAGGCCAAGACAGCGGCCACAACTGCGAACAGTTGCATCTTACTGATCGTCTTAGGAAGAAGAGATAGTTGAAACCGAACAAAATGATGTGTAAGACGGATGTAATCTGGATGTCAGCTCTTTATATATGTATGGCTGCCTCCATAATGATGGTTTTTGGGGTGAGTGGAAACCCCAGAATTAGAGTCGAAGCGCTTAGAAGATTTTCAGCTGCTATGTATTATGTATGGCGCAGCTGACAATATATTAAGTGGAAAATTTGTCAGGGGTCCGAGTTGCAGGGACATAGTTAGCTTGATCACACACTGCCGTCCTTGGTGGTTTACCTCCTTGGTTGCAGAGAATTCACGATTGCGGTGGTAACAGGCTTTTTTAATTCTAAGGACAAGATCACAGTGGTTGTCAGATCCTCTACCTACTAAGAGGAGTTGTCGGAGCTTCAGGCAGATGTGGCGGAGCGAGGCTTGCGCCTCTCCTGCCGACCGGACACAGACCTATTTATGGATATTTCTGGTAGCGTATGTGACTGTAATATTACCAGACTTTGGGACAATTCCATGATTATTATCTTGTTGACGGGAAGGGACAGACTGGTATAGTACAGAGTAATTACTTCACTACAGATCAGCGCCTATGAACGACGCTGACTCGACATTCGGCTTCTATAGAACGGCCTGGCCAAAGGGTAATACTCCGTACTCCGTGCCCCTTTTAAAGTCAGTTGTTGCTTTACCCACAATGTTTACATACGTAATTTATCGATTTCGCTACATAAACAGCCACAAACTGTGGTGAGTGCAGTGAACCCGGGACCGACCCGGTTTTCGCATCCTTGAAGCTCAAGATTTCCTTTCTCATGTGTCGCGAGCTTGGGACCTTGCGGAGCGAGGAACAGTACGTACTTCTCCATGTCCAGCGCGAATGGTCAGACATAATTTTAAAGACGGTGAAGACTACTCCGTACGGAGTTAACTCGTTATACAGCACTACATAGGGTGAATTCTGCTTCTAAGCGTCGTCTTAACAGTGAGGGTACCGAGATGCTCTCTTGAGACATCTAGAGGAAGTCTGTCTCGAAGTTTATTCTAATATTGTTTCTGTTCTGATGATGAAAATTTCTGGTGTTTACCTTGGGTGACGTGGCCGAAGTCAGCCTCACGTCTTGGTCACCTGTGCCTTGTGGTAAGAAGGATAGGCTGATCTTTGGATTCAACATTCCTTCCAGTGCCCTTCAAGAAGTCAGATACACTTGTAGCTTATTAGTTCCGGGGCAGGCACTTTAGTTCTAATATACCACTTTATCCTGGTCCTATTCTTTTATACCAAGATATTTACCCCTGCTCTTGCTGCTTACTACAAGCCAAAAGCCCTGTACAGATAGTGTCCGTTTCGACTCTGGGCAGAAGAGCTACTATATCGTGGCTCGAACCCGACCCCCTCTTGGGCGAAGGATCTAATGTAGCGAATGAAAGGATTGAAGGCTTTTCAACAACATGGCATCTAGAAAGAGAGATCAATTTGCGCGTGTGGGTAATACTGCTTAGTGCGCTTGACGTATAACTAGCAATTGGGCCTGCCATACATATGCCCACTACCCACAGCAAGGGAAAGTTTACCAGTAATTGCGGTACTGTTCCAGGCAGCTTCAAAATTGCCTTGGGGGCGCCGACAACATCCGCGGACAACATCAACCGCGGCCGTTTCTATGACCTGGCCAATACTATCATTATTCAGGTAAGAAGTTATGAAGCTTGTTGTTTGGATGATGCATGTGCGAGATGGACTGCTTGGTCAAACATCTTTACGGAGTAGTTACTGCGCCTCGATCTGCAGCTCAGTATCTACCTCTGAAACGACACTGATGGCAAAAACCTACCCCGCTAGTAACCAATGGTAAGGCAAAAATACAGCTCCAGGTTACCCCATACCTGGTTGTTTTCTTGTAGACCAATGAATGTGACTTCAAAAAGTCTTTCTTTGAACTAAGTAAGTGGCTTCTACTCAGCTGTTAGCAATGTTCTTGAATTATTTCCTCAATACATAATCACAACTTCCACCCTCATCGCTTAACTATCTAATCGACATATCATGGCTTGGCCAATGTCTAACATAATCGCATTTCTCACAATCCTAATAACCATCCCAACCTCGATCATCAGTGTGTGGGCAATTGTCAAGCGCTGTAGAAGATATCAGCGTTTCCAGCCTCTCTCTAATGGTGAATAACTTTTACCTTCCTTATTAGAATAAGCTAACAAATTGGTGGTTCACAGCTCCGGCCCGCACCGAACTTTCAGTTCCTGAGCCCCACCGCAGTCCCGCACTTCAACAACTACATCATCCCGAGTCCCTTGCCGAAGCTGGCTTGATCTCATATTACTCCGTGATGCGTGAGATTTAATCAGGAATCTGACTGATTGAATTCCGTTTGCTAATTGGTCTGGCAGACATTGCAACTCTCGAGGTTCGCCGTCCAATGCGCCAGCCATGGCGTTCAGGATGATCTACCTACATACTACGACTAGGGTCGTCACGACCACTGCCCGAAGTGGTGTTGGTTAAACGGCCATGACAAATAAGTGCGCACGGGGTATGTACAACTATGTTGGAGTTGCATGAGAAAGGACGATGGTATACGGAGTATGAAATAGAGATTGCGCTGTGGGCTTTGGAGTTTGCACCCGACCGGATGTTGCGACAGCGTTGTTAGTGGAGGGTGAATGGCGTACAAGGTCAGCATATGTGATAGAGCTACTACAGGAATTGTTTCGCTAGTTATTTTTCTTTACCACAATAAGAGAGAAATCCTAGTACACAGCTAGATTCACGTCTATTTGTCCCTATTTATAGACTATAATCATATCACTAGACAAATAGATATTTTTCTATCAATCACGCTATAGTTCTCTCTCCTAGTTCTATTAGTAACATGTTACAGTCACTATAGCCTTTATATATCACCCATAATTCCCCTGAGGCACTTTCATAACATGTATGAACGAGAGGGCTTTGCTCGAAGTTGGCCCTGGCGAAACAGATCTTCAGCTGCTATGTATGGCGCAGCTGATAATATTTATTCATTGGAAAATTAGTCAAGGGTCCGAGTTGCGGGGACACAGTTCGCTTGATCGCACACTGCCTTCGGTGGTCCACCCCCTTGGTTGAAGAGAATTCGTGATCGCGGTGGTGACAAGCTTTTTTAATTCTAAGGACAATGATCACAATGGTTGTCAGATCCTCTACTAAGAGCAGTTATCGGAGCTTCAGGCATACAGTCCTCTCTTGGCAGCGCCGCCAGCTGAACACCGCTGGCTACTGGAGACTTAGCGCTCGGCTCAACCTGCTGGTCTCAGTGATGCCAAGATGACTGTGTGAGTGCGTTGCCTGACATTTATCGTACATAGGTAGGCTAGACCACCGATGGGCTCTCCAAGAACCCCTTCACTTGATCGCACCCCTGCTAGCCCATATCCTGTCTAGCCACTGGCATCCCACCTCGTCCTCCATGATGACCCTCGAAAGTAGAGAGAGGAAAAGCGTGTATCCAAGTGGACACAGGTAGCTTAAGTGAACAGATAACGAACACATGTACAGTAAAACTCTATAAGATGTTACAGTCCGCACGTGGTAGTTCAAGTTGCTTCGCAGAATGTGTAATTTGAGAATTCCCGAGATAGTACAGAATGTCCAATAACACATCATATCCGCATAGCGCCATTTCTTATCGCCAGTATACCAAAATGAGCGAACAAGCTCGCTTTCCAAGGGTGATCGTAGTCGGTGCCTTTGCCGCCCTGTTTACTGGGACTTAGGAGCGCCTGATCGAAGAGGCAGATAGACAGCACCCATACTCGTAACAATACAGGCAGGCAGTGTTCGGTTTCCAGGATAATGTTCATAGTAGGCCCCATGAAAACCAGCGATTTCCCAACCAGGAGGTGCTGACATTATTCCTTGCAAGCCAGACATGTCGCCCCTGGAGATTGTCTTGTTTGGGTTCGATAATCGAATCTCAATGCCCACAAGGATAGGCATTGTGGTGAGCTGACCACCTTTATAACGGAGCTGATAGTTCTTATAAGAGACTCTGGCAGATGCGATGTATTCACCCGGCTCCAGAAAAGTGGTGTGACTCGCAGACGCGGGAAACTCACTGGTCGAAATAAACAGATGCGAATGATCCGAACTCGGATCGGCTGTTTTGAATCCGTAGAACCCAATCGCGGGTACTCCGGAAGATTCAAAGTTATCGGACCAAACGATTGTGAAACTCGTCGTGGGAGTGACAGCGGTTGATTCTTTGGGCATACGAACTACATCACACCATTCGTATTGGATAATCTTCGTGTCCCCTGTCAAGCCGCCGAGCACATACATACCAGGGAAAGGTAGCCTGCCAGATTCAAGTACTGTCAGCTGTAAGATCAACGGACAATAAGCTCCAAATGAATTAGTGACTCACTGAGATGCGGTAGGGGAAGGAGCTGGGGCCCGATCGCTGTAATGGCGAAGCCACTGCTGGACGTCCGCAGGTCGTTTACCATGCAAGTCCTCCTCGTTGTCGAACAGTTTATCCTTCAGAACTTGTTCCGTGACCGCGGGCGGTGCATTGAAGAGCATATGGCACTTGTAGAAGAATTCCTGCGCCGCTTTCCAGTTCTCTTCGACAATGAACAAGTCATTTTGGTCCATGACAAACTTCTTCTGCTGAAGCGTCTTGATATACTCGTCAACAGTTCGACCCTCGTGGGTGGTAGTGTGGAAATCCTGCAGAGCGCGGGTCCGCCATCCCTTGCCAAGCGCTTGGTCCTTGAGTCGGTCCTTGAATTCGGACCAGCTTCCTCCTTCCACTTCATCCTGGTTTTCCGTAAACCAGTCATATAGGCCCTTGATAGCTTCTGCGACTGAAAGGCCTCTACCTGCTGCGTGGACCTTTTCTTTGTCTGAGAGTGTCCCCCCAGCGTCGTCCTGGAAGTAGTCCTCGCACCGGCGAAGCCAGTGAGCAAGCTCCAATGGCTCGACTGGGCCATTGAAAGGGGGGAGCGTAGCCATTGTATACCCAAATAAAGGTGAGTATCTAGAAAGGATAATGACTCGACTGGCTATAGCTCTCAGGCTAATGTTAACGGTGCGTGTAAAAGAAAGGAAACAAGAACCAAAGAATTCGAGGATGATTATGAATTGTCCCCAGCGGTGCGCCCTATATATAGTATAGTACTCTGAGTAAATTGCGCGGATGATTATTCGATGGCTGGCTGGATGCTGCTCGGACTTGGCCGGATCCGATAGCTGAAAGCAATGCCAGTTCAGCGAGCCACACGTAAAAATTTAGCGCCTGACAATTGATCTAGATCCACAGAGAACCAGAACTGTTCTACTCCGTACAGTAGACGGATCCACTGGCACTTCTCCGTAGAGTACAGAAGAGAACGTGTCGCCTGCTACGCCTATCATAAGGCCACACTGGTCAGCAGACTCAGAATGCAGCTTCGACCTTCCCTAACACGGTGAATCCGTGTTCTATCGAAAGGAGGGGCTGTGTGTCCAGCCAGCCATCCTTTATCTCTGCATGAGGGCTTAAGTGAGAAGGGGAGCCAGCTGCAACTACTCCGCAAATAAGCGCCAGCAATAGTATGCAGGTGCGGAGAAACCCATCCATAGACATGGCAAACTAAAGCATGGGCGCTGGCTGATCGTAATTGGCTGACCTACTAGTGTATTATTTTTGGCGTGGCTCCCATTGAGCCTATCAGAAAGCGTTATATTTAAGTCCTGAGCATGGTTCAAGGGCGAGAGTCGGGCAGTCTCGAGTTGCTCTAGGTGGTTAGTGATAGGTGGAAATTTGACATTCCATAAGAAGCATGGAAGTCAGCTTTGCTAGATATTCATCGGCAAGTACTTCGATTGGTACTGGATTGATACCGTGTCCTGGCACTAGCATTTACAGCAAGTCAACATAGGGTTCCAACAACACAGCTTAATGAATTGAAATGCTATTCCCCAGTGCCAGACTAAACCTTTAAACCAATACCTAAATAACCCCCTATTTCTATATATCTGCATTCTCTGCATTTTATTATTCTTTTTTGTCGTTTCCGTTGTCTTTGTCTACAACTGGTTCGGACACCGCGCCGCAGGCAACCAGGACTTGAGGGACTGCCGGAACAGCAGTTCGATTGAGTCGCAGTTGAGAATATCTGGAGCATCCCGCAGCGCGCGCAGCAGGTTCTCCCTCCCGTATTCAGGCATGTTCTCGTAGACTTCGCATCGAGACTTTTCTCCATGGACCTTTTCCATCAGCATTGGGGTAAATGCTTGCATCGGATCGTCTAACCGAGTAGATAGCGAATGCACCCAGTCTTTGTACGGAACGCCACGCATTGGGTTTTGGTATGAATAGAGACGATTGAGTAGTTCGAAGCAGGTATTGACATCAAGAGCGTTCTCCACATCGGGGTGGATAAGATTGTAGGCGTGTCCGAGGTTCTTGTGGGAGGTTGAGATATGTAGCATTGCGCTGACGATAAAGTCCACTGGAACGAATTCTTTTCGTTGGCGAGGAAGTAGGGGGTACAACCCCATGTCCATGCAACTGGTATACAGGCAGGAGACAAAGTCTTTTGGATTGCAGATTCCCGTCTTGCTGTGTCCGAGGGCGAATCCAGGCCGGTAGATGGCAATAGGGAAGCCGTTGTCAATAGCATTCCACATGATGGATTCTGCAACATTTTGGCTTTGTGAGTAGCCGGTATCATACGATAAAGCAGCTAGATGCGGCGCCGGGCGCTCATCCTCTGGGAGGAGTCTTGCGCCTGTAACATATCCGGTTGGGCCATAGGCTGCAATACTCGAGGTGTAATGCATTGCCTTGAGCCGTTTATGGTTCGCAAACTTCAGCATATTAATGGTTCCGACAACATTTGCCTCGCGGTGCGAGGAATATGGTGCTACATAGCTCACTTTTGCACCCAGGTGGAAGATTACGCTGGCCCATTTGGCATAGTAGTCATATTTCGTGGCGCTCAACCCAAGCCTAGGCTGGCTGAAGCTTCCCGGCAGAGCGATGACTCTGTTGAGGTCTGCCACGAGAGAATACTGGGCCAGCGTCTTCTGGATGCGTGATTTAGCTGACTCCTCATCTTGTGCACGCACTAAGCAGGCCACCTTCGTCACACCGGGCCGTTGCAGGATGCTTGCCAACAGGGTTACGCCGATGAAGCCTGTTGCACCGGTAAGGAATATTTGGCCTTCTGTAGGATCCTGCCAATGAGGGATTGTGCCCATCGCGGGTTGCAGCCCTTGGCCCAGCCGGGAATCCTGCCACCAGATCTCTTCTTCTGCTTGTAATTCCAGGGAGCCGCCCTTGCTTCGCACGTGAGTAACCAGCTGCGTAAGTTTCTCGAATGTGGTGTTTTCGTACAGCATTCGCGCTCGCAGTGAGATGCTGAAGGCCTTGTTAATTCTGGCTATCATTGTCGCTGCCATCAGGGATGTCCCACCCATGGCATTGAAGTCATCCGTTTGAGTGAGATGGTCAGTCGCAAGACCCAAAACATCAATCCAGATATATTCGAGCTCCTTGGCGACGCTCCTTTTACTCTCCAATGGTTGTGATGTTTTCTCCCGTAGCTGTTTGAGACTTTGGAAGTATTGCTCCTCCAATAGCTTGCGATCCGCTTTGCCTGTGGCATTTAGGGGAATGCTGGCAAGTAACTCAACTCGAGGTACGATAAGATGAGGAGCTTGTTCCATATAGGCTTTGGTGACCGCAGCTCCGGTAACATTTGGAGAAGTCGGGATGCAGTAGGCGAGTGAGAATTGGCCCTTATCCGCATCTTGCGGCGTGATCTTGATCACAACGGTAGCCCTAACTAGACCCGTCTGCAAGAGGGCTGTCTCCAAGGCCTCCAATTCAACTCTGTGACCTCAAATCTTCACCTGGTTGTCCCTTCGTCCAACGTAGTAGTAAATCCCTTGCCTGTTTGCTCGGACGAGATCACCAGTTCGATATACCTTTCCTGTCCCTCGATATACGAACTGATGGAGGTGTGGTAGTGATAGAAAGCTCTTGGCCGTCTTCAGAGGATCTCCAATATAGCCACCAGCGACGCCCACACCAGATATCAGAAGTTCGCCAATCTCGCCAGGCTGAACCGGACTTAGATCCTCTCCAACGATAAAAACTTCCACGTTACCCGGTGGCTTTCCGATGGGAACCTCGCCCCTCAAGGCTTCATCATAAGAAACGACGTGCAGTAGCGAGAACACACTGCATTCGGTCGGCCCGTAACCATTGATGATACGTCTTGGGGCGCCTGCCTCGAAAATAGACCTCATAGCCTGGCAGTTGATTGCTTCGCCGCCTGTGATCAGCGTGTCGACTGTTGAGAAAGCGCCTGGGAAAGCGTAGGCGGTGACAGTGAGTAGCGACGTCGTTAGGAATAACACGTCAATGGCCTTGGCCTGAATAAATTTCCCCAGTAAGGTAGGATCGAGCAAGGTCGCCTGAGGGATGATCACAATTGTTCCCCCACGTAGCAAGGTAGCCCAGATATCTATCGCAGAGATATCAAAGATCACATTGGCGCCATGGCCTAGGCGTTGACCTGACCTGACCAGGTCTATAGGATCCAAGGAAAGGTTGATAAGCCCCTCGGCGCGTGCCTCAACTGCCTTTGGTTTACCCGTTGTACCCGACGTGTGGAAGATATGACAGCAGCTTTGAGGGTCTTTCCAATTTGGTATAAAGCTCTGATCACGTATTCCCGTAAGAGTATGGTGGTCGATTACTATACGGTTGCATGAGGGGAGCCTGTGTAGCTGGGTATTATCCGTGATAATGAGCCTTGAACCTGCATTGTCTATCATGGCCTCGAGATGATTGTCGGGTAGCTTGTCGTTCAGGGGTAGACATGCCCTTCCCGAGTAGATGATAGCAACCTGGCAAAGGACATGATCGATGCCTCGTGGGATGGTGATCCCAATAGGCGATGTATCGGCGGGGCCTCGATTGTGGATTTGCCAGGCCAGAGCAAGAGCCTTCGTATGGAGCTCAGTATATGTGAGTACATGCTCCCCGTCCTCGATGGCGATGGTTGAACCACAGGTAGATACTTTCCGGCGAAAAAGCTCACCAAGCCCAGGAGATCGTCCCCGTTCATGATCAGGCTGCGTATCAACTGAGAAGCAAGGGGTGGTCATTGTCAGATAATTATCTTTTCTTTTCCCTCTTTCTTGGAAAATTGGACTGCTTACTGTGGGTTTCAAAGCTTTAACTACTCCGCTCCCCTACCCTTCTCCCATCTTCCTTTGCGCTAGTATCACCGCGTTTCTAGGCTGCTGTCCAGACTCGTCGGTGGGATGGGGCTTATTTACATGAACAAAGTTGGAACAAGTGCAGCTCCGGAGTACTTTCCTAAACTGGGAAGGTAGATAGTGAAGTGCACCTTCCTCAGGCCCAGGCCGCTCTGATACTTTCCAATTATAACGCCACTGGGAGACTCACTGCTGCCAGTCAGCCATTCTTTTGTAGGTACGTGGCATTTAGCTAGTAGCCACTACTATTGTGACATTTACCCGTCCATGTTTTACTGGGTGCGTCGACTAAATGCAATCTGAACAACCTCAGGATAAACTCGTGAAGCTTCAATCTGGGAGACATCGAATGATGTTAATGAGCCCCCAACTTGTTGCTCCCCACTCGACTAATGCTCCTGCTCGCGCATACATCATGCAGTGGCGTTCAGCATTCTGCACGAGAACCTGATAGAACTACGGGGTTTTCCGTACGAAGTCCATGTGGTGGCTACTACCGACGCTGTGACTGGCAGGGCCGCTATTCCGCCACCGCTGGATAAATTGGCAGTTCCTCCAGCAAAATTCAAGCAGCCCCCCTGGTTGTATTGGCAGTGTTCAGAGTGACAATCCGAGGAAAAGTTTGGGGTGACCCATCAGCATCATGACTCGTACTCCGAAGCCGGCACCGGAAAGGGCCGTGACCCGGGGGAGTCCCGTCCGGGATGTAGAATATGCTGATCCCCCAGCTTTTCGCCATCAAGTCCTCCAGGCCGATCTGCGGTGCAGGGTAACCCATTGTTCGCTCTTTTCAGGGTAGTCATTGGTAGATTATTAAGGAGTTATTATGGTCTCTTACCCAAGCTTGCGCGACCGCACAAGAATGGGTTGGGCAAATTTATTGGGGGGTCGGTCTAATTGACTATTAACAAACTTGCCTTGTTCCACATACCTATCGAAATTGGTACTATATTTGCCACCTAAATACTGGTTAATACAACATTGACTAGCCATACGGAGTAGTTCTTGTTCATGACTCTTCAGTAGCCACTGCAGTCTAATCAAGCTATGCTCTCTGCGAATACGGACAATATCATATCGGATCTAAAAGATTACTGTGACTGTTCCTATTTTCCTTGTATGTCTTCCATTACAGGTGGTCTAGGCTTTTTGTGCACAGCTAAATCCGTGGTGGCGCGGAGAAGCAGACAGGCTGCTTTTCTAAACATTCAAAGATTGGTATTCAAAGGACCAGACAAGGCAGTATCAACAATGAAAGCGAGACTGCAAAGAAATATCTACCATTGCTAGAGCATGAGTCTGCAAGCAGGCAGACCACCAGCTCAATTACAGACACAATAACATGCTCGATCGTTGTTGATGTCAGCCATGCCTGCTTACAGTAAGCCCATCTAACTGCTCATGCCAGAGGCTTGATGCTATAAGCTCTCAGCCAATAGCCCTTAGCCGGTCAAGGATCGTATTGCGTCTTCATAGATCTTTGTCAACTTCGTAATATTACATCGGTCATTAGCACGCCTGCTATCTGGTAGATCGGGCATCGGGATTCATGCTTGGTGGCACTATAATTAAGAAAATAATTATAAAGATATATAGCTTTAAAACCATTATGGCGATGATCAGCCAGGCCTTCTATGGCAGTGAGAAAACATAAAAGGGCCGCATATCCTGTTCAAGCCACAGTAGCATATTCGATAAATAATTTCCTGGACACGCAGTGTCAACTGGCTTAACCACCATGGCCCTACAACTTCGACCGAATCTTTTCAGGGCCCTCCCTTGCACTTTCAAAAAACCTATTATTTGAATTTTGGCTACTTCTAGTCGATCATTTTCGTCGGAATTATCCCCTCTGATATACGCTCCAGACGCGCAATACAGCGCATGTATGTCTCTAGCTCCTCAAAACATCCATCCTCTCCGAATTCGAGCATGAAGCCAAAGCCCGTATCGATCTAGCCGCTACCTATCACCTCTTTGGACTAAAGGGCTGGAATAAGAACATCTACGCCCAGCTAACTGCCAAGGTCCATGAAAAAGACAGATCCGAGTCCTTCCTTATTAACCCGTTCGGCCTCCTCTACAGTGAAGTTACCGCGAGCAGTCTCATCAAAGTCGGCCCGATTACAACGAGCAGAACAGTCTTGCGGAGGACATGGGTAACAAAAACATCATATTCCTCCGTAACCACGGCATTATTACCGCGGGATCTTCTATTAGGGCGGCGTGGTATCTCATATATCAAGTCCTTTTGGCGACGGATATCCAATCCCATGCCTCTGCCTGCGCGTTGGGAGATGCGGGGAACCTCAATATGCCCAGCGATCAGACCGTCAACAAGACTTATCAGGTGATGCACAAGAAGGGCTTTCCGGGTGCTGCGTCGGGGCTCAAGGAGTTGTCTGCATACATGCGACTGCTGGACAAGATTGATGATTCTTACCGCATGTGAGTGGGTCCTAGTTATGCAATAGTGATAACATGATATCTGGAGGAGCAGAGCAGTCTATATCATCCGTAGCTTATCCTGTTGAAGTTATCTCAGAAATACATTCTGACCTAGGGGCTATATACGCTGCGAAGGTGCCATAAGCTTATTCCATAGATCCTCTCCGTTATATATCTAGGCCGATCACTATAGAAGAACTCTACAAGCATAGCTCGTGCGGCGTGCTATTCCAGCAGGTTAAGATAAATTGCTGTATCCCGAAGGATCCCCACAAACCAAGGATAAGATTCATGACCGTGTGAGGATATAGCTCCGATGAAAAGAATCCACACGAGCAAATCCGGCGCAGTGGCTTGGTAGTATGCAAGTCTGGGAATCACACTTTCTTTTAAACCCTTCATCATAACCCGTGTTACTGGGAAGCCTCCAAAATTCCAGATGCGTAGGTAAGTATAGATAAAGAGCGTGCGACATAGGGGTTCATTCAGATCATGGCCGCGGGCTGGGTAGCGAAGCGAGAGGAGATGATGTAGGAGAATAATATAAAGATCTTTATCCGTCAGCTTTACAAGGCTAGCAATCCTTGTTCCCATCTCAAAGTATATGAAGAGTCGGCGGCAGGCATGAAATGTGTTCTTCATGTTGGTGTCTAGCTTGAGATACCATGGTGACTTGGTAAAGCGAGTACTGAATGATGAAAGAGGCGGAGGTATCGGGCGCCCATGGTATTCATAGTTACGATTACTGCGAGAGAACATCGCTGGCTTGTCTAGGACCTCGCGGCGGAACCTGGACAACATGGGAAAACATGGCTCTGAATTATTTAGCGCTGCTGTCGCAATATCCCCCCTGCTGCTTGTCAGTGATGGATCATCTCTCGGATTTGACGAATACTGTACTGGTAAATCGTTGCGAGTGGCCTTTTAGAAATATATTGGTGACGTACCTCGCAGTGTTTCATAGTAGACACGCACAATATAGTTGATTCTGCCCCGGCCGTAAGAGGTTCCTGGAGAAGCCGATAGGGAATCGCCTCTCGAGAAGATCTTCCATTGGTCAATACCGAACTCCTACGAGTAGACTCGAGGAAGGCTTTGTTCTCGGCCGCAAGGAATAACCCTATGTAACGAATAGCAGGAAGCGTAGCAGACATCTGGGCCCGTACACTACCCTCGCGAGCGCCATCGAACGGAATCGCCGTCGGCGCTACTTGGACGCGGACTACGATGATGATTAGTATGAATGATGGCCTTCGGATCCAAGGATCAACGCATAATAATGGAAATACAGATACATAGAGCCCTTCATAGCCACGGAGCTAGTGTCAAATGGATCCACATCGCCTTGCCCCAGGTATCCAGTTAATACCTATCTGCCTCGTCTTGCAGGCCCGCGCGTACAAGCCTCCTGGGTGACCGCTATCTGCTGGTTCTATGTTGGTTGAATTGATCGCAACCTTGCTATCGCGTCCTGCTTTTTTCGTGGGTGAGCAAGCTTCGAAAGAAAGGCTATCTTCTCCCTTCCAACTCCATATTCCTGAGAGATATTATCCTAGGTATTAATAAATAAGAAAGTATAGCCTATCGCTAGCGGCTCTGTGGTAGGCCTAGAGCAGTATACCATTGCAGGAGGATTAAGCTGATAGATATCATAGATATGCTTTCTAAATCTTATCGCATAGGTAGGCTATTTATAGGTTATATAGATAAGCATATCTATATTACTTTGGTCTCCTAGTTATTTTTATTATTACTAAGATATTGGCTTCGGATGAACAGGCGCCGCAGGAATCAAGGGCCAGTGGTTGGGTAGAATATCCGCGTTTTATACTAAAGACTCGGCGAGTTTTAGGGTAAAAATAGATGACATAGCACAGGGCCTTCCAAAATAAATATAGTATAAAAGGGCCTTTTATCAAAGTAATTCACCTATCATGAAGAAAGGAAATAATAAGCATGATATCCGCAAGTTAGAGTATCCAGAAATAGATTTCTAGACTTGCTAGTAGGCCATGATATAAGACCAGCGCCATGGCGAACACTTTCTACTCTATTAATCTAGTACTAGGCCACGCTGCTTCTCTGCATTTCAGCCTTGAACCTTTAGCCTTTGGTTTTTGATAAGTATAAATTGGCTCTGGTAACGGAGCCGGGGCGTTAGCATACCCTAGTTAAGTATATTATCGATGAGTTAAACATGCTCTAGTTTTACTTAGTTGTTTTACCTATCTAGCAGGGCGCTCAATGATAGGAGTATGAGCTGTATGCTTATTTACCTCACCTTTTCCCCTGCATCACGGGATAGATTAGGTAGCTTAAGAGGTATGTACTATCAGTATAGTCAAAGGAATATAACCACCTTCCATTATTAATACTGTCCGTGTCACGGAAATAGTCTACATGAACAGTAGCCGCTTTGGAAGAATGTAACTCGGGACATAAAGACAAAACGGCATAACCATGGATCCATTCTCTGGTAAGTCCATTGTACACTAAGCGTGCTGAAGCAACCCATGTATCGCAACTTAGAAGGCTATCATGCGCTAATATACATCCTGCAGGGAATCGGATAGCAAGGGCATCAGCGAATCTACCCTCTCTTATAGACGCTCGAATATTAAATTATGACCCACCTGTCAGTATGAAACTGACCAGCGCGCGCTGACCTGAGGAACGGATTGATTCCAAGGTGTATACACCACCAACACGTAAACCAACTGAGTTCAAAGAATAGATCCCAAGGCAAGACAGCCTCCGCTCTTATCACAGCAAGCAACATTCTGCTTGCACCTCTGGTTGACGACATCTTGGAGAATAATAACTATATTGAATTAGCATACCCAGTCCGTAGAGAAGGACAAGGAGTCGTACTTGGAACAACGTTAAGCTTCGAACACTGCGAAAAGATACCCAATCCCTCGGAACCAGATCCCGATCCCGCCCCGAGCAGGTTAGTCAGGGTACCGCCAATCGTGGTTGTATTGCCGACATATTCTGCCTCGTTGCAGCAGGACAGCTGTGCTGCGGTACCACACTTGGAGCTAGCTTCTCCCACTGTCAACGAGTCCGGAACGGGGAAACGGGGTGTGTTGCCTTCATTATACGGCAAGGCATGCGATGTAGCGAGGAGGAGAATGACGAAACTGAGTATAGACTTCATGGTGTTGTGTAGTTTGATAGGTACAATTTGGAAGACGGGGAGAAAAGGTGTATGAATCAAAAAGAAGTTCAAGCAGGATTATATGGAGGTTTCATCTGGTATTCTCAAAATAAACACTGTGCTGTGAGTGTTTACTGAGTCCGATATCTTGATTGCATACTTCAGGAATCCCTGAATGTTTGTGTAGCTTTCCTATCCCTGGTTTCGTGTGCGCTGCATTCCACGACTGCACACGACAAGATGAGTAACCACTTCGCGTTTACTGACCCTAGTCAGAGACCTGTAGAGACAACGCGATGATAGTTGCTTGATAGTGATAGATTCCGAGCAAGCATATTACCCTAGGAACAGAGAATAGGTCTAACTTTAACATCCGTACCAGAGACACTTAAAAACGCATGGGTGCGCAATGCAGTCCGATAAAGGGAGACCAGGTATTTGGACACCGGCGATTGGAATGTGGGCGCACGTACTGCCTGGTTGTCTGTGATATTCAAGGCGGCACTAGAATAGTTACACAGGCTCGGAACATGGTTCCTGGCCAATTATGACATCCTTCCGTGAGGGAGCGGTATAATAGCCATTATTAGGTTCTCTAGTATGTAATCGTATAGCTTAGACCGGATTAGCAGCCTACAAATACAGGCCC
This sequence comes from Aspergillus kassunensis, assembly GCA_027569205.1. Taxonomy (NCBI): domain Eukaryota; kingdom Fungi; phylum Ascomycota; class Eurotiomycetes; order Eurotiales; family Aspergillaceae; genus Aspergillus; species Aspergillus kassunensis. The sequence continues at coordinate 34,180 of JAPDEQ010000061.1, forward strand.
GTTGTGTGAGTGCATTCTCGTTCAGAGGCAACATCATCAAGGTGGGAAAAGCTACAATTGCTGCTATAAGGTTCTCAGCTGTGGAATGGACGACCACGCTCCAGGCGAGAGGCACAAGAGCGCTGGAAGTTGGACCCTACAAGAGATGTATTCGCAGTTTGTCAAAGGAAATGTCTATAAGGAGTACCATAGTTATGCAAGCCTGACTGCCCGCGGTTCGTGCTCAACCCAAGTATTCTAGAATCCCAGTATCGATGCAGTTCAGCTCCCCCATCTCTACCGGAGACGGAAGCCGTTGCATTTGGCATTTGTATCGAAGCGCACCCGTCAAGACCTCATTCTACAGATCTTCGCCCGCCGAATCCCCAGCCTGATTTGTGTAGCAGAAGCCCCCCAAGAAGCGCCTGGGCGTCTACCTAGTCCTTTCGTCCTGGAGAGCTCGCCACGCCCCCCACTTGAAGAAGACATAATGGATGCGAACGGTGTCCCTGCAATACCGCTAATAAGGAGGATCCAGAATAATAGATCCGGCGCGGGATTTGGGAAGTAGGAGATTATATCAAGACTTGTTTGGAGGGGCTCAACCATGTAGCGCATGATCCGGTAATTTACGACATGCGACACGCGCAAGTACAAGTAGACTAGCAGATTAAGGCGGATGGGCTCGTTCAAATTGCAGGCTTCGGGTGCCTAATGGATTGAATAGAGCTAGTGTTAGAAGATGACGAAGAGATCGTTGTCAGTCGCAGAGACGCTTTTTGCCATTAGTTTGTCAAGTTTGCAGTGTATGGCCAGTCGACGAATAGATCTCTGTCGACCAGAGGGCGCCGTGGAAGTGGGTGTCTACCTGCGCCAGGGCTGTGGGGATCTCACAATGGGACTGGATATCGTGCCCCTGGAATATTTTGGATCCTAAATGAATGCATCGAGGAATTCGGGCAGTAGTGGCAAGCTCAGCACGGAGTTTTAAAGAACAGCGGTACTAACAAGGTTTCTGGAAACGGCTAGAAGGAGTCATTCCCGAGTCACCCTATTTAGTGCAGATGTCAAGTACTGATCCAACGCCTCCAGGCCATCAGTGCTTTGAGCCCCTGCGTATGCGTTTCCAAAGAACTGCAATCTTCCTTGAGAGCCTGGCCGTACTTGAACTAAGCGAGTTTCTCAACGCATCACAGACGAAATGTGAAAGTAAACGAACTTCAATCGTCAAAAGCGCATTAACTATGAGCACTGTAGGGTCCGCCACTGCTGCCGCAAGATCAAGATCCCGCAGAAGATCATTCAGGTTCTGGATAGCCTTGATAGGAAAACTTTAGGGCATCTCTGACAGATTTTTCAACGTCAAAAGAAAGGCCCGCTATAAGTTAAAGAGTCGTCATATGACCTGGCATTTCAAGCACGTACAATGATACAGATAGATATCCACGGCAGGCTTGAGGAATACAGAGGAATTAAGTCTCCGTATAGAAACTTATTGTTTCCTTTTGAAGTTGTTGTTGGACAGGAATATTTTCTTTTCCTGATTAAGGCTAGAACCTTCAGAAAAATCAGCCTGCACATCGATAAGCATAAACTCGCAGTTTTCTGGTCGTCGTCTTGCGTGCATGGACATTATGCTCAATGGGAGACGGTTCCCGCATAGGTCATATTTAGCTGAAGCACCATTCCGGAAAAGGCGATTGTTGCTCTGAGAATAAGGGACTTGACCCTTATGGCGCAACAGAGAAGCCGGGCGAAGCCCAAAGGCGTAAGCCGGTTCCCTTGGACTCATAGTTTACTAGGGTGCTGAAAACAGACGACATTAGGTCAACGAGAATGGGCTTGTGTGATATTTACCAAGTTAATAGCCCTAACTAACTCGTAACATTTAACAAGTTGGAAAGTGCCTGGTGTGGGCTGTGGCTATTCTGCCCTTTATCGCAATTGGACGCCATATTTTGGCCGCGAGCCACAAGGCAAAGGCTATTAGGTGATTAACCTGGTTAATATTGGGATTTTCCAACCAAACTGTGTAAGGGCATAATTGGCGAAATTTCCTCTACTACTAGGATGTGAGACTTAGATTTTGGGATCGTTTTCCATACGATCCAGCTAGCCTAGAATGCGCTGCGCTGCTTTACCTTCAGTGCACCATATAACCACTCCAATGCCGTCCAATCCAGGTCCGCATAACCCTCATCTGTAAAGTAAGGATAATTAATGTGCTGAGATTTCGGCGGCGATCAGGATAGAGGGCAGGGTACCATTCCTGTGAGTGATATCATACTGGGGACATGGATGCGGTACCATGACGTACGCCCGCGCCAGCACAGCCCTTGCCCATCTCCTACAGCTAAAACAAGCGTACCTTCCCAGCAGTTGAAGCACTGCGTTGACTGTTCCAGAGATCCAATGCGTAGGCTCCCTGAGCTTGTCGAATATGGTATAAACACCATGGGCGGTAATTACCACAATCATGATGATATGTTTGTCCCAAAGTATACCCAAAGTGCGTCCGTAATTTTAGTCCAAGGATTTGATATCATCAGATGAATATTCATTCCTACCAACAGCTTTCGTCAGCTGTATACAGTTCACTATGATTAGCCTACATTGGCAATCAAGCCCTATCAAATAATAGGGATTCTGATTTGGCCATCCATTGACGTTGTACTCTATAACCATCGTAACGGTCTGAATTGCTAAGTTGCCCCTATCCGACAATTTGCATAGGTTCGTAGGTTTCGGAATACCCTGAATCCTGCTCCAGGTCCATGCATATGCTGCTGCATTGCGATACGGTCGAAAGGGCCACGGCCCTCTATTCAGGACCAGGTATACTGCCCTCGACCGCCTAAACACCGGTCCAGTACAAGCTATTCTCCAGCTCAATCTCCCTTTCCAGAACCTCGTCCCCGGGGTCCGCGCTCCGCGAGATGATCACCCTAAAAGCCCCCCGCTCGGCCCACCACTTCTCCTCCTCCTCATGCCAATACGACAAGGCATACTTATCCAGGCTGATCCCAGCCGTGACCGTCTCTCCCCTCGGCACCCACACCTTAGCGAACGCCTTCAGCTCCTTGCGAGGTCGCAACGCGGCGTACTGCACATCCGATATGTACACCTGGACGATTTCGTGGCCATTCCTGTCGCCAGTGTTGGTGACATCAACCGTGACCTCAAACGATTGCTCCCCTTGGCCGCCGAGCTGGACCCTCCCGGGGGCCCGTAGGTTCGAGTACGCAAATGTGGTATACGACAGTCCGTATCCGAAGTAGAAGATTGGATCGGTTTGGACCTTCTCGTAGTACCTGTAGCCGATGAATACGCCCTCGCCGTAGTACATCTCCCGGTTTCCTTTGCCGTAGCTGAGGAAGGCTGCCGTGTCCTCCAGACGTCGTGAGAATGTCACGGATAGCCGACAAGTTGGCTGTTTCCAATCATTTCGGTGATAGTGGTGGTGCACCTGGCCTCTTAACACCTGTTGTATCGTAACCACCTCGAGACATTAGAGGACGCTGCAAGGCTGTCAGTACTCAATGATAAATTATCGGTTGTGGGTCATACCATTGCACGAAGATGTATATGCTGGCTTTGGTAGAGGTATAGGAGGTGGGAATTTAGTCTTCTCCATTCGATATTCGACTATAAAGAAGCACGATCACAATAAGCTATATATACCAGACGTTACAATAGATATCAAGTGTCACATCTTAAGCGCGTCCATTCCGATACCTACCGAAGATAAAAATCAATTTCAGGGCCAAGACATGCCCATACCAAGGGCTGTAATTTTTGATGCGAAAAGTATCTCATAACTTAAAATTTGACGTCCCATTACAGGTCAATTCGGAAGTACCTCGAACTAATCAAGTATAAAGAGAGCCACATACCCATATCTAGCCAACTCGTCTAGAACAATGAGTCTCTTCCAGCGTTTCGAGCAGAGCACACTATCATTTTTATAACACTATTCCTAGTTCTACCTTCTTTTTGGATCTTTCCTATATAGTTCACTCGGCCAGCTCTGGAAGTCCTGGCACGGGTTATTATAACTTTTATCTTCTCTACGAGTCTCTCGGAAGCCTCGCACATCAATCCCCGGTCTTACTCTTTCCGAGGTTAGTAGATGCATAATCTCTACGGTCCATGTAATGCTAACACAGCCGCGACTACAAGCACGAAGACCTTAATCTCACATTGATTCTCCTGAATGCTTGTGATGGAGGGTCACTTCATTCCTGGATGGTTGCCTTCACTATTTCCCGGTGCTCCGACAGATCCAGAAGTAGAAGCACATATCCTTGGCAGTCCTTGTAAGTATAAATTCAACTTGCAGTCTATAACTAACAAAGCTTTTCTTTATATAGTACTCTCTAGGACCATCCAAATCGCTCCTGAACTGCAAATCAGTAACGATCAAGTTCACCCAAATCTCGTGCAGTCATTTGACACCACCGGTATCAAGCACGAACAAGTCGGCTACCTTTCCTTCCAAGAATACACGCAAGACCTAACCTCCAATGATAAGTCAACCCCGGACTCTATGTTCTGGCCCGCTACCTACCGGGCCATTCCATCAGTAAATCTCTCGGACGAACAACAACTCCGAACAGAGTATGAAATACACGATCTCAGAAACACACTCGAGAAGGCACAAGAACAAGTAACGAGAGAGAAAGAAGCGTATCAAGCGCTCCAAAGGCAACACCTAAAGGTACTGTCTGACCTAGAAAATGAGCGACAGTTCAAAAAGGACGTGAAAGAAGCATTGCAAAAGGCACGTGCAAAAGCAGGGGAGAAGAAGTTAGCAGGTACTCGAAGAGTAAGAGAAATACGTCCGAAAAGCATACCAATTCAAAGGCAGGGCAACTGGTTGAGTTGCGATTGTTTCATGTGTAAGAGAGATTTTGGTCCACAAGAAGGCACTGAAGCAGGAGGGACTTAGGACCATTTTTGTTTGTGATTCTTTCTTTCTACCGCATTGATACTGTGCAGTAGAAGTTATGCTGGTTCAGTTTCTGCACAAACTTCCCTCTATTTAGAGGATATACTATTCGCGAAACTGACTGCCATGCTCAACTGATCAGTTAAGAGGACTTTGTCTCTACCATCGATTCAATACACTGAGTATTGTGAAAGTGGGTCGATGTAGGTACTTTGATATAGCCTGGAGGTGGGAAGGGACAGGAAGGGATGACCGTATGATTTTAGAGGATTGGAGAGCAATTGGAAATCTATTACTATTCCTCTAGTTAGATCTTGATTTCCAGGCTACTTGCCTTGCGAGCTTATTCTAAGAACTGTGACTAATGACAACATCTGTAAATAATAACCTTTTTCTGTGCGTGCAATGCCCAGTGCAGTCTGATAGTGAAGTCAACCCTTCTGATTACACTGACATTTCTGCAGAGGGATAATCCGAAAGAATAAGTTGTCATCTCCTTTGTTGGCTTCCTGACTGAACTGATCGGGAAGGCTGGAAGTTTATAATCGCCTTCGCAAACCAAAATCCTATCCCATTGCCCTACATAGCTCCCTACTCCTGAAAGACTGATACATACGACCACAGGGTGTGGAGAACAGGGCTTCCCGTCCGCTCAGCCGTACTTAAGCCACACGCCGGCTGGTTAGTAGTATGGTGGGTGACCACATGCGAATCCCAGCTGTTGTATGTTTTTGTTTGTTTGTCTCTTGCATTGGCTGTCTGAGGAACCTTACAAGTGAAACAGTTCTCTAACTTGAAAGCTCGCTGAGGATTCGGATCGAATTTTTGCCGCCCACAACCACTCTCAGCCTGAGACTCCCTCCCCTGCGTGGACACGAAGCATTCTGCTGAAGAAGCTGAGGTCTACAGTACCCAGAAATATGAAAGAAAATAGTGGAGTTGCAGGTGAAATTTCCCCTACTACCGCGGAAAGGCCACGCCTTTGTGTCTAAAGACCACGCACAACCATGGCATTTCCGCCATCACCGACAATTACTCCGTATTTCTCCGGAGACCCTGGGCAAGACTCAAGGGCAGCCCCTGAGCTTTGGAGAATAGAGGATCCAGCAGAATCCAGGAATAATCTATATGAGATACGCCAAGGTATGCGGCCCTTGTCCAAGCTCGACTTGGCCTGCAACTACAATATTGGCACATCATAGAAAGTATATGTTCGGATTTCTTCCCTAGTCAAGTATAAACATCGCGGCTCCGAAACTCAGAGGGTGTAATGAGGTACTGACCACCTTAGCGACCAGTGTGAGCACTGGCCAGGCTGACTTTAATTTGGCGGCCATGAAGCCTATGCCTTAAGTCAAGATGGGGGGATCGTGTATAGCAGTTTCCCGCTGATTCAGGGACTTACTCCTGGGCATCAAATCCCTCCATTTTTCGTTTTCGTCGCCAAACGTAACAAAGCCAAACCCTGGACCACCTGTATCCCTTTCACGCAGGACAATCTACATAGACTTTCTTAGCACACATGTCCATTCGGTTTAGGCATTGTTTGTGGGACGAAAATAATACGAAGTTATACCTAGTTACGCGAGCCGAGGGATAAAGTCGAATGTAGGACAGATACCATGTGGAAGACCTGTAGTCCGGAATTTCCTTGGTGATTACTCGGCACAACACCGCGACGAGTATCACACTTTAAGGGGTCAGACTAAGGATGGATGTCAGAACAATGGTTCGAACAGGCAAGAACAGTGTCATCTCAACAACGCCCTCGAGGATGAAGAACATCGCAGACCAATCATGTCTCGAGGCCGAAGCGCAGTTCAACATCGAGCATCGTCATCTCGGCAATGATTAGCCAATGATGTGACACCGTGTCACCAGATCAGTGATCAGATTCATGGGGTGACGTAGTTTTCCTTTGGTAAGCGGCGCATTCCAGCTTGATTCAGTCGCATTTCCGTTCTGGAGACTCAATGTGCGCCAAAACCCATATTCCATGACAGGGTACGGAGTACATTAATCAACTCCGTTGATATTGTTCTTTAGGTTCGAGATCCTGGCTTGTTTGTCTCTAATCGCGACGATTTGAGTTCCAGCCCTGATTGTACCCCGCGAATGAGCCATGACTACGGTCCGTCTGAGTCTGGATCAGGGGTATTTGCCTATTGTTTGTCTTATCCGGACGACATCTTGCATTATCTTCTCTAGAAGCATGAGACAATGCGAGAAAATGCGCAAAGAAAATCGTGTTGGGTTGTGTCAGGCTGTTTTCGGGTGTCGGAGGATGTGGAATGTTGGGATTGTTTTCGAGGATTGATTCTATTCTTCTGAAATCCAGGCGGCTGGGCCAACGATCACTGCACAGCACATTGTTTCAGTCACCTTCACAACTGAAGCCGTCGGCATGAGATTTCATTTCTGTCAGGCCTCCACCAATCTCGCCGCACACGATGAACCCTATCTCACTGTCTTGCTTTTTCTTAGCGGGACCAGGGGAAACGTACACAACAATCATGGCGATGAGAGCGACAATCGTATTGTAGCTGCAGCCGTCGACGTCTTCTTGTATAAGAGCAAGCTGTCCGCCCATGATGTTTGTGTCTGGTAGCACGAACCATCTTCTTCTGGTGTCACTATAACTCGATTTTCTTTACCTTGTCGGACAATTTTTTCGCTGTACATAGGAGTGTGATTTCCGTTACTTGTTTTTGCTTTTGCCCTCCGTGACGCTCAAAATGCGTCTCAAGCCGATCGTCTCGATTGCCGTGGCGGCTCTGTTCTCCGGTTCTGTTGCTGGGGTTGGTCTGTTCAGGTCTGAATTGACGAAGAAGTTGCAGCTTTATGCTGAGCTGGGATTGAAAGTCGACACAATACTGCAGGACCGCCAGGCTTTCCGTACGATCACCACACAGGCGGAGATTGCGGCGGAAACTGTCGAGGTATTGCGACTCTCGTCTGCTGTTGTCCATATACTAACGGTAGCAGATACCAATTGACCACAATGACCCCTCTGTTGGCACCTACCAGAACCGGTACTGGGTGAACGATGCGTATTATAAACCAGGAGGACCGGTTATGCTGTACGATGTTGGGGAGGTCACCGCAGAGGGTAGCTCGGTTCATCTCACCTCAAGCAGTTCTTTTTTCCGAAGCATGCTGCAGGAGCTCAACGCGATAGGTATAGTGTGGGAGCATCGGTGAGTCTTCCTCGTGAGACGGTAGCGACGGTCTGACGAAATAGATATTACGGAGAGTCGTTGCCATACCCGATCACCAACAATACCCCGGCGGCGCACTGGAAGTACCTCACGACAAGACAGGCTCTCGCGGATATTCCCTACTTCGCAAACAATTTCACTCGTCCAGCGCACCCCGATCTGTCTCCGGAGTCGACACCTTGGGTCATGGCAGGAGGTTCATACCCCGGAATTCGGGCTGCTCTTGCTCGCAACGAATACCCAGACACAATCTTCGCTTCATGGGCTTCCTCGGCCCCGGTCCAGTCGCAGATCGATATGAGTTCTTATTACGATGCGATCTATCGAGCAATGGTCGCCACGGGATACAGTAACTGCGCTCGCGATATCCACGCTGCTCTTGAGTACATCGATAAACAACTCGCCCAAGAAGACACAGCCGCCTCAATGAAGCAACTATTCTTCGGCCCTGGTGCGGAGCACAATTCAAACGAGGACTTTACTGTGGCACTTGGGGGGGTATTTGGCTATTTTCAGACCTATGGGTTTGAGGGAGGAGACGGCTCCTTGGGTGATTTCTGCCACTGGCTCGAGTCAGATACGGATATACTATCGCGTCGTGGGAACCGGTACTATGCAGAACGCTGGGCTGCATGGCCGGTGTTTACCGAAGTGGTCAACTATAACATGTACACCAACTGCAGAGGTCTCGATAATTCAGTACCCCTATCCTGCGAGTTGAACAAGGCTCCGACCAATGCAGATGCAATCGCTTGGACGTGGCAGTATTGCTCTGAGTGGGGGTTCTATCAGAGTAACAACGTCGGCGTACACTCGCTCCTATCTCGGTATCAAACGCAGGAATTCCAACAACTCGAATGCAACCGATTGTTTCCCGAGGCCGTGAGAAGCGGGCTCCTCGGCCCTAAACCAAAGTCAGATTCCTTGAATGCGGACTTCGGGGGATGGTCCATCCGACCGTCGAATGTGTTCTTCACTTCGGGGGAATTCGACCCCTGGAGGACGTTGACGCTGCTTTCGAATGCGGACTTCGCACCACAGGGTGTCAGGGTGACGACGGAGGTTCCTAAGTGTGGAGTGAAGACTGATACGGTGTTTGGATATGTTGGCGCGAATGAGTTCCATTGCTTTGATTTCCAAGCAGAAGGTGAGGCAGGAGCGGGGGCGCGAAGCCACTTCATCCGTGCGTTGAAGGGGTGGCTTCCATGTTTCAAGAAGAGGGCCTAGTTTCAATAGTTATCCAATCATTTGACCAGTTACCAGCATCTGAAGAGGCATAGCTCACATGTTATGAGATAGATCATGTAGAGAATCGGACGATCATTGCGCCGCTGACGATCGGGAGAAGTTTGCGAGGCCAATCCGGGGCCCACGCTTACCCGATTGGGAACTGCTTGCGATCTTCTTTGTCGAGCCTCGTGTTCTTCTTGGTTCGCCGAGGCATCTATAACACTATAACAAGCCATGCAATCCTGTTCGCTCCCAGACCACTTTCAAACCAGACATCATGTTGTCAGTACCAGTTCTTATCTTCATCGCAGCATGCCTCATCGCGCTTCTCCTCCAAAAGACCCGCCAGCGCATTCAACGCTATAGAAATGCCAAAAAATGGGGTTGTCAGCCCCCTCATATAGCTCCCACGGGCTTCTGGGGTATTCCCATGTTCATGGAGTTGAACAAAGCATACCAAGAGACGCGCTGGGTGGAATGGATTGCAAATCGCTATGTACTGCATGGAAATACCTTTCAACAGTCGGGACTCGGGCGCCAGATGATCTCGACTATCGATCCGGAGAACATCAAGGCTCTTCTGGCGACCCAGTTCAATGATTTCATCTTGGGAACCAGACACCGCGAGTTCTATCCTCTGCTCGGAGATGGAATCTTCACACTAGATAGTACTGGATGGTCTCATTCTCGGGCGTTGCTACGACCTCAGTTCACACGGGACCAGGTAGGTTGATTCTCCTATGTCAGTTCAATGCTAAGCCGTCAGGTTGCCGATCTAGATCTCATGAACGGTCATATCTCGCGCCTCATCGATCTCGTTCCCACCGACGGCTCGCTTTTCGACATCCAGAAACTCTTTTTCCTCTTGACCATCGACTCAGCGACGCACTTCCTCTTCGGCGAATCCGTCGGTGCCATGGAGAGCAGCAGTGTACTGGGAGGTTCATCCGTAGGGAATGCGCAAGGTTTCGCGGAAGCATTTAACTCAGCGCAAGAGTTCCTCGCACGACGCGTAATCGCGCAAGACTTCTACTGGATGGTCAATTCCAAAAAGTTCCGCGATGTCACCCGTCGCGTCCACGAGGTTGTAGATTACTATGTCCACCGGGCGATAGATGCCAAACGACATCCAGAGAAGAAGGAGCCAGGCAGGTATATCTTTGCTGAAGCCCTTGCGGCCGAGAACGACGATCCCAAGGTCCTACGAGACAATATGCTTAACATCCTCCTCGCGGGCCGAGACACGACGGCCAGTCTCCTTAGTTCGGTCTTCTACTTCCTAGCCCGCAATCAAGCTGCCTGGAATAAACTTCGACGAGTCATCGTTGAAGAGTTCGGAGATAGCCAGAATCCAAAGGGAGACATCACACACACCAGATTGAAGGATGTTCCGTATCTCCGATACGTCCTTAACGAAGGTACATCCCCCAGCCCATCTGAGCTCAAGAGCTAAACATGGTAGCCCTCCGCCTTCTCCCTCCCGTGCCTCTCAACTCCCGCATCGCCGTCAAAGACACCTCCCTCCCTTTCGGAGGCGGCCCAGATGGAAGATCCCCCGTCTTTGTGCCCAAGGGCATGACAATTACGTACAGTGTCTACGCCATGCACCGTCGGAAAGACTTCTACGGGCCGGACGCAGATTCGTTCAGGCCTGAGCGTTGGGAAGAGAATTCCAAGCACGGGTGGGAATATCTCCCTTTCAACGGGGGACCAAGAATCTGTCTTGGCCGTAGGTTCCTTCCATTCCGTTCACTTGAGCAAGATGGTAAACTAATGGTTATAGAACAATATGCTCTCACAGAAGCCAGCTACACTATGGTCAAACTCATGCAGCGGTTTACCACGCTGGAGAATGGAGATCCTGGGTTGACGGCACCGATCATTGCGTCGACTTTGACGATGGCGCATGGAGGTGGCGTCATGGTGAGGTTGTATTAGTGAGTTCAGTTATATTCTTTATTTATGAATTCCGGTATGCATTATGATTATGATATATATAATAGGTAGCAATCATGACATTTGTATTCTCGTTCACAGACGGAAACTCTTAACGCTACCTACCTCATACCAAGTACCTCCCACCCATTCTACCCATCCATCCAAAACCACCCCATCAACCAACCCACCCCCACCCCACCCCCAAAGACCCAATTCAGAAAACAAAGGACCAAATCAAATAGTATACCTAAACCCCGGCGCCCCCTCAATAACCCTCCTCCCAGCATCCGCCTGACGATTACACCACCGAAACCAAACACTCTGGACCGCAACAACAAGCATCAACAAAAGATTACACGCAATAGCACACCAAATACCCGGCCGATAGCCCGGCTTATCCTGCTCCCGGAAAACCAAACTCCCCGCAATGCCTCCAATCCCACCAAACCCCACAAGCGTGGCACTCGACAGCGCGCGCGTCCACTGCCCGCGCACATTATTCGCCTGGTACGCCATCACAGCGGGGATATTCGAGTTCGAGCCGCATACTGTGAAGAACACGCCTACGTACCGCGTTGCGTTTCCTGTTGCGAATCCCATCATGGGAAGCCCGATTATGCATAGCAAAGCGTTGAAGATTAGTACGGGGCCTCGTGTGCGGTATTTGTCGCCGACCCAGGAGGTGCCGTACATTACGAACCCGGCGAGTGCGAAGGGGGGCGCCACGAGGCATTGTGAGGTTCCTGTGTCGAAGCCCATTCCTTCGGAGAGGATTATTGGGAGGAAGTAGGCTATTGCGTAGGTTACTGTTGTTACGCAGCTGGTTGACCGCGTGTTAGTATCTTTTTTTCTTCTATTTTCTTGGTTTCGGCAAGGGGGGTAGAGCAGAGACGACCAGAAAAGAGGGGACATACAAGAAGATCAAAGCAAACCCCCAGATCTTGAGGTCCAGGGCAGGCTTCAGGAACCTCTTCAACGTAAACGGCTCCGCATCACCGTCAGACCGGTCCCTGTTGATGCGGCGGACGATAAACGCACATTCCTTCTCACTAAGGAATTTCCAGGAGTTGTGAGCGCGGTCTGGGAAGTCGACGAGGAATATTATGGCTAGGATGCCGATTGCGCCGGTTATCTGGTTAGATGGGATGTTGTTAGTTGGGGAGCGGTAGATAGATATGTAGGGCTTAGTTAACTAGGGTAGGTAGGGACGGAACGTACAACACCCTCCAAAATAAAAATCCAACTCCAGCCCCCGAGTCCATGGGAACCGTCTAGCTGCATGAGTCCGAAGGCGAGTATTCCGGCTAGGGCTGAGGCGACGCAGCCGATGAGGTAGAAGATTGAGAAGCGTTTTTGGACGTCGTCTGGTCAGATCCATCCATGTCAGATACGACTTCACCTTGTCCATAAAGTAGCTGTAGGGACTTACATCTGGCATACCAACTCGACAGCAGATATACACAGCCAGGGAAGTATCCTGTTTGTACTTATTAGGATATTTCTCTTCGATTGGAATGGCGATGATGAGGTTCTTTCTTACCCGCTTCCAGCAATCCAAGAAGGACACGGCAGGCTACCATCTGTTTCCAGTTCTTCGTGAAACCCATTCCCTGTACCAAGCATATTAATTAATGGCTGTTTCATAATAATAGTGCTGAGGAAGGAACACTGACGATTAGGATAACACCCCATGAAATCACAATACTTCCGAGGAAAAATCGGGGACCCAGTTTCCTGGTTATGACTGTCATTGGCGGCTGGAAGATAACATAGGGCACGAAGAACATGAGGACGACGATTGACTGTCCTCATCCACTAGCGTTAGCAACTGTTCTAACAACTGGATATAGGGTCGAGTGTAGAGAGATAGACAACTCACGTATCGAAATCCCACATATAATTCCAAGTCAACGATCATGCTAGAATTAGAAAGCTTGGTCAGTGATATAGCCCACCACAAAAACAGTAGAAAAAAGAAAGGAAGAAGAAGAACATACCCAGCAACAGCAGCCATACTCAAATTCGTGCGATCCATCAACGAAACACAATACGCGAGCCCCGTAATCGTAACAAGACGCAAGTCAACCCGACGGATAATCCGCTTCTGCTCTTCAGCGGAGAACTCCTCGTCATAGTCGAGGGCATTCTGGGCGGAGAGGTTCGCATCTTCAATTTTCTCGATGCTGGGGGAGCGTTTTTCGTCCATTGTAGCGTAGGCGTAGCGTAGCACTAGGGTCTCTCTCTCTCTATGGGATAAAGCTGAGAGTAGAATGAGATGGTGAGTGGGGAGGAGAGAGAAAGAAAGAAAGAAGAGGACGGCTGGGAGTTATATATACCTCTCATGCATGCATGCAGCAGTAGGTTAGGTTGATACTACTAAACGGACTCGGTAGGTCATGATTGACAGCCTGGATCATGTCATATTCCATGAATGGATCCATATCCCCAACCAGCCCGCCTACCCACTTGCTACCGAACTCCAGCCTGCTCCCAACTGTCCTAAAACCAGACCCTGTCAAGTGGACATAAACACGCACAGACACAGAGCCCAATCTAAGAAGCTCCCATCCCATTCGAACTGAAATAAACCACCCACCACCGAACCAATCCCAGAACTCCTTATCTACCGAAAAAAAAACGCCCATCTCAATAGCCGGCTTGGATTTGGGAGGTACCTCGGAGATTGCCGTTCTCGTACTAGTAACTTAGGATATTAGGCAGGGATATTCTCTCCCCGGACTGGGGTTGGTGGAGTACTGGAGACGAGGTTACGGATGAGTGCGGGGAAGTCCTCCTATCTCAATTCTCCATAAAACTAGTCACCACTATCCAGTGCCATTTTGCTAGGTAAAGGTCAGTTTGGCGACCTTGGAGATGCCTCGGAGAAATATACTTGGCATCTTGGCGACTCGGGAATTCTTCCTTCGTGGTGGTATACAAGGTTCGATTGGGCTGGTGGCTTCCATGTGGCAGGTCTAGGCTTGACAGGCTTGTATTTCGGCGAGTGAGCGACTACCTGAGCAGATATTGTCGGGAGAGGAATTAAGTGCCGTAGGTTGGCCGTTCCAATCATCGTCGTGATCGGGATTAATGTTCCTAGGGACAAGACTTGATTCTTTACCTTGGAAGGCTGAGTGCCGGGCAGTCTAGCTGGAGCAGGAGGGTTCATCCGGGATGTGGTTCGAAACTAGAGAATGAGCACCCGATAATAGATAGGGTCACGTTCATATTCATTTTGATATATCAAGAACAAGCGAAGAATATTATCTAATACCATTATAACGTGTTGGTAGCCATGACATACCGAAGCGTCCTCGGTCGACGCAAGTTCCGAAAGTTTACAAGAGGGCAGGCAGGTAGACCTACACACGTCCATTCTCCTCATCATCTTCGGTTTCTTCTTCATCCTCGCGGATCAGCCACTCGCGCTCCTCATCCTCTGCATCCTCTCTCTCTTTCGCGCGGAAATTTCTCCCTGATATTGCCACGAACGCCACGAGGATGACTCCGACGACGAATCCAGCCACTGCAAGGAGGATATTGGTCGGAATGGGATTACTGTCGAATATACCATGTGTCAATGCGTCGAGGCCGTATTGCGAGAAGTTCACGAGGCCGGAGAAGCAGATGATTGTCCCGTAGACACGGCCGAACGTTGCGAAGCCGAAAACTTTGGTTGCGTAGTCACTAACTCGTCAGTGGTCGAAGTGTGGAGAAGGAAGAAAGACTTACGACATAGCAGAATAATATAGCGGACGCAGCAAGACAAAAAGGATAACAGTTGAGTATCCGGCCCAGAGCTCCGGAATCGAGTTCAAAACGCCAATGAGCGTAGTGAGAAAAACAATGACAGCAAGAGTAGACGCAACGCTAAGATGATCTAGAAGCAGCCCAATGAACGGCGTAGAAATAACCCCGCCAACTGGCAGGGCAATATCGAAGAAATTGCTGATCTCAGCCGTCCGCTCTTCATCGAGCATGTAATCATACTGAGCGTCAATCGTGGCGATGAAGTAATTCATGCGCAGCATCTGCAATACCGTCATCAGAGTAATGAGGACGAACCAAGGAGTCAGCATCTGCTTGTGAGCTGGCAGGCCGTGCAGAACACCCCAGACGGCACTGGTCGATTGGCGTTCTTCTTCCTGTCTCTCGCGTTGTTTCCGAGCCTCTTCGTCGCCGAGGATCTTGTCAAGTTTGTGGATTTTCTTCTTGCGGCGTTCTGCGCGTTCGCGTCGCACGCGCCGAAGCTCGCGATCACTGTCTATATCGTCGTCCGAGTCATGCACGTCCCGTGTCGCGTCTTCCGCTTCCCCAATCTTGGCTTCAAGCTGGTGAGCACTCTGGTAGTCTTGCGACGGCATGACCGTGATCAAAGCAAGGAAGACCAATGCCGGAACAATTGTGTACCCCAGAAAGAACTTATCCGGCGTGATTGCAGGATTGCTTTCGAAAATCACGCGATAAAAGAGATAGACCGCAGCCGACGCATCGAAAGCGCCCGTCACAAGAGCCACAATGGTCCCAGCATACTTCGGAAACGCATTCGCGATCTGGAATGAGGGAACAAAGAGAAACGTCCCTCCGAGCGCCAGAAGAAGATTAGCAGCAATATACCCATCGAAATGCGGATTAGAGAAAGAATACGCCATCAACAAGCTGCCGGCGGCCAGTATACCAGTCGCAGCGAAGCCACAGACACGCGAGCCATATCGATCAAGTATAGACCCGACTGGAAGAGCGGACACATTTGTCGCTATAGAGCCGACGGTAAAGAATAAGTTTAATCTGGTTGCAACGCGTCAGTGAAGCCGTCGGCGACGTAATGAGAATGAAGACCCACCTAAGCTCCTGCTCATAACAAGTGTCCAACTCCCCTTCCAGATCTTCGTCCGCGCACAGATCGCGGTATACGCCTTGCGCAACAAGGATTGGTTTCAGCGCTGCATATCCAAAGATAATTCCAGACCCAAACCAGCAGGCCAGGATGGTCACGACTACCTGGACTGGTCACGTTAGAACGCCTTTTTTTTTTTCGGACGCCGGAGACAACGCACCAATTCGCTTCGAGGTTGGGACTTTGTACGGGGCAGTGGCCTCTTTGTCCTCAAGTACAGAAACCGGCGGAGGAAAAAGATCGTAGCTGATTTTTCGTCTGATCGGTTCGAACCCGTCGCATGCGCCGTCGAGAGGCTCTTCCTCGTAAGGTTCTGGGGCGCGGTCCACGCCCTCGAGTGCAGAGACATGCTGCACGAGGGACATGGTAGTCTAAGTAAGTATATTTCGGATGATTGATTGAAAAATTGGGAAAAGGTGAGAGGCGAGAGAGGAATTTTCGGGAGAAGCGAGACTTTGTAGTGTCACTGTGTCGTGGGTCCAGATCTCGGTCAAAACTGCTCTGCCCGGTTTTGCGTGAAATAGATAAGCTTCGCTCTATTTAAAGATAAGAAATGCATTCTGTCAATATATTGCAGAATGGACTTTGAAAATTGAAATTCTTCAGTACACTCATGCAGTGGATGAGATAAGGTCGCTGGACTCTGCAGTACTTGGGTGGAATGCGGGGTGACAGCTAACGGCCAAGTATATAAAAAGCAAGAAATAAGCGAAGTATGGGCAGGCTTATTTCTGATTCGACTGATAATTGAAATCTTTGATTCAATAATTGCATGATATCAGATGACGTAAATATTGCATGACGTAGATTCGTCCCTTTTAAGATTTTGTCCACGCCCTTCAATCGAAGGAACACCAGGAACACAGGACAGGAACGGAAAACCACACTCATCATGGCTTCAGTAACAATCAACGCCCCTTCAGGCGGGTTTTTATACTCCAATTCGCGAAACGCACGGCTCATCGTGTCGGCCGAAACGCCAGATTTCGACTCTGATTTCGTCGACGCATGGCAAAAGGAGGGATTCAGCGTCGTCTACGTCCCCTACAGCGAGAACGAAAAGGAGTATGCTCGCCGCCTTATGGCCGTGAAGGACGGACTTGGAGTTGGCGATAATTATGGTGTCATCGGTAAGACTTACTGACCACAGTCTTCAGCGACAATCATACTAATGATTCAGCCAGCCTTCGGGGACGCTGCCTCTTTCTGTCTGGACTACTACCTCAGACCGAACAATGTCAGTCGGCTTTGCGCGCTGGCTTGCTACTACCCGAGCAACATCCCCGACACGCGATCGTCATATCCCCCAACGGTGCGGATGATGACGCACTTGGCTGGCGACACTATCAACGTCACAACAACGCCAACTGTCCTCGGTCTACAGGGGAAGAAGAAGAGAACAGAGAGGCGAATTGACCCGGGGGTCGGAACAGGAGAGATTATCGAGATCGGCCACCGAGCGTATACCTACTCTGGCGCGGAGCCAGGCTTCGCAGAGCAAGACCAGGACGAGTATAACCGCCTCGCCGCGGACCTTGCTTTCAGTCGGACGCTCGAGATGATGCGGAAGGCCCATGGACAGAAGGTTGACTTGGAGAAACCATGGGAGAACCATTTACAGGGTATGGCATCCCACTCAACCTCCTCTAGAGTCTATCTATGCTAATGGGTATAGCCAAATTCTTTGCCGCGAACCTCAAGGATACCATGGCGCACTACACCGACGTCCTCACTCCGAATGTTACGTACGGTCCTACGTTAAGCGGCGGCACCGGGCCCGGAGCGCTTCGCCGGTTCTATGATCAGCACTTCCTAAAGCACCTCCCGCCATCCATGCACCTCCGTCTCATCTCGCGCACAATCGGCGCCGACCGCATCGTCGATGAACTCTACGTCTCCTTCGAACACACCCAAGAAGTGCCGTGGCTTCTTCCCGGTGTACCAGCGACAAACAAAAAAGTCGAGGTCGTCCTCGTCAGCATCATCAGCATCCGCGCTGGAAAGCTCTACTCGGAGCACGTCTACTGGGACCAAGCGAGTGTTCTTGTCCAGGTTGGACTGCTCGATCCGAAACTCGTCCCGCAGGGTGTGCAGGGCGTTGATCGGTTGCCGGTTATTGGAAAAGATTCTGCGCGCAGGATTCTGAACGAAGATCCGGAGGTGGAAGAGCCGGCGTTTCATAATCGGTTGATCAATCGCGCGAGGAAGGGGGACAAGAGTAGGAGTGCGAGGGAGAGTACGGTTCAGTCTGAGGCTGAGGCGCCTGCTCCTCGTAAGGGGAAGACTGCGGGTGTAGAGAATGGGGGACAGAATGGTGTACATGCTGGACAGGAAGAGAAGAAGGGTCAAGACGGGACATCGAACGGTGTCCAGAATCGCAAGCATGATGATGAAGGAGAAGAGAAGGACAACCCCAAGCAGGAACCCAAGGAAGAACCCGAGGGAAAATCCAAGGGCGAGCAAAGGAATGAGCAGAAGGAGAAACAGGATGGTGAGCAGGAAGAGGAGCTTTGAGATAGCAGCTCAGCGCGTTCAGTATCCAAACTGGAACTCGCAAAACACCTGCTGACGATCCTATATACCCTCCCAATCATGCCTCTTACGCTTATGATTTAACTGAAATACCATGTATGATCCGATGTACTCTCTGATGTGTTTATTTTGTCTTGTCTTATGTCTTAGCACTCTATCTAATTTATCTTCTTTTCCTTCTTTCTACAATAATTAGTACAATTACATCATTCATTGCGACCATCACCAACCCTTCCACGGAACCCAAACCTCCCTCACAACATCCCCCCCATCAACAACAAAGTAAGCCCGATGCGTCGACGCCGTAATACAAGCATGCTGAACAAACAGCAACACCTTATCCCCAACCCTAAAAAGCTGTTCAGCCTTCTCGTCTCCAACCTTCGCCCCATCAACACCAAGCAGCTTCAACGCCGGTGACGACGCCGAAAGCCCGAGGATTCCATGCTCCTGGCTCGTCCGCACAACAGCCCACTGCGGCCGATCCGTCAAGCGCCCATACCCAGGGATATCACTTGTCTCTTTGGAGAGGGCAATAGTCCCTGCGTTTACGAGGGCTTCGTTGCGCTCTGGGTAGACGCTGCAGACTTCGGAGAGGACGCGGAGAGATAGTGATGTTGAGGGGATTAGCCCTGTGCAGAGTTGTTGGAGGTCGTTGCAGGGGAAGTTGCCTTTGATCTATTGTTAGCGGAGGGTTGCTTCATTTATAAGATTGGCGGTGGGGACAAACCGGCATGTAATTCTAATTTTAGTCCCTCGGGTAGGACTTTTTTCAGTGAGGATACGACGTGCGCTGTTGGTGTTGATCCTATCGAGACGACCACCTGTCTCCCAGCAGAGAGATGCTTTAACGCATCGACAACGCCCTCGACTTCCTCTTTCAGTACCTCCGTCGCAGCTGCAGCGGTACGACACGAGTATGAATGTCCGGCATGGCAATAGAACCCGTATAACTCAACCGCAGGAGACTTCTCAACGCGCTGAACGAGCCTCGGAAGCGCAGATGAGGAATTCGCCATTCCTGCGCGGCGGGTCCCGACGTCGATCTTGATAAATACAGGCCAAGGAGCGGATGCAGAGGACTTCTCGAGGATATCAATGTGTTGCTCGTTGTCGATCAGGAGGGATATGTCCAGGGATGACCTGAGGTTGTTGAGGCGGGGGAGGACGCTAGGATAGATGGGCATGCTGTAGAGACACTTTTCAAGAATCAATCAGTTACTGTCTTGTACCCGCGAAGCAATTCAAGGTTAGAGATCGAACAAACCTCATCAAGGATTCCTTCTTTGGCGAGGGGAAGAGCGCCTTCGATCTCGGGGAGCGTGGAGGCGACGATTTTGCGATATTGGCCGTTGCCGAGCATCATTCTTGTTACTTCGAGGGACTGTGATTGTTAGCTCATGTTCTTCAGCGGACGTTGGAAATCTACCTTGAGAGTCTTGACATGCGGCCGGAAGTCGATCCCCAGATTCCTGACATCTTGGTGAAGCTGTTTGATGTTGGCCTCGATTGTTGGTTTGCTGAGGATTATTGAAGGGGTTGGGAGGTCTGAGACCGGTTTTCCGATATAGGAATGGTATTCCATTGTTGTTGATTGATGGGAAAGAATGTTGAAGGAGTGAGAAGACGAGGCGAGGGACAGCGGGGTTTTTTTCTGGTGTCTCGGCAGTTTCTTCCCGAGTCCGCTCCAACCCTGGCGAATAGCCCCATGTCTTTGGTACGTCAGGTTGATGTCTCAAACGCGATGTACTTTTGGTGGAAACCGAGGAATCCTTGTTATTAACTCTTGTAGATTATAAGATCTTGAACATTACCAAATGATCGATGGGTTACGATGCTGGGAGTGCTCTAGCCGTAGCAATGAGGCTCGGGAGTATCCGCTCCTTCCTACTCCGTACTGCCCCAGTCTCTTGCGGGTCAGGTGCTATGGAAGCCAATGATAACTTTCCTGAGGAGAAAGGGCGGTGTGATGCTCGCTGTGTTTACTATTTAGTTTCCCCACAACAAAGGGATTTCTCCATCAGACAATATCACAGCCTTACTCTGAGCTACATACCTATATCTTTGATCGATACTTTCAGCATATTATCAATCTTCTTCCTCCCATTCATTCGATATGGGTTCCTCATCCCTTGCAACGTTTGTAGCTCGACCGCTGAACGTGAAAGCCGCTGCTGGTACGAAAGCCACGTCAAACTATTCTATGAAGTAGCCAACCGGGGTGTCTGGTCATTGGGCTCAAACATGATTCTGAAAGATAGAGGCCCTTATGTTGCGACCCGTGAAGTACCAAATGTTCGGTTTGTCGAGGAAAACACATCAATTCCTGTTCCTACCGTTGTTCAATCCTGGGATGACCATGCCACCGGTCGCACCTTTATCCTACTTAAACGCGTTCCGGGCGAAACCCTCCGCACACCTTGGCCAAAGCTCTCTATGGATGAAAAAGACAGTATCGCAAGGGAGACTGCTGAGTATTTGCTGCAACTTCGCGAGCTCCAGTCTAGCAATATGCAAGGTCTTGATGGCGGTCCGATTTACGCCAAATTTCTGTTTCATGAAAATGCCAACAATGTTCCTCATGGTCCCCTAGCATCCGACGATGAACTCTAGGCTCAGATGGAGCGTGGTCTAAAAGATATTCCTGAGGCCGCACGCAGACGGCTTCGGAGTCGTATGCCACCCGCTACACCTTATACCTTTACACACAATGACCTCACCGATGTCAATATCATGGTCGAGAACGGTCGTCTTACTGGTATTATTTATTGGGAGTGGTCTGCATACTTGCCTGTATGGTGGGAGTATGTTAATACCTCAATTCCAGACAGTGAAGAGGATGGGGAGTGGAAGGCTTTGTTGAGAAAACATATGCCTGACCATAGTGCAGCGCGTGACTTCTGGGTAATTTATTGGTGTCTCTGCCGCTATCCAAGCGATGAAATAGCAGTGAAGTTTCTGGAGGAAGCAAAAAACGAGGCGCTGTAAAGGTGTGACATCATGTCAGCAAGAGCAATCCAGGTTGAGAAAGGCAGGATTGAAAAAGTTTTGAATTTGGAGGTTGATTGAGAAAGGCAGGATAGAGAAAGCTTTGATTCTGGAGCTTGATTGAGAAAGCAAGACAGGATTCTTGTCTGTATTTATACCTCTGTCGAAGCAGGGGAGCTGGCACATCATCTGATCTCAGCGACGAAGGCGTGCCACGGGTATGGTGCCCTCATCCACCAAGGAAGCGTTGGCGCATTTGTCAACTGCGTACGTCCTGT
Source organism: Aspergillus kassunensis (assembly GCA_027569205.1). Classification (NCBI taxonomy): domain Eukaryota; kingdom Fungi; phylum Ascomycota; class Eurotiomycetes; order Eurotiales; family Aspergillaceae; genus Aspergillus; species Aspergillus kassunensis. The sequence goes on from JAPDEQ010000061.1 coordinate 56,188, forward strand.
GCCATCGAAAGGTAAACTAGCTCCTGGGTTGGACCCAAGTCTGAATCAAGTCTTGACCTAATGACTGGCTAGAAATGGAACGGGAGGCGCCGAGGGTTAACTTGGTGGTGCCCGAAACTACGCCGTCAAAGCAGTGCCTATCGTCAAGTCTATCGTCATCGATAAATGTTAGTTTTGGAGCGGAAACCACGCCCCGGACCCAACCAATTTATTTGGATAGGAAGGCTTAAGATGAGTTGCATCTTGCGCTGAGTGGACAAACGCACAGCTCCATACAATCGGTAAGACACATAATCTAGGTTCGAGAAGTCAGGGCCTAGGCAACGATCACTTACCAACGATTTTAAAGGCATCTGATTATGAAGGCTGAGGCTGAGTTGCCTAGCGTCCTGTTGATAGGCAGATTGCATCTACAAGGCTCAACTGCTGCGAGGCTCAAGATCAAGTTTCATTAACCAACAGCTACCGCAGGCGGCATCACATCGCATCTGGAGAAGAGTAGCCAATAAAAGGTCCCGTTACAAGCCTCTCGAAAGGACCCTAGCAAAGAACATGTGATTATTAGTTAATGAATAAGACATGCAGTAGCAACATGCACTTACCTCTGACTCAGTTTTGGTTCACCGAGTACTGTTAGATCTGAGAATATAAGAATTTTCCCAGCAAGCATGACATGTGAAATTATTCGTGTTTATCATGGGGTTATGGAAAGTCGGGCACCAACTCTGTTCCAGTCAAACCCATGGCGTGTTGTGTACCTAGTCTAGGTAGAAGGGACCAATGAGGGGCTCGGCTCGGTATAACATTATTCCTACAGATATGGAAATAGTGGAAGCTTTGAACAGCCCTGGAGTGTAACACCACTTATGCTATTACTCCCTATTGCTCCCCATTGCTCCCTGTGACAAATATAGTTTAGTGATAGGGCCTCGGGCCTAAGCGAAATCCCATATCAGGATTCCACATGTATCGCTCCCTCAGACCGTTTTATCACTTAGTTCCTCTACCTGAACCTCATCCTCTGACCTATCGTGAGTATTTCGCAACACTCCCCATTGCTCCCCATCGCGACTCCGACGCGCTGTCTGATCAAGTTAAGTTACTGTTGAGGGAGTGACCCCCGATCATCGTGAGAACCTCTACTTCTGTGGTAGTACGAATGCCATTCCGGCCGGGCTCTGCCGAGCTGTCGACAACTATCCAAAGACCCGTTCCAGACCTCGTAATATACATAGGGAGGTCTGGAACAGGTCTTTGGATAGCTGAAGAGGTGTACGCTGATAGGAAGATCTGGAGCAGGTCTTTGAATAGTTGAAGAAAAGACCTCCTCCAACTATTCAAAGACCTGCTCCAGATCTCCCTATCAACGTACACCTTACTATGATCATCATCATATTCCAGCAACCTAACACAAATGTAACAAGAACTAATGGAGAGTACTAGAGAGCTGATGGTTATCTTCTCGTGGATATTAGAGATATGTCTTGATTCCCTCGAGCTGGTGATTATTATTCCAAGTTCTGACAAGAAATCCGGTCTTATAGAGGGAATCTTCCGCTATAGCAACTCCCTGGTTGCTATATTCATTACTTCGCAATATGCCGAGCAGCGACAGCGCCAGTCACACTTTATCAGAGCTTCTCAAGTTCAACCACAGGACCACAGGCCTGGAAATCGGGCCCCGCAATCATACAGCACGGGATTCGCACCCCTCACCTATTACACCCACACTCATAGAAGCAACAGACCCTTCGCATCCAACAATCTGATCAGCTGCTCTAACTTGGAGGTCTTTGCTGTCTGGGTACAAGCGCCGTCCCGGTCAGAAGACTGGAGCCAGAAGAAAGAGATTGATGGTTGAGTGTGAAGTAAAAGACTACAGCATCGGGAAGTTGATACAAGCTGCTTTATACAGGATCATGTATTAGCCTGTTTCGAGATCTTTAGTTGCGAGAATGTGTACAGTCTATTGTCATTTAGAAAGTTAAACAATCTAAGGTCAATTGAATCTACAAGGCTCTAAAAACACATGTACTTTCGGCGTATTAGGTTGGAAAGCACCATGCACGAATTTCAAGGCAAGAACATAAATAGAGTGCTCTATCCTATTTTGCTCTCTAATACTGTCTCCAAGCCTCTTTCTTTGAAGTTCATTCTTTGTTCCCTCCCGGATTTTTCCTGTGCTCTATGGCTTCACTCCAGAAGATTGTTCTTCATCCGGGTGGAGGACTCACTCCGAACTTCAGTGACAAAGTGTCATACAAGTTTCGAGATCTAACAGCTGCTAGAGAATACATACCCATGTATGTTGTAAGACATAGACATACGTAAGTCTGCCAGTGTCTTTCCTGGTCATTGACCTGCCGCTATCAAGCTGTCGTGAGGGGTTATGAACCTGAACCGAGTGTGTAAACACTGGACGGTACGCGGGATGGTGGATGCTGTCTGTTGACTCTGATTGTTTACATGTCTAACTCCATATTGCCAGCTTCTCACCAGTTACAGAGTTCAATTGGGGGGATTCCCAGATGTTCGAAGGGTTGAAACTTGAGATAGGAAGGATGGTGCGGGGTAATTCCAGGAGTCGACACCTCAGGCCACACTACCCCACCCCTTATCGTTTTCTAAGCTCCGTCGCCACATAACTCGTCCCAAGCTTCACCTCACTCACTACTATAGATCAAGATGTCCAACGCAATCCGTACCCTCTCCCCATCCACCGGCAAGGTCATCTTCGAGCACCCCGGTGCCTCTGTCGAAGAGATCACCAAGCTCGCCCAAGCCTCCGAAGATGCCTTCCGCGCATGGAAAGACCTGCCTCTCGCCCACCGGAAGGCGATTATCGTCAAGGCGCTGAGCATAATTGACTTCAACAAGGATACTCTTGCTCAGGAGCTTACCTCGCAAATGGGCCGGCCGATCTCCTACACCGCTGGTGAAATCGACACTGCGCTCAAGCGAGCGGACCACCTTCTCGAGCAAGCAGATGATAGCCTCAAGAGTATCCCTGGAAAAGCAGAGCCTGGGTTCAGGAGATACGTCGAGAAGAAGCCTGTTGGGCCAGTGCTGATTGCGACTGCATGGAATGTAATAAGTCATTTTCTCTGATATCGTGTACGCAGCTAATGGATGTGTCAGTACCCCTATCTAATTACCATCAACGCTTTGCTCCCTGCTTTGATCGCCGGAAATTCCGTTCTCCTCCGCCCATCGCCTCAAACGCCCATCTTCGGCGAACGCATCGTCTCATACTTCCAGCAAGCCGGTCTTCCATCGAACGTTCTACAATTGGTTCACTGTGGTGCGTGGGACGTTCTAGATGGCATCGTCAAAATCCCCCAGATCAAGCTGGTTTCCTTCGTCGGTTCTACACAAGGCGGTATCCGTCTTCGCCAGGCGAGCGCAGGAAGACTCTTGCCATTGAACCTAGAGCTCGGGGGTAATGACCCGGCCTACGTCCGCCCTGACGCGGACCTAGCATACACTGCCGGGCAGGTCGTAGACGGCGCGGTATTCAACTCCGGTCAGAGCTGCTGTGCCATTGAGCGGGTATACGTGCATGCGGATGTGCATGACGCCTTCGTCTCTGAGTTGCAGAAGGAGCTTGCTACGTATGTTTTCGCCCTGCGAGTATCATTATCATTGTACCGCGACTAACTAACTCATCTAGCTATAAACTCGGCGACCCCACCCAGAAAGAAACCACTACAGGCCCAGTAATTTCCCACCAAGCTGTCAAGAACGTTCAAGCCCACATCGACGAAGCCCTGTCCCAGGGTGCCGTCGACTCAACTCCCAAGAATCCTACTTTCGACACCCTACCCACCGAGGGCAGCTACATCGCGCCTAAGATCCTCACCAATGTGTCTCACAACATGCGCGTCATGCGCGAGGAAACCTTCGGCCCTGTCATCCCGGTCATGAAGGTGTCCTCTGACGACGAGGCCGTGGCGCTCATGAACGACAGCGACTACGGTCTTACCGCGAGCGTCTGGACAAAGGATATCCAGGCAGGCGAGGCCTTGACCGAGCGTATCGAAGCGGGAACGGTCTTTATTAACAGATGCGACTATCCCAGTCCGGTGAGTTTCTACTGCTTTGTCAATCAACCGATCAAGAAATGTGTATACTGATCAGATATATAGGACCTCGCCTGGATCGGCTGGAAGAACTCGGGTCTCGGCTGCTCGCTCGGCCCTCAGGCGTTCGACGCCTTCTATAAGTTGAAGAGCTTCCATATCCGGGAGAACCAGGGTTGAGTGCGAGTACGAGGAAACGAAACAATAAGCCTTGTTATCTTCATTAATCTTGCAAAGTTATAGATCCGTAAATAGTAATCTTATTTATACATTCATCATGACAAGAATTAACTATCCTCTATAATATCACCAGGAAATAGTCCATGCATGGACTACGTATCATGTCATAAGCACTCGGAGACCGAAACTAGTGGCTGTTGCAAGTCGCATTGGGCTTCCCCGTAACATGCTTCTCGACCTTTCCGTTCTTCTAGAAATGATCATTAGCATATATTTAAATCTTACAATACCCCAACAGTTTTAGAAGATGGATGAAACTCACCAAAGTCCGCTGGTATTCGATACCAGTTCCAATTCCAGACCCCTTATCAAACGGCACAGGACTCCCAGCATATCCACTCCTCGCCTCAAGTCCACCCCAGGTCTTCTTTACAACATCGAGAATGCCATGTCCACCTGAACATTCACCCTCTGTCACAGGAACAGGCCAGATAGAGTTCTTCTGGCTGTAGTCACCAGCGGCCATGGGTCCGTCATATGACTGGTTCAGGTACAGGTTGCTGGTGTCAACGTCGTAATTCACGTATCCGACCTTCTTGGCGAGGAAGGAGAGGAGATTAGCGGCGCAGTCCCAGCGGCCTAGAGAGGGGAGGCCGAAGTTTGCGGAGAGGGAGGCGATGATGGAGTAGTGGGTGTAGAAAGTGGGGTCTTGGGTTCCGATAAGGTGCTTTGGGACGGCGCCGCCGAGGAGAAAGGTGAAGATCTTGTTGCCGATCTCGTAGGTGTCGTTTTCGTCAAAGGTGAGCATGATCAGGGTGTCCTTTGTGAAGTATTCGTTGTCGAGGAGGTCGATGAGGAAGTCCCATGTCCAGGTTCCGGAGAAGGAGATGTTGGTGTCGTGGCCGTCGTTGGTCATGTTGGGGGTGATGAACATGTATTGGGGTAGGCGCTCATGCTCGAGGTCTTCGTAGAAGCTGGTGAAGTTTTTGATTTGGCGGAGGCTTGTTGCGTCTTCTGTGACGGAGTCGAAGAGGACTAGAGGGTTGTGTTTGCGCACGTAGTCATTGGCGTCTGTGGTTTTGTAGTCGTACCCTTGGTAGCCTGGGTAGGGGAGGTGCTCTTGGTACTCGCCCCAGGCGATGTTCTTGGTGGCGAACATGTCTGCGATGGTGGACACGTTGGACGGGAGTTGGTTGAACTCGTCGTTGTCCATTCCCCAGGTATCACCACCTGCTGAAGCACAGTAGTTTGGCTCTGAGGGATGAGTGACGGCCCAGAAGTTGCTTAGTTCCAAGCCCTTTTTGGCCAATTTGGCGAGATGGGTTTCATTGGCGGCGGAGATGAAGTCCTGTATACTGGTAAGCTCGAAACGGGGGAAACACTATGGGGGCACGAACGGTGTTCTCAAGCCAGATGTTGACAAAACGCTGGAAAGATTTGCCCTTGACATTGGAGACAGGGGAGTGAGGGAGGGTTGTAGCCTGGGCTGCCTTGATCTCAGCTACCGAGGGGTTCTGCTCAGTCGTGGTCTGGGCCAGGGTGAGGGATAGACCTCCGAGGAGGGCGACAAGGGCCTTGGAGTACATGGTTAAACGACAGTTGAAGATCGGCTTGAGACTGACAGAGACAGAGACAGAGACAGAATCAGATGGGATCTTCGTCCTTTATATAGGCCAGCAGGCACTGGTAAGCTCCAGATCGAACCATCGCCCCGGCCGCAATGGTTACATCGTGGCAGGCAAAAGCATGGCATGCATGCATCTCTGAGGCTTCGCGAACAATCCATGTTCCACCTCGCATAAGATGCATGCTTGCACGTTGCATATAGATGGGAGGTGAGTGGACAAGCATCTCCAAGGAACAGGAAGGAAGTGGGGGCGCATCCGCACGTGCGGCGCTGGTCGTTTCCTACTCGACTACGAGTCAACAACCCACGCTTAAGCTTCCCAAGCATCCACGGCTGACATTGGCATTGCTTATCCACCCAAGTTGTGTTGTGACTTATGAAGTTGTGTGATTGTAATTAAGTCCCGGGAAGTGGTTGTCTTGCCGATGCATCGCCAGCATTATCAACTACCAAGGCTATGGCTCTGATTCTATACTCTAATAGTACGAAATGGGTCGCTTACTCTTTGATGAGATGAATCTCTGATTCAAGATCATCACTTGGTAAAAGTAACTTGTTGGAAGAAGTTGGAATATTAGGTTGTTATGCCGTTATATATAATTCCAGCAGTGCGGAGCGCGAACCACTCACGGACCGCACAACAGATCTGATGGCAAAGCCATTCAACTTAGAAATTTGGAAATCAGAACTAAGTGAAATTAAATGTTACGAAATGGCCTCGGAACTGAGACCCTTACAAGAATGAAGTCGGCTCAACGAGTACGTACGACACTACCCACATAATCGCGAGGACCTTATGGATGGTTATATGAGCTGAAAATCTACCGAGAACGGAGATGAAGAAGCCAATTGACTCTATTGATCTAGAAAATACAATCGTCACCGTAGATGCATACTCAGGTTCATACATGGGCCATAAAAAGGCTGAGAAAACAAACCAGCATCCCAGGCGGTATGGGATAATGCAAGTAGAAGAATGCAAAGTAGAAGAAGGGAAGAATGCAACAAGACAAAAGACGTCAGAAGAAGCGAAACAAGGACAAAAAGGGAAGAATAGATAGACAAAGAAGGGAAAATAGAGGGACAAAAATTAAATATGGTAGACCGCCGCTGGAATGCTGGTACATATCATTTTGATTCGTTTCGAAATTTACTCCGGCTTGCGTCCCACCATGAGGTACATGGGCGTAAACAGCTTCTTCTCACCACCGGCGACAAGGCAATCAGCCGCCAAGGCCAGACTGTCGGCGGTCTTTTGTGTGCCCCGGGGGAAGAGTCTGAGGGTCTCCATAGCACCGACGAAGCGGTGGACGAGGCCACGACCCCACCACGTCATGCGAGCAATGGTAAGGACGTCCCAGGGGGAGGTCATGTGTTTGAAGGAACCAGCGAGAGGGTAATACCACGGGATGTTGTCGGGACGGTCAGCCAAGTCTTCGTGGTGGAGGAGGTCGAAACCAGCGTTCTTAATGGCGTCAAGACCCTCAGAAACCTTGACCATGTTGGAGATACCGTCTCCCTGCTCGATACCCAAGCGGATTGTGCGGTGTTCAGCATTGTCGTTGTCGTACTCGTCGGTCATGAGCCACTCGTAGACACCGAAAGTACCACCGGGCTTGAGCACTCGGAAAATTTCACTGTAGACGCCTACAAGTTCCGGAGCGTGGACGGTAGCCTCAATGGCGTAGACAGCATCAAATGAGTTGTCGGGGAACTGCATCTGCATGAAATCACCCTTGACGAAGCTCAGCTTGTCGCTCAGGCCGTCACGCTCCGCATACATAGTAGCGCGTTGAATCTGGTAGTCATTGTTGTTGAAACCAACCACGTTGGCGTCGGTAAACTTGACAATTTCGCGGGCGGGACCGCCGACACCGCAGCCAACATCGAGCACCTTCATGCCGGGCTTGATGTTCATCTGGTGAGCAAGGTAGTGTTCGTGACGAGCGATGGCTTGGTAAAAGGGTTCTCCGTGCGAAAAGCGGCAGAAGTGGAAGGATGTACCCCATCCGTTTTCATAAAGGTCCGTGGCAAGGTTGTAGTAGCTGTAGAACGAACTGATTAGCCAATGCCTAGTTAATCAGATCGAGAAGCATACTGTCTAGTTAACGTGGCATACTCAGCACGGCGAGCCGCGCGAGTTTCCTCTGTTTCCACCTCAGCGGCCTTGTTGTCCCAGTGCTTGAAGTATTCATCAACCGCAGCCTTCTGAGCGGCGGCGCTCTTCTGGCGCATGGCGGCCATGCCACCCTGAGCCGTAGCAGAGGTTCCGTGCATGGCACGGTTGAAGTCAGCATCGCGCTGGTGGTCCTCTTTTTCGAGAGCAGGAGCCATTGTGTGAAGTGAAATGTGGTCTAAGGGAAAAGTTCAATTGTGAAGGGGTTGAGCAGGGATGAGAGTCGCAATGCGGATCCGTGGCACAGAATTGAATAAACAACACAACCGTCAACAGGAGAATGAAGCAATTTATAATGCGCGAGAAATGAGAACAAGCTGGAGAAAGAAAGACGGGGAAGAAAAGAGGAAGGGAATACGCGATAAATACGATGGCCAGAAAGAAAAGGAGGTCAATTGAGATCCGACTTTTGAGTCCTTTTGGCCAATAGCGGATGGGTTTCCGTGAGCTAACTATATCAGGCCTAGTCCGGGGATGATCCAAGTCCTTGACAGCTCAAAAGACTCTCAGCAGCAGTGCAACATCAGGTTAGATGAGAGCGTACAGGATACGCAGTTGAACAGAGTGGGCCGGGAAACAGTTCGCTATTACCCGGCTGAAACAAAGCAACCGATATCTTGTAGCCTGCATCAGTGCGTGTAGGATCCATATCAAGGCGTATTCGATACGACGATCGCCCTTGCGGGAAGAAAATTGAAAGGTCTGGGCGTTTGTGGTTGTCGCCACTAGCGAAGTCGCCGCGCGTTGTCACGTGCTAGGAACTTCGACTGCCACTAGCCACATGGGGGAACCACGCTTCAGCCACACTCGTTAGCCACGGCACCAGCCACAGTCAGCGAACCGCTATCGATATCATTCAACTCGACATTTCTGTTCCTTATTCATTACCGCTGCGCCAAACCTCAATATGCCTCCTCAAATTAAACAGGACCTTAACAGGTCTGGATGGGAGTCTACCGATTTTCCCTCAGTCTGCGAAAACTGCCTCCCTGAAAACCCCTACGTTCAGATGCTGAAGGAAGATTATGGCGCTGAATGCAAGATCGTAAGTCCTGGCCACCCTTTTAACAGCTATTGACCGGTGGTGCTAACATTCATAGTGTACTCGCCCTTATTCTATTTTCCGATGGAAGGCCGACCGCACCGCCCGCACCAAGTGCACCAATATTTGCCTCACCTGCGCTCGGTTGAAGAACTGCTGTCAGTGTTGTATGCTGGATTTGTCATTCGGCCTTCCGATCGTCGTCCGTGACGCCGCACTCAGGATGGTGGCACCCGGCCCGGAGAGCTCGATTAACCGAGAATACTACGCACAAGGCCACGAGAAAGAAATTGAAGAAGGACGAGGGGCGGTCGAGGAATACGAAAAAACAGACGAGAAAGCCCGCGACCTACTGCGGAGGCTTGCGAACAGTGAACCATACTACAGGAAGCCCAGACAGATTGAAGCGCCGCAAGACGGTGAAGAGCCAGAAAAACCAAGCGACGCTCCAGTCGTTAAAAGCCGCTATGGAAACGCGCCTGGACCCGTTCGGACAAGCGACAGCAGAAGAGGCACTGCCCTTCCCGGTAGAGGCCGTGGTGGTCTGCGCGGTGGCCGCGGGGGCCGACCCTTCCCTAGCACTGCTCAGCTACCCCCGTCGCAAGAAGATATACTTCCGCCCGCGGACCCGAACATTACATCGCTTTTCGTCACCGGTGTTGAGGATGACCTCCCTGAGCATGCTCTGCGAGCCTTCTTCACGCAATTTGGCCAGCTGCGGTCTTTGATTTGTTCTCATCGCGCGCACTGCGCATTCGTCAACTATTCCACTCGCGATTCTGCCGAGGAGGCTGCACAAAAATGCCAAGGCAAAGCTGTTATCCAAGGGTGTCCCCTCCGTATCAAATGGGGAAAACCCAAGGCTCTGGATAACATGGACCGAGATGAGCGACTGAAGTACGCCCGTGAAGGCCGACAAGCTGTAGGGTCTCCGAGAAGCACCGGCCAAGACTCTCGAGCGATTACAGCCGCGGGAGGAATGCAGCAACAAGAGAAATCTCACGATATGGTCGTCGCCCCTCCGCCAGGCAGCGGTGAAATTCAGTACTCTAGTTTATCTGGTGATTAAGGTGCCATCCTCCGTTGATATCTTATTACTATAACACGATTTGGGAGGCTTCATGTTATTCGGAAGCGGGCGTTCCTGTATGATTATTCAATTCTATCGCTGCTTGAATACCCCAAAAGACGCCAAAGGAGAGAAAAGTTGGGTATACTATAATACATTCACCTTATCGAGTGTTGCCATTGGCCCATATTATACATCGCCATCGCATATAGCTATCCCCCTGTTAATAAATGCTATGAAGAGCATGCCTTGTCGACCTTCACGTCCTTCCCTCCAACCTTGACCGAATCGTTATCGCCGCGCTCAATACCTTCGTGTATGCGGAGTTCTAGATAGTCCATATTAGACTCAATGGACTTCCACACAGTAAAATGATACGTACCCCATTTCGCACTCTCATCCGCGGCATCCCTAGCGCCCTGTACAATGTTGTGTCGCAGAATATCGGCAACCTCGATGGCGTGGTTGATCTGCATCGGCGTGTCTATTCCGAGTCGGCGGTGTTTCTCGAAGTTCTCACGGGCTTGTTGACGGGCTGCTAGTAAGACGCGGGAATCATCTAGAGTGTAATATACATTAGTATTGAGCCGGCAAGCTTTAGCAAAAGACTGACTTTGGAAGGCGATGCGGGTGGCTCGGAGGATTTGCCGGTATGCACCGAGTGCTGAGACTTGAGACGACATTTTTGATTCGTGAATGGGATGTGAGCAACGAACGAAATAGAATTATGCTCTCCAGAGTGACCCCTGACTCTTTGAATTGCGTGTAAAACAGTACTTGACCGTCCTGCTCTTCTTCGGCCTCGATGACCTCCGAAACAGGTAGCGAATTATTGGCTGGTCGCAAAGCGGTGAGTGGCGACAGAAAAGATAAAATTCTCGCCCACTCCCGCCGATTTTGAGCCCAGATTTCATTGTTGATCCCGCAGTCCGTCTTTCATCGTTTCATCCCCCATCTCCTTTGAAGCCTTGAATATTCCTCGCTTCATTTGAAATGTCTGCCGCGCAGGTGATTAACGTCACCCTTCCAGTTCTGTCCGCTGGATGGACCGCCGACAAGGACTTTAAGGCCGTTGGCAAGCTCTCTGCCGCTACACAGAGGAACTTGGAGCCTGTTGGCCCTCATTTCCTGGCTCACGCCCGCAGAGTATGTCTCTCCCTTGAAATCATCTCCCTAACGCAATCCGGCTTTGAATTTGGATGAAACGGCAGGCTAATAAATTTATAGAAGCGTCACCAGCGCACTTTCTCCGAGGATGAGCGCATCCAGGCCCAGCAGAACGTCAAGAAGACTGAAGATGATGAGGATGATGAGATCTCCGAGGACGAGGATGCTATGATGCTCCAGAGGGACGCCAAGGACTGGAAGGTATGTTGGCGAAATTCTTACTACGACAAATCTAACACCGTCTAGAGCCAAGATCACTACGCAGTTCTCGGCCTGAGCAAATACCGCTGGAGCGCAAGCCCCGAGCAGATCAAGCGTGCTCACCGCAAGAAGGTGCTCCGTCACCACCCCGACAAGAAGGCTGCCCTCGGAGACCGTGACGAGAACGACAGCTTCTTCAAGTGCATCCAGAAGGCCACCGAGCTGCTGTCTGACCCCGTCAAGCGCCGTCAATTTGACTCTGTGGATGAGGCTGCCGAGGTCGAGCCCCCAAGCAAGAAGGTTCCTTACAAGAACTTCTTCAAGGTCTGGGCCCCTGTCTTCAAGGCAGAGTCTCGTTTCTCCAACAAGCAGCCCGTTCCTCAGCTTGGTGATGACAACAGCACCTTCGAGGAGGTCAACACCTTCTACAACTTCTGGTACGACTTTGACAGCTGGCGTACTTTCGAGTACCTCGACGAGGATGTTCCCGACGACAACGAGAACCGTGACCAGAAGCGTCACGTCGAGAAGAAGAACGCCAACGCTCGCCGCAAGCGCAAGACCGAGGACACTGCCCGTCTCCGTCACCTTGTCGACGACTGCGCTGCTGGAGATGAGAGAATCAAGAAGTTCCGCAAGGCCGCTCGTGCCGACAAGGACAAGAAGCGTCTCGACAAGGAAGCCGAAGCCAAGCGTCTCGTCGAAGAGAAGGAGAAGGCCCGCCTAGACGAGGAGCAGCGCAAGAAGGACGCTGAGGAGGCCGCCAAGGCTGACCGCGAGAAGAACAAGAAGACAAAGGAAGCCGCCAAGAACGCCGCTAAGAAGAACAAGCGTGTCCTCAAGGGTTCCGTCAAGGACGCCAACTACTGTGCCGAGTCTGGCGACCCTTCCGCTGCCCAGGTCGACTCCGTCCTGACGGACATTGACTTCATCATCAGCAAGATTGACGCCGAGGAGCTTGCTTCCCTGGCCGAGCGTCTCACTGCTGCTGGCAAGGATGGCGCTGCAGTCAAGGCTGTCTACACGGAGGAATTCAAGAGACTCGTCGGTGCCGGTAAGGCTAAGGACGGCGAGGCCAAGTTCTTTGCCTAGTTTAGCTTTGATGTCTTTCCGTTGGTACATAAGCGCACATGATAAAGATAGACTAGACTGGGGAGCGATGATGATCATGATTTGAAATGCCGTTTCACACTTGTCTGCTGACTTCCATTTACTTGCTACCTGATTCCTAAATGCCACCATGTAGCCCGCTGGCCTTAATTCCCCTGTTGCTGTCTCTATGCCATGATTGTATACTGTAACAAACTCGGGTCGGAACCAGGTTTTCCCGCTTCCCCCCTAGACATAAACAAAGGCACCACTCATCCTTTCCAACTTTCCTTAGTGATAGATGATCTGACAATGCAAGCATGGCATCCCGATTAAGCGTGTGGGGAATCTCCCTGCGGCAAAGGCTAACATCATCAAGCAAAACTCCAAACATTCCATATTCTACCCTACCATTTTCGATTCCTCTGGAGGAGGAGACTTCGCCTTATTATAACCCTGCGCATTACTACCCAGTCAAAATCGGAGATGTATACCAAGCCAGGTACTAGGTCTCAGGCAAGATTGGTTATGGGGCGTATTCCACAAATTGGCTATGCCAGGATCTTCAGTTCGTTCTTACGACCTTTTCGAGCAAGCTTGCCACTAACAATCCGCAATGCTCACTCAGGGAAAATAAATATAAAGTATTGAAGGTGTCTACATCGCCGCCAACACACCCAGCAGTAACCAATCGCGAGTTAAAATTCTGTGAGCATCTAACGAAAGTCAGTTCTTCGCATCCCGGGCAATCGCTGATCCGCGAGCTCTACGATTCATTTGATATTCAAGGGCCTGTTGGCACACACCGTTGTTTAGTGCTACAACCAATGCACATGACACTTCTTGAGATGATGAGGTTGAATCCAAGACCGTTCGATCTGCCTCTCCTCAAAATGACTGTCAAGCGACTACTCTTGGCCCTTGACTTTTTGCACACCGAAGCTGAGGTTATTCATACTGGTATACAGCTCTGCCATTCTATTGCGCGAGCAACTCGTTTCTAACTCGAACTAGATCCGAAGTCTGAAAATTTAATGCTTAGTCTCGAGGATGACAGCATGCTGGCAGATTTCGTAAAAGCAGAAGCCGAAGGTCCCAGCCCTCGAAAGGAGATCGACGAGTCACATATAACCTACCAGAGTAGAAGATTTCGTCGGCCAGCTGGAGGCAAAAGTTATGGGCTTCCTATTCTGTGTGACTTTGGCGAGGCACGAAATGGAAAGAGACAGGAGTCCGGCCCATTCATCCAACCTCATATTTATCGGGCGCCGGAGATCATATTTGAGATGCCGTGGGGAAGTCCTATCGATATTTGGAATCTAGCTGGCTTGGTAAGCACAGCGCTTGTGCAGTTAACTATCGTGAACTATCTTTGCTGACAACTCAGTAGATTTGGGACCTCTTTGAAGGGGAACATTTGCTTGGTGACATATTTGACACCAAAGGAAACCATGACCTGTTTAAACACCTGGCGCTCATAGTTGCTTTGATTGGATCACCGCCAGAAGAATTTGTCAGACGTAGTGAGACGACGGAGCAGTGTTTTGACCTCAGTGGTAAGTAATCTGACTTCGCGAAATCTTGGGGACTCGGGTACTGCTGTCTGACGCGGATGCAGGCGCCTGGGTGGCCCATAAAGATGCAGCAATACCATTGACCTCAATGGAGAGCTTGGAGAGGCGACTGTCTGGGCAAGAGAGGGGATCGTTTATCCAATTTATGAGGTCATTGCTCAAATGGCTACCAGAGGAACGCAAGACAGCAAGGCAGCTGCTTGAGGATCCATGGTTGTTCTTATATTAGATTAAGACTTATTCTTTACTAATAAATACTAGAAGTAATTCTCTTAAGGACTCTAGATTAAGGGCTAAGTAAGTACTATCTTCTACCTGTAGATAGATAGATAGACTAAAAGATAAAATTAGATATTAGAAACATACTTAAGATTATATATTAATTGTTAGTAAACTAACTAAGTTACATGGCTAGGCTTAGCTAAATTTATTCTGTCTCATCAATATTCAAATGCGCCCATTTGATCCCCAACGCCATAAGACTCCCCGCCATGTGCCGACTGTCGAACCCCTTAGGGACAGGCAGGGGTGGCCGACCAGCCGGACCAGTACACGAGATGACGTGGGCATGATCAGCGAAAAAGTCCCTGCGAACCACCGAGAACAATTGGAACGCTGGAAGGTTCTGCTTTGCGCCTGACCTAGGTTTTGCTGCCGCCGTTGCGGCTCTCAGGCCATTCATCACATTGTTGAACAGATTGACGTAGCCCCATCGGTAGTTTATAATGATGGCCAATTCAACCCAAAGAAGACATCTACCTGAGAGGAGAAATTGTGTAAGTTTGTTGCATAGTGTGGGGGCTTGCTGCTGATCTTCTTCGTCGAGATGCGCCAGTAGCTCCTGGAGGTAGAATGCACCCCAGAGGGCGTACGCCATCTCGAAGTAGGGGCCTGGGCGGAGAGTTGCGGAACTATGTGGCTTCTTGGTGAGTTTTTCAAGCAGCGAGATACAGATTTTGCTATTTTCAAAATACCACAGTGCGGTGCTTGCGCGGTACAGCGCTTTAAGCGGTTGGGGTTTGAGAATTGCTGGTATGGTTATGGATGACGGCGTGTCTCTGACGGCGCTCTGGCGGACGAATTGCATCGCGGTGTGATGTACAAAGCTAATGGTCACGCTCGATTCAGTACCATCACTCTGCCGCCTCGATTTAAGCGTGATCAACGGAGAGCAGAGCTTCCGGGCAAGGTCAATGGAGTCGAATACTTCGTCTCCAGAGTTTGCAGCCTGAAAGACAAGATCGAGGACATCTCTATCCAAAGCATGTCTCCCTACAAACACAAAGTCTTTCATATCAATCCAGACAAAGAGCTGCTGAGCCAGGTTGAGCTCCACGGGAGAAAGAGATCTTTCAACACTGGAAAATATTGTACGATAAAGCTGCACCAGGCCCGCGGGAATATTCTTCAGGTGCCGGGCTACAGATGCTGGAGTAGGCAAGCGTTCAATCTCGTCAAGGATTAGCTTTGCGTATAACCAGGAACCGTCGGTTGCTGCGGACACGTTTTGGAATACTTGTTGGGCTAGGGGTGTCTCCCGGATGTGCTGCAAATGGGCAACCCTTTGCTGGATATAAGCTACCACGGGTTGTTGAATAGCCGAAGGAAGGATTGTTAGCTCGAGGAATGTTGCCAGTCCTGATGTGAAGCTGCGCTCTTTATATTGACGGAAGAAGTTTAGCAAGTCGGGCTCTTCGCGACTAGTTAGTAGAAGCTTGAATGGACATTTGGACGAATTGAGGGCGGCACTCAAAGTCGATGCTAGAAAACATCCATCTCCGCACTCATCGAGGGCGTCGACAGCAAGATAGAGTGGTCTGTCCTGCCTTGGAAGCACAGTAAGGGCATAGCAAAGTGATTCATGGAGTGTCGCAAAAGATTCTGCCTGGCGTTGTCCACTTTGCAAGCGGACGTTTTTCAACCACGGCAAAAGGCGAGTTCCCTCGTCTGCAGCAAGGATCTGAGATATGATAGTTCGAAAGGCTTGAAATGGCTGACTCTTTCCGCCCTCGGTGTCCTTGCAGAAAAAGTAGAGTACAGAGTTACCAGCGTCAATAAGCCGACGGACAAGACAGGCCGTGAGGGTCGACTTTCCAATACCAGGAGCGCCTCGTATGCTCAGGATTTGGGGCGCATCGGACGAACTCAGAAAGGAGGCGATGTCCGGCCGTTGAAGCGCCCAGTCGCAGCTTCCGTCCATGTATTCCTTTTGGTGATTGTACAAATCGTCCTTGAAACTGGCAGGAGACAACCATTGTTGTACTCGGAAGCGCATATCATTCATCTCTGCTATACTCAAACTTCTGTCGCTGACGGCCACCGGTATGACATGCATCAGTTCCTTTGCATAGGCAGCGGCAGCGGCAGCTGCATATCCTTGCCAAACATCATTTTTGTGAGAGTCAGCGTAGTCGCTGATCCCTCTGATAACCAAACAGGGCAGGCTATCAATCAGACCAGCGGCTTCCATCTCGAAGCAAAGAACGTCGAGTTCCTCTCGTAGCTGATCGCGCATCTGACCATGTTTCACAACCTGATCACCTGAAGCGATAAGCCCGTAGTGGATACACATCTGTGAGGCC
This sequence comes from Aspergillus kassunensis, assembly GCA_027569205.1. Classification (NCBI taxonomy): domain Eukaryota; kingdom Fungi; phylum Ascomycota; class Eurotiomycetes; order Eurotiales; family Aspergillaceae; genus Aspergillus; species Aspergillus kassunensis. Next base: position 72,974 of record JAPDEQ010000061.1, read on the forward strand.
CCTGGTGGACGGGGAACACGGGATACCAGTTGCGCAGCATCGCACGACGCACACAGGGGCTGATCCTCCGGGTGTTCATAGTCGGCCCGATATAAACAATCGACCGGAGGACGGGCATACTGGAAGCCCATGACGGGGTACTTCCTAACCATCTCGTCAATGCTGCTTTCGACCTTATGCCCTTCCATTAGATGCCGCGCCTGCAAATTGCTCAGCGCCGTCAACAAGAGCTCAGGCGGTTTATTCAGCATCCCCGTCCGCTGAAACCGGCGCTTTTGCACCGTCTTCCCAAAATCATACTGAACAACACCCCCCAGAAGTCCCGTCGGACTCCCAACAACAACATCTCCTAATCGGATATCATGCCGCCCACTCGGCGCACCGCCGCCGATACCGATCATCAAGCCAAATTTGATGCGCTTAAAGGTCGCGAACATCTGGTTCACCACCCGCGCCGCAGAGACAGTGCCAGTTACACCGTACGGGAGACATGCGATCACGGTGTTATGCGAACCCACGCGGCCGAGGACATAGTTGTTTGTGTCCCGAGAATCTGGCTCCATGGGCAGTGGATCATGGCGCTCGTCGAGCATTGCGCAGGCGGCTGCCAGCTCCAGCGGGAGTGCGCATATCCACACGGCTGTGTAGTCGTCGCGTGTCCGAGACATTTTCATGTTTCTTATATCTGGATATGCAAAGTGTGTTGGCAGATTGATGCCCCGCGCCGATGCAGAATTCCCCGCTTGTTAGTGCCAAGATACTCAGCCTGATAATAAGATCTAAGTACTTTTAGTATAGTGATATCATTGGAGGCAGGTTGCCGCATGTCTAAATCACCAAGCAGGGGGGAAAGCTTTCGACTTTAGATGTCAATAATAGTAATAGCTTTATGATCTTTAACTTGAGGGTGGTTCCTGGCCTCGCTTTCCTAGCTAATATAGGTCAACATCACTGCCCGATATGGATTACTATTGGACTTGGTGATAGATAGTATTGCGGCTGGACTAGTCGTCCCCAATCGACCGCCTCTTCAAGATAGCTGACTCTCCGTTGAGCTGCTCCCATGCATGTGCATCGAAACAGGCCTGTCGGCTTAGTCGTACCGCAGGCTGTGTACGCTTCCTCATTGCCGCTTCATACTCATCTAGTGCCCCTTTCTGGGTAGTCTGGCCGCTATGAGCCCTTTCAATGGCACGGACTAGGTTGAATGCGTCGAGCAGTCCATGGTTGGCGGCTTCACCGCGATCTAGACAGACAGGTTAGTACTTTCACATGGAAAGGTGATGCAGAGAAAGACTTACACATTGTCATCGCATGTGCTGCATCCCCCGCAAGCGTGATTCTTCCATCCCGATTATCCCAGTCTAAACACTCCCAATCTGCCAAGTTGATCTCGGTAACCGGTGTCCCCTCGGGGATATTCTGTACGGCCTGTTTTAAGAATGCAGTAAATCCATCTGCCCTCCTCTTCATATTCGCCAACCGTCCCTCGTCTGCACTTGCCACCTCGTCGGCTTCGGATCTTACTGGCCAGGACATGCATATCTGAACCCGGAAGCGCTCTGCCCCCGTCCCAGCCGTCCCATTTCCAAGCGGCGTCTCCAGCACAGAGAACCACAAGTAGTTTCCTGATCCAGGCTCACAGCCTTGAAAGAGCAGCGGGTCCATGGCGCGAAGAGGCTGGATCTCAGACGGCGTCATGTCCACGGCGACGCCGGTGAACCGGATGGGAAGCTGTTCGTTGCTGTATGCGTCCGGCCGAAGCACTCGGCGGATCATAGACCGGCTGCCTTCAACACCGATAACCATACTCCCTGTTACTCTTTCCTCATCTTCAAAGATGAGTTGGACCGTATTAGCACTATCCGGCAGCTCAACACCGACAACCCTCCTTCCCCAATGAACGCTGTCTTCAATGCCAACTAACAACGCCCTGCGCATTTTCTCGCGACCCACGCGCCATCGGCCAGCCGGGGGGATTTTGAATTTCGGCTCGCCCGTTGCGAGGTTGATAAAAAGGAAGTTCCCGTTATCATGCCGGGCGACGGCCGGATCAACCTGTGTTTCTTGGATACGGGTGAGAGTCTCCTCGGGGAGAATCTGGCGCATGTACTCGAGCGCCCAGTGAATTGTTATGGCCCAGCCTTGGCCCCGGGCGTCGGGTGTTGGGTCGCGTTCGTAAATTTCGAAGGGGATGTTTTTCTTGGATTGCTGTCAGATGGATGCGTGATGCGTGCACATGTGTTGGATGTGGGGATTGGGGGATCATGGGTGTACCTTCTTCAAGGCCTGGCCGAGGGTTAGACCCACGATGCCGGCGCCGACGATGAGGACTGGCTTAGAGGCCATGTTGTTTTAGGACTGTGGTTGTTTGCAGAGTTAGCACTCCTCTCGGGATAATACAGCCTACGTAGCATGGATGAGGTCGTATCGGATCAGGCTGACCGTCGCATAGATGCGGGGTAACAATCACTATCATTAATTCATTATTATTTATTATTATCATTGATCGATAGCCGACGGTCCTTCTCCAACGCTTATATACAGCGATAACCACTGCCCAAGCACTCTAGACACAGTCTATCAAGCAAAATGTCGACCCACGAAGCCCTTAATCCAATTCACCCGTCTGTCCTCCCCCACTTGGACCCCGTTTTCATCGACCTCTACAACACCCATGTCGCCAATACCCCCAACAACCCCATCGATCTGAATATCCTGCGATCAAAATACTCCGTCCTCTACTCTTACGGCACAGGCCCAGCCCCGGAGCCGGCGAGAATCTACGATGCTGAGGTTCCAGGCCACGACGGCGACTTGATCCCAGTGCGTGTCTATGAGCCGGATACTCCAGGGCCATGGCCTGTTCATATTGACTTTCATGGTGGTGGTAAGTCGATCACACAGTACTAACGGGAGAAACAGAAAGCTGATCTTATAATGAATGAAACAAGGCTGGGCCCTCGGCGACCTAGACACAGAATCCCACATCTGCAAACACCTCGCCGTAAAAGCAAACGTCGCCGTCATCGATGTCGGATATAGACTTGTCCCTGAGCATGCCTTTCCCATCGGGATCCAGGACTCCTTTGCCGCGCTGCAGTATATCCACTCCACGGAAGGTGGCGCCCGTCAGTTCCCCAATATCGACACATTTCGGATCTCCCTAGGTGGTGTTTCAGCCGGCGGCAACATCGCCCTGGTCTTAGGCCACCTCGCTCGCGATGCAGAGATCCCGATTTCCTTAATCGCCGTCGGGACGCCCGTCATTGACGATATCCATCGGTACAGCACAGCCAGCGACAGTCCGTTCAAGTCCATGCAGGACATGGAGCATGCGCCGACGTTGAACTGGGCGAGGTTGAAGTGGTTTGATAATTTGAAATGGCTAAGTCTTTGGCCCTTAGATAAGGGTCCAAAGGTCAAGGTGAGATTGATAAATGAACTAAAATGGTACCTGAATGCACTGAATGCCCCGGATTTCACGGGATTGCCGCGGACGGTCATCTACACGGCTGGATGTGATCCGCTGCGCGACGAAGGCGAAGCGTATGCGCGCAGACTGGTTGAGGCTGGGAATGAGGTTGTCATGAAGCGGTTTATGGGCGTTCCGCATCCGTTTATGCACATGGATCAGGGTATGTTTTCTTTCGAGCTGCGCTGCCTAGGTTCAATTGAGGTTGCACGCTGACATTTCTCTGTCTGTTTAGATCTTTGGCAAGCGAGGGATTTCATTGATATGACAGCGGAGCATATCCGGGTTGCGTTGCATAAGTAGGATGGGTTCTAGATAGCTACCTTGACTAAACTACAATATATGCTTATCATAACGAAAACTAGATGCATTCTATTTCAGCTCCTCCATTTCCGTCGCATACAACTGCCTCGCCAACGGCACCACACTCTCCATCAACCCCTTGAATTCTACCCCCAACACGCGCTGCACCTTGCTCGAATCACACGAGTAATGTGTATCTCTAATCCTCTTCACGGGCTGCCCAATGGGAACCCTACCCTCTACCTCCGGAAGCGCATCGCGGACGACATCCGCAATCTCCTGCGTGTCATACGAGCCCGCTGTGACGAGGAACCTTTCATGAGAAGGAAAATCCACCGTTAGTGCCTTCAGAGATACGGTCGCTAGATCGTCGACGTCTACCCAGACTGTACGCAGTATAACTAGTCAGCATCCGAATGTAATTACACGGTCAAGAACAACAAATGAAGAAGGGAAAGGCAACAAACCTGGCGCCTTCGTCACAGGAATCCCATTCTTCCCTTTCAGCACCTTCCACACAATCCCATTACTGACATTAAGCTGGCTCAGAGATTGCATGGGGTGGAGGATCTTCCCGAAGACCATCCCGGGGCACAGTGTGACCAGTTTATACTGGACCACGTCTTCACGCTCGCGGATAAACTCCCACGCTGTCTTTTCAGCTACGGCTTTGCTGGCTCGGTAGGCCGTTGCCTGAAACTCTCGATGATAAGCACGATATTCAAACTGCCCGAGAAGGCAAGGGGCGTTGCGTTCAGAAAGGAAGGAATTGGGATCATACAACAAGCTCCGCCCCAACCCCATCCCCATACCCCAGCGGACTCCAATCCCCCTCCGTGTAAACCTTCCCAGGCTGCACCCCCTTAGTGGTATCATAAACCGCCGCAAAGCTGGACATGATAACGACCTTTTTGACATAGGTCGTCTGCGCCGTAGCCTCGCATATAGCCCTAGTACCCCGCACCGCCGGCCTCATGAGCTTCGTCTCGAACTCCCCGGGGCTTGCATCATAGGTAAATGCGCTGGCTAGATACAGGACTGCATCGCAGCCGGTCATGGCGGTTTGGATTGCGTTTTGGTCGGTTGGGTCGGGGATGACGAGGAGGTCTAGGTTGGCCATGGCTGTTGCGCTTTCGGCTCCACAGGCGGATGAGATGGCTGCGCGGGTCGCTTGGGCTTTTTCAGGGGTGCGGACTGTGCCGAGGACTTTGAGGGGGGGTTGAGAGGGGTGTGTGAGGAGGCGGGTGATGCAGTGGGTTGCTATGAAGCCGTTGGCGCCGGTTACTAGGATTGTAGGCATTTTTAGTCTGTTCTGGATATGATGTGCTTGTTTTTGATGTTCACGGGGGCGAAGGACGTATTTATATCCTATCTATTGTATTTGTTTAGGCATATTTGGGTAAAAGACTCCGTCGGATATTGATAATGCTCGCCGTCGATTAATATCGATACTCGGGTATGTCTTTATTCCGTATCCTAAGATACTTCCCTCGAGATAACGGCTAATAGACATATCGGAACGATACATCATTATGTACCTCCTCTTCCCCCTGTCGCCCTGTCTCCAATCGACTACGCGCCGGACCTCCTGTGCGTACTGCCCGCGCATTCCGCATGCCATATATAATGCGCAAACTCGTAGCCACGACAATGGCACCTGCATTCATAGCTACAATGGTGATTTTGGCAGGGATGTACCTGGCTTATTATTAGCTTCCAACTAGACCAACCAGAGAAGGAGATATGCGTACTCCGGGGCGTCTTTCGCCTGGAATGTCTGGGGCCCGATGATGTTGGCGATGCTGAATGCTACGGAGACGAGGGAGCTTCCTGCGATCTATATTTAACACGGGTTGTTGTTTCGGCGTTTTGGGATCATGATGAGAGGGGAATGCATACCTTCGTGGTATATCCTTTGAAATTGGCCCCAGTCCACGCGAATATCAAGCCTAATGGCGCGACAGTCTGTTATCAAGAAACCTATACTTAGCACCTTTCCCCTTATTTGCACAGCGAACACACCGTGTTAACTGAGGATTCGAACGTCTGTGATTAACTAAATCCTGGCTAACTGCATGGTATAAAGCCCAATTGTTTGCTTATATTCCATCTTCATCCCGCATAACCGAAGGACGTCCGTATAGGGGGCAGTTGTCGCGGTTGGCAGACAGGGTGGACTACGGCAAATCGTGGTGGGGCGGAAAGAACTCGGGTACGGATCTTTACGGACCAAGAATTAATAGTTCTTGGGATGTGGTAGGGATAGATAATATAGTGGGATGGATGCTCTCTCTCTTGGTAGACCTGAATAACTAGGGGGTTTAGGGCTAAGACCGCGGAGGAGGAGAAAAAATACTAGCAAACAAAGTAGCGGGCGAATAGCAAGAGCATCACGTCTACCCTGGCGAAAGATCTAGGCCAGCAAGAAAGACATGGCTTGGATGGATGATGATAGAAGACATCTAGTAGTGTATAACTTGCTGGCCTATAACTAGTGCATAGGGAACAAAGATGTGTGCATGTACCATTGTCATTTTACACTGAGTAGTAAGGAAATATGAGTAGTACACCTGATGCAAACTTATTCTCTCATGCGCGGCTGAAGTCCAGTAGTCTCGAGGGGATAGAGGTGAGATACAGGACCGGTGAAAGTTTTGCGGCGGGTGATGTATGTGAGGTATATCGAGAGCGATATTGCGACGAGGACTGCAGAGCCGCTGTGTACCACCGACTGTGTCAGTATATAAGTGCCTTGCATCCAAGATAATCCAGGACAACGAAGAGAAGAATATAACAGCAACAGCAAGGGAAACAAACTAATTCATAGACCCCAACGTCGTCGGAATCCTGGTCGGAAAGCAAAACAGAACGCCCGAGAAAACCAACCAACAAACTGAGAATGCATTCACAGCGTAGCCTGATCTTCCCAAATTCAGCTGTCTAGCTGGTAACTTGCTGCGCCGGCCACAGAGCAATATGCCCTGGGGGACAGTAAAGGCGATGTTCACTAGGAGGGTAGCGAGGTTGACGACGGAGTTGAAGGCCGTCGTACTCGCGATGTAGATGAGGCCGAAGAGGATGCAGAATCCGGCGGAGAGGAAGGTTGTTCGCACGGGGAAGTTGTATTTTGGATCGATGTGGTTCCAGTAGCTTGAGAATGGGAGGATGTTCTTTTTTGGTTCTTAGTATGGGGGTATTAATATTCGCTGAGGGATTGCATTGCTTACATCTCGTGAGAGAGACCATGCGATTCTGCTAACTGATATCCATTGCGTTGATACGACGGCTGTGTCTCGTTAGATATAACCCGCGGTAAGGGGGCGGGGGGAATATACTGAAATACAGAAAAGCCAAACAACTCTGCAGAAACGTCGCAATGGCTCTACTCCCCGTCGTCTGATGGAAGACCTCAAGAGTAGGAATCCACGCTTTCTGCACAGCGTCTATATCCCGTATGCCGCCTAGGAGCACAATGGTAAATGGAATGGCGGTCGATATGCCAAGGAGCATAGTCGCATTTCTACCGAGCATATCAGATCAGCCACCTTCACTCACATCGGGTAGGACGATCCTCAGAACACGGGAGAGATATACATAGCGATCGGGATATTCCTCCCGGGCCTAGGCACCTCCTCAGCAAGATGCACAACGGTCCCTGTAGCCGAGAATGAAAACTGGCCGAGCGTGATACTCAACAGCCAAGCTGTAGAATCCGGCCAGCCGCTGAGATTCCGATGTAAGATTAGATTTCGCGGTTGATAGTGTTCTCGTCCCATTGCCAGGAGCACGACTACGAATAGGATAAGGCAAAGGATGGACATGGCGAGAGAGCTTGTGGTCATGTATTTTGTGTTCTTTTTCGGGATTATGAAGATTGGGATTACTGAGAATTCTCACTGAATTAGCTCGTGATAGACGTAGATCGACCAATGGGGTTGATTGAGGTACTTGCATGATAGGCAGATCACAGCGACATAAGCAAGATAAACCTGCCATTGAGCCGGGACGAAATCGTCTACCCAAAATGCAACCATGCCGAGTATCGAGATAGTGGTGTATATCATAGCCGAGACGCCTCCTATCCAGAACCCCATGAGGTTTATAATCCCGATAGTGAACGAGGCAAAGTTCCGGATCTTCTTGGGCGCGAGGAAGTATGTGAAATGGTAGCTTCCCTATGACAGTCAGTTGCAGTTTCTTTCCAGAGAGAGGTATATATAGGTAGGAGAAGGTATGAAGACCGCAGAAGAAGGAATAGCGGATGTCAGCTCCGACAGGCCAAGGAGGATTATCCACTGCGCGGCGGCTGCTACGATGACGGCGAAGAGGACTGTGATGCCGCCGCCGTAAACGAGGGCGGTTCCGAATGTTGCAGCGTAGCTCATCCATGAGTTTGTGATGGTGAATGCGAGGCCGATGGCTCCTAGTAAGGACAGATGTCGGTCGAGTCTGGGCGTGGGAAGGACGTTATTGGGAGTGTTTTCCGGTGACGGTGGCTCCGGGAGCTTTTCGATCACGTAGGTCTCTATCTTGTCTGGCTCTTCGTGCGCCATTTTTTGTTGTATCAATGGCGTGGAGCAGTTGGTGGCGATATAGAATCTGTCAGTACGACTTTATAGTAATAATCCGGTGGAGGTAGAGGCAACTTGGAAAGTTAGAAATTAAGTTTACCAGGAAATTCCAACATATAAAGCAAGACAGCTGCAAGGAGCGAAGGGGCAGTGATGCGAACCATGATGTGACCCGTATACATTCCAGTGCAACACTGCCTGACCTATTAAGATTAATGATTATCCCTATCAACGAAGCACATGCAAAAGCATAATCGGAAAGAAACACCCGACAGAACTCGATAGATAAATCAAGCAACGACCCCCAAAAGTGCAGAGCAAAACAACAAGCCCAAAACGCCCAACCCAGTCTTCGAAACAGGCGGAGCCAACGTCACACCCGCGTTATCCGTAGTCGCAGGAGAATCGGAATCATCGGACGAAGAGGAATTGTCATTATTGTCATTATCGCTAGTCTGTGTAGCAGACGGAGCCGGGGCAGTGGCGGTGGCAGACATATTCCCGCTGCAGAAGAAATCGCCGGGGGTGGCACCGCTGTCTTCGATGCAGCTGAGGAGGCTAGAGACGTTCTGGCCCTGGGCGAGGCAGTACAGGCCGCAGTCGTCATTGTAGGTTTCGACGTCGGCAACGTCGCAGCAGTTGTCCATGATTTCGGTGTAGTTTCCGGTGTTTGGGAGGGCGCAGGCGGCGTCTTGGGTTGGGAGAACCCATTGGTTGCCGGTGCAGGAGGCTGCGGCGGCGGAGGTGGTTGTGGACATTTTGATGAACGAGTGTGGCTTGATGAGAGAAGAGAGAGAGACGAAACAGAAGAAAAAGAGAAGATGGAAGAAAAGACAGAAGCGAAGGAAGAAATCAGGTGATGCCTGACTTGTCTCACATCTCCAGCGCATATCCCGTATTTATAGGACAACAGCCTTGGCCACTATCCCGATTGGTTAATTACTGGCCCGATGACGTATCAGGCATCCAGTATTGTCGATTCACTGACTCTCCCACTCTGATGTCGTCTTAGTTGTTACCATTCTGGATACTATTCCTAGGACAGGGAACTGGAGCTGGTTGTTATGGATAGGATCCCAGCCCCACGGAGTAGAAGGACAACAAAGAGGTAAACATAGTTTTATTGCTGGTACGCTATACAATCTCAAGCATTGCTCAGCCCCGGCATATCATAAACCATCTCAGGCAACTGCACATCCTTAGGCACCGTCAAGATTCCAAACTGATCAGTAAATCCGGAATTCTTGTCACTCTGCCCGTAGAAGCCTACAATCACCTCGTCGTCTGCTGGCTCGAGAGTTACAACAGACTCCCCAGGCTCATCTCCATCCTGGTCATCCTCATCATCCTCATCCTCAGAGTCGTTACCGGGGTTGTTATCGTTCAGATGCCCCCACGCTTGGCCATTACCTAGAACCATACGGATGCCCGCAAGACTCCCCCATCCATCATCATCCCTGTTAACGACCACCTTAGCGATTGTCTCGCCCTCGGGCAGGTCGTGACGCGATGAAGCATGCCCGCCGAAGTGATGTGGCTGGCCTCTGGAATCGCGCGCAGGTCCGCAATTCTCGTGTGAGCCATCGGCATAGTACACGACTGCTCCGTCCATGGTACACCCGACACGGAGATCGATCGACGTAGCGCGGTGAAGCCGCCCATCCTTGCCGCGGTGTTGCAGGAGTAGGGCCCATGGGATAAAGGCCTCGTCATCATTGTCGTTGCTCTCAAATCGGTCGGATTGGACAGCTTGTTTGCGGAGGACGACGTCGCTGTCTGGGATTGTGATGTAGGGTTTCTCTTTCAGCAGCGCCCATGCGTTTTTGACGGTTCGTTCTTTACCATTCATGCCGAGGCCGGTTACTTTGAGTGTTGTGTCGCGTGTGAACTTTGATTCCTCGAGGGCGACTCTTGTGTTGATGCCGAAGGACGGGCAGTTGCCTTTCCATCCAGACTCGGAATCAGCGTAGTAAATCATTGGATCATCCTCGCCGCTCCGGATCTTCACTTGCGCGAGTCCGATGGTACAAGAGATATTGAGAATCTCGTCTCCGTCTTCATCAATACTCACCTCAATCTTCACTGGCGCGTGTTTGAACTCCGTCAGCACAGGCCCGTCCCCAGGGAGTGCAAAATGCGGAAGAAGCTTGAACAGTAAAACATCACGCAGATCCCACTTCGCCTCGTTCCTCCCCAGATGACCAAGTCTCTCATGGTCAATGAAATTCCGCGCCCAGGTTTTACTATACCCCCGCGCCATGATCCCCGTTGTATGACCCGCACCGAAGGCATGACCAACCTCATGCAAAAACGCACCCTGTCCGACAAAGCACGCGCCGCGCATGGTATCGCACTCGCCGTTATCATTCCCAACCGTATCCCCCGTCAACGCCCCATCAACCAAGCACGCTGGAACCTCCTCCAGAAAACGCGGCCAGGAGTAGGCCAGGTGGCTCCCGAAGATGCCGAGCGAGATTCCCTCGCTCTTGTGGCATCCTAGCGCTGCGTGGCCCAGGATCATCCTGTTTTCAGCAGAGTAATGCGAATCGAGCACCATCCCTGCGACGACCGGGCGGGACGTAGACTTAAATGGAGGCCCTGACGTTGCAAGTGCGGTCTCGAAGTACCGATGCAGTGCTTCCCTATCCCTGCCGCGGGGGTTCTGCTGTGCAACCTGTGCGTCCTGGATCTCGGCGACTGTTTTGTCCGATCGGATGATGTGCACTTTTGGAACGCTGCGCATGGTCGTAGTTGCATCTCCTGTGTTTCGCATTGACTGGAGCAAAGTGCTGTCGCGCGTCCACTCCTCTTCGAGCCTGAACGAGCGCCGGCCGAGCCCCTTCTCCCGGAAATCTTCTGCCGTGAGTGCCTGCCACATATAAGCAGCAAGGCGGAATTTCGCGATCGCGGCGTCAAGTCTACTATGGGCGGTTGAGATGGCGCCGTATTTTGCCGGTGGGCAGTCGATGACAAGCGGGGAATCTTTTGCGACTAGGATGGCCAGATGTAAAGGCGGGAGTTGGAGGAGAGGGATGTAGGTTACTGTCATCAGAAGCGAGTCATGGATCCCCCCAGCGTGGTGGAGCTTGACATCAAGGGTATTTTGTCCAGGAGAAAGGAGGACAAGTGCTTTCCAGGACCCTTTGTGGAGTGGCCAGTTCTGTGTGTCGGGTTGCAGGTGAACGGATTTGCGGTTGGTGAGACTGTCTGTGGTTGACACGGAGATATAGCTGGTCTCGTGTGCGTAGTCAAACTCCGGACATTGGCCGTGGATGGAAATGCATGTCTGGTGAACGGTTTCGCCATCAGTGAGGTTATTTATTTCGATTAATCTTATTGCGATGGGTGTAGGTTGCACACGGCGTTTAGGGGAGGTAGGCGTAGGGCCGTTGTCGGCGTTGGTGTCCATTGACCGTTTTGTCATTTTGGTTGTTTGTGGTAGCGAAGAAAGATGATGATGATGCTGTATACGAGGAGGTTGAGATACTGGAGGGTTGGCGGTTTTATTCTGGTGTTTCTAGGCACCAGGCGTTGGTCCCACTAGGGAGCCTGGCGACTAGGGCGAATTAGGGCTAACGTGCATGAACTGCGGGGGCCATTGAGGGTCTAGGCGCCTCTAGGTAGTGCTCCTGCCTACCTAGGTAGGAAGTTCTACCGTCCAAATAACTACAAGCGCCTCCTTCCTGCCTGATCCAGACGTTGCTGCTTTAAGAGGGTGAGCCGGGTGAGTCAGGTGATCCGCTCACCCTCGAAGGTGATTCGCTCACCCTCGACACCTACACTCACCTCACACTCACCCTACACTCACCCCGTCCCCTCTTCGTGCCCACACCGTCCTTTACCTGCTTTACTAAGGAAGTCAAGATACCGCGACAAGAGATAATACCAGGTCCGGATACGAAACCTGGCCCACTGCTGCCCCTAGCAAAATGGTGCCCAGGATGCCTTTTCTCTCTCGCTCTCCTACCTCCTGAACCCTCTAAACATCATATAAAACGCTCTCCTTACAACTCTTTTATTATCCGATCCTAGTATATAACATGCTTTTTCCTGTCTATCTCACGACTTCACGATTTCACCGTATCCTTAAGACAAGTGACTTTTATTTTGATTCTGCTGTAACAATATCCAAGGGGAGAGGAAGGTAAAAGGTTAATATGTTATGAAAGCGCCTCAGGGGAATGGGAGCGATAGATGAAGGTATAGCGACTACAATACGTTGCCGATAGAACTAGGAGGTAGAGAACAACTGAAGGATTAAAGGTAATGAGATAGATGGAGAACCTAGGATCTAGATACAAGCAGAGGTCTTATATAGATCTCGCAGAGCTCCGATATCGATCCCTTCGGAGTTGCCCTTGGAGTAGTACGACTACTCCAATAGATCGTCAATCCGGAGAGATCTTCTCCGACCAATAGCTTCACCTAGTAGCGATACTGCAACCTCCGGTCCTAGCCCGATAGGTAGCAATTTGTCACACGGTGGTAGTCAAAGGTGCTCATAACCATTGCGTAAATTGGATATTCGGTTGGTGCGCGGTATAGAGACAACCAATGGACAGATCATGCCTTTTTCTCAATTATTTCCATTTATCACTACTCAAGGCTCGAGGGTGAAGAAGTCACAGGCACGCAAAGGGTAGCTACTAGCTATTTAACAGTAAGTCGGGGTCTGTAGTATTACACCCTATACGGCAAAGAAACAAGAATTCATATCGAATGTGACTACGTCGTTAGTAGGATAGCTAATGGCTAGTGGATATATAGTTATCTGATAGTGGACAGCCCTACCTCTTCTGACTCCGGTACTAACTCCGGTGTCCGCCTGTTCTTGTAATCTACTAAGCTTTACTAACCTTCACTCATACTGGTGAGATTTGTAAGTTTCTGCAGGTGCGGACATGCCCCTGAAGGGGCCCGAGTTGAACGAGGTCAGAGAAAAGTTGAACAAGGTCAGAAAAAAGCGGTGAAATTTTCTAACCTCGTTCAACTTCAACAGCTACCCAAGCTGAGCGAGGTTAGAAAATTCACCCTACTACTACTCCTAGTATTAGTACCTTAACCAACACCCCCCACGCTTGAAAATAAGAAAACGCGCCGGGGGTCCCCTCAATGTCCCCGAAGGGGATTAAAAAGCGACAAAGGAGCTGGGGGTACCCCTTTACAACAGGCAAGATACACCTTAAAAAGGTATAATTCTATATAGATTTTATATAGATTTTATATAGATTTCTATAGAAAGGCTCTAAAAGTTGAACGAGGTCAGAAAATTTTAATGATTTCTGACCTCGTTCAGCCCGTAGCCCACCGCTGAAGATCTCGCCATACCGGTTAACGCCATCAGTCGTAAAATATTGAGGATATTTGAGGGACGGAGTCAAAACTAGTTCTCAGGAGACGGGGCAGTAACACCATCGTAGCTCCAACGACAGACACCATCATACATATCACCAGCAGCCATGCTCACGGTCATATTCTCAAACCCAATTCTCGCCAAGGTGTCCTCGGTTTCATCACTACTATAGCGAGGCCAGAAAGCATGGAGACCATACCAGGGATCCTTCGCAAAGCTAGACCAGACATCCCGGAGGTAGTTCCCAACAGCAATTTCAGCCGGGGTACTAGCAAGGAGGCTCTGATTGACGGTGTTAAACAACGGAGCTAGATCGGCCGTATGATATGCGCCGCTCGGCGGGGTAGTAGTAATAACCATGTTAGGGAAGTCGCCGAAGTAGCGGTATCTCCAGGTCGGGTTGCCATCGGCAAGGGACTGGTTGATTCGGACGATGTCGGCACATGTGTACTGGCGATTGTTGAAGGCGGTCCAGTAGCTCTCGCTGTGTGGCGCTTGTAGCAGTTTGAAGAGGCCTGCTTCGTTCTGGGTGTTCCCGATCAGGTAGCCCCCTTTGGCGGCCGTGCGGTTGAGATAGCTTGAGAAGACGAGTTCGTTATCGATGACTGGCCCGTAGGGGGAAGGGTTGATTGGGACGCTTGCGGGGTCGTAACCGGCCAGGATCTCGTCGGCGGTTTTGTTGAGCATGCATTCGCTAACGGCGTCTGTGTCGGACGTGGCGTCTCCGCATCCGACTAGGTCTGTGACGTGGAACCAGCGGTCGTTTGTCGCAGACTCAGGGAGGGCTGGGAAGCCGTAAATGGTTGCGCTCATCTCGATAAACCCAGAGGCGATCGGGTCGTCGGCATAGGCGAACGAGTAGAAGTCGACTAAGCCGGCACCAGCAGACTGACCAAATAAGGTGATGCGCTCTGGATCTCCGCCGAATTGCGCGATGTTGTCATGGATCCATTCAAGGGACATTCTCACATCGCGCAGGCCCAGATTACCCGGAGTTGTCGGGTTTCCGGTGAATCCAAAGACGTTGACACGATAACTGTGCTGTGATTAATATTGGTCTATGCGAAACCCGGTGGGTAGGCACATACTTCATCGAAACCACGACAACATCAGTCTCATCCGCAATGAACTGCCCGCGGAAAGTTGGCATTCTGGAGCTGCCTAGATAGCTGTATGTTAGAACGGAATGAGCGATGGTTCATTAATAACACATACCCGACACGTAAGCCCCTCCATAGACCCAAACAAGTACAGCTTTCTTAGCCTCGCCAGTCTGTGGTTTTGTCCACACGTTCAAAGTCAAGCAATCCTCACTAGCAGGGTAGACAGGGTTTGCAAGGGCTGCAGCGGCACTAGGCGGGATACCAAGATCCTGGCTGGTGTCGTTACTTGGAGGTGCCGATGGGGGTTGGATACAGGTTGGACCCTACGAAAACGAGATTTAGCAAAGGTCAGAAGGAACGGTTATGATGACTTACAAATGCAGTTGCGTTGACGGTACTATTGCCGGTATAACGGACGGGAGGTTGAAAACGAAGACGGCCAATTGGAGGTACTGCATACGGAATGCCGACATACTCAGAGGTATCGGGGGCGTTTCTGGCAGAGTGGCCTACGACAAGGCCGCTGGTAGTGAGCACAGGCTGGCCAATGGTCCATATTGAATCATGGTGGCCGAGCGGAGTGGCAATCGCAAGGGAAAGCTGGAGGGCGGCAATGGCCCGAAAGAGGAGCTTCATGAGTGGTCAACTAAAGGAACGTTGAAGAAGCCAAGCCGAAGTTCTTTCTGCTATTAATTATATATGTAGAAACCTGTACGGAGTACTATATATGCGGTCGGATTATTACCGTGGGTCTCCTCGGTTTCACACGGTACCTGTGAAACATGTCAGCACGTGGTTACGAGGGTGTAGGCCGACGTAAATAAGCTGTTTGAAAAGGGTCCGTAGACAGTTGATACTGGTCGGATTTAACATCTAACGTCCCACGCGGACTCCGCCTGATTGTGTTTAAACGGTTGTATATCCAAGTGGCCATTCACGGAGTTAGGAATTAGGAGATGAAGATGATCGCCATTGATGCACAACTAAACTGCGGAGTGTTTATCATGTTCTAATCCTAAAATGGGCAAGCGGCATGCAGGCTGATGACCGGATCCAATAGCAATATACAATTGGCTGATCCAAACTAAGTTATGTGGGAATAACAGAACTGAATACGGATTTGAAATCCATGGGGACCGAATTCTTCCAATATCATGATGCAATCGCCGCAATGCGCTGGTCGTTCCTTATATTAATCGCCATGCCGCCGCTGATTTGGCGTTTGGCCTCCGTACTTTACAGTCGGTCTTTCGCAACTTCAATCTTTAATTCTCAGACACTTTCGTATGCCCGATCTTCGAGAGCGAAGTCCCATGCTAAATGTCTCAGTTCTACAAAGCCAACCAAAATGGTCAAGACACTCCCGTTTGCCGACCAGCAGGTGCCCGTCCCCGGTTTCGGCGCCATGGGCCTGAATTCTGCCATGGGGACAGATTTCAACTATGAGCAGTCCGAGCCGGTTCTTTTGAAAGCCATGGAGCTTGGATCCACGTTCTGGGATACCGCGGTCGCCTACAAGCAGGGGGAGAACGAGAAGCTCCTTGGAGAATTCGTCAAGAAGCATAATGTCCGCGACAAGGTTTTCGGTGAATATATTTCCCCTATCTTTGCATTCGATCTTTGGCTCACGAGTTAAACTTACGCCTGCAGTTGCCTCCAAGTGTGGATTCGATGTTTTTGGCCCAGAACGCAAGGTCACTAATTCGGCTGCTCACATCAAGGAATACATTGAAGGGACTATCGACAGACTTGGTTTTACTCCTGATCTTTACTACTTACATCGGATCGATCCCAGTACGTATATGGAAGACTTGGTCAAATTCAGTATCCAACTCTAATATACCAGACAAGACACACCTCTAGAAGAGTCCATCGGCACTCTGGACGCACTCCGCCGCGCGGGCAAAACAAAATACATCGGTCTATCCGAATGCTCTGCTGCCACGCTGCGCAAGGCACATGCCAGTCCGTCTCGTCCCTTTATGTAAAAGCAGTCCAGTCTGCTAATTCTATCCCAGTTGCCAAAATCGACGCTGTGCAAGCCGAGTACTCTGCGTTTGAGACACTACACGAGACATCCGGGTTGATTGAGACGGCAAAGGAACTCGGCGTGGCTTTTGTGGCGTTTAGCCCGTTGGGTCATGGCTGGCTTGTTGATGACTTCCAGTTTAACTCCCCGGACGACTTTGCGCCTACAGATTTCCGACGCACGGGTGTGTTACTCTCTCGGCCTCTAATCTACATTGCCTGATAACTAACTTTGCATAAGTCCCCAAATTCCAAGGTGAAAACTTCTACAAGAACAAAGCTATTGTCGACGAGATTAAGAAGCTAGCAACCAGGAAGGGGTGCTCGGTTGCACAGATTGCCCTCGCGTGGGTTGCTGCGCAGGGGCTAATTTCAATTCCGGGAACTACAAGGGCCTCGCGACTGGAGGAAAACTGGGCGTCTCGGGACATTGAGCTGACAGGGGAAGAGCTCAAGGAGATGCGCAAGATTGTGGACGATGCTAAGCCAGTTGGTGATAGGTTCGCCCCTATCTTCCAGTCCATGGTCGGTCATTAAGAGCTTCTATCGCGAAATATATCATTGCTATGATGTTGTAATTGCTCGCAATCTTGAGCATTCATTGTGACTCTATCCCTACCAAGTAGAAATCATTTCGTGCAGGAAATCGAACGGATTCCTCCGTTTAGACTCATAATGTTCCTACATGTCATCGTGGAGAGGGCTTTGGAAACAAAATCCGCCCGCATTTAACATCCCAAACAGCGCGAGTGTGCAACTGCGTCTTATTTGTCTTGGTCGTTGGAGGTTGAACATCGTAGTGCCGAATATGAACGCTGCCCGTATATGAAATAACTGATCAGCTCTCCGCGGCACTTACTCAGTCTCTGATTTAGTGCTACACACAGCAGTCCCGAAAATCTATTCTTAGTTTAAGGTTCGATAAGTAGTCTGAGACTACATGTGTCATTGGTAGATATCTGTGTATCGCAGTCTGCTATATAAGATTATAGGTAACTTGAGATGAGCCTGTTTCCCTCCTGGAAGCTACCCTGGACAATATTCCATATCCCAGGCCAATGCCTGGTAACCAGATATTATAACTCAGGGAAAGCAAATAACAATCTTATGCTCCAAATGATCACTATAACGACGATAATACTCAGGCGCCTGCTCAATATCAATAACCGAGCTGACCACAAAACTCGGAGTCGCGCGATCATCCGCAACGAGGTCAACAAGCGCCTGCGCATGTTCAAGCGGCAACACAATCCCACTGCCCACCGTAAGCGCCTTCTCCCACAACGACGCAACCGAGAACGGGACGTTGGCGGGAATCTGATCGGCGAAAGGCGCGCCCGCTGTGCTGTTCTCGCCGCCGGTGTAGACGCCCGCGATGGCAATCCCGCCTTCCTGGGCTGCGACGGAGAGCAGGCTCTGAGGGATTATACCGTCGGTGCGGTGTCCTGTGGCGTTGACAGCTTCGAAGCCGACGCAGTCTAGAGCGCGCGTGACGCCGTTGGGTTCCAGGGCCATGATCTGCTCGACGGGGTCAGAGGCGTTGAAGCTGATCGGTATGGCGCCAATCGACGAAGCGAGGTTCAAGCGACTGGGCACTTGGTCGACGGAGTAGACGCGCGACGCACCGCGCAGAATGGCGGAGTATGCGGCCATGAGACCTACAGGGCCGGCACCGAAGATGGCCACGGTATCGCCGGGCTCGAACCCGCTGTATGTCAAGGCCTGCCAGCCGGTGGAGAAAATGTCCGAGATCATGAGGTAGTCGAGTTCCTTGGTTGCGTTTTGGGTGTTGTTGTTGAAGGGGATGGGGATGAGGCTCATATCCGCGAACGGGACCCGAGCATATTCAGCTAGAATCTAGATCAGCAACTGCGCGCAGCTGGAGTTTCTCGATCGGATGATTACCTTGCAAACCGCCATAGTCCGGGGATCCGCTGCCGAACGAAAGCGGGTGATTCTGACCGTAATGCCCATCGTGTGCATTATCGGGGATAATCACATAGTCTCCAACCTGCAGAGAGGATACGGCTTCGCCAACGTCGGCGACGTATCCAACTGCCTCATGACCGAGACCCCAAGGCACGTCGGCCGCGCCCGTGTAGCCGTGGTAGAAATGGAGATCGGAGCCGCAGATTGCCGTGGTGGTGATGCGGACAACTGCATCTGTCTGGTTTATGATGCTCGGAATAGGCATATCAACCACGGACACGTTGTAGGGTTGGCCGAACCAAGCGACGGCTCGCATTGTTGCTGTGAGGGTTGAATTGAGAGCCATTTTGGACTATGCAGAAGAGGAGAATGAGACGGTATAAGCTGCTGTTGCTGAGAACGAATAAACAACTGAAGTGAACGAGGATGTTCTTATAGCACACTCCTGTAGGGTATATCCTGGTTTGCTTATGCGAGATCGTCATAGGCCTGCGCGGCCTGTATAGTTAATTCATGGCAACGTTGACGTCGATACAGAAACGAAGTGGGTATGCTTATGCGATCAAGTGGCCACAATCAGAATTGAAACCAAACGAACGGAGATAATGACAGTCCACTAAGGCTGACAGTGTCATCCATCCACATTTTTAGTACTACCAAATGCTATCCGAGACCCGCACGCCGATCACTTCTAGCCCTAGGAATAGGAATCTCCTATCTACCGCTGATGCGCGTTCCTCATGCCGGATAAGCCTTCCTGCAGACAAACACCAGTAATCCCCACCTTTAGCGCGTAACCCGTGGCTGCGGGACGGCGTTGGTGGCGGTCGGACAGTGGACTACGGATAACCCGTTGGAGATTTCATACTTCTCATACATCTACGTGTAGCGATTGGACAATACTCGTGACGCTGTATATACCTGCCCATCATGAAAGCCATCTTTGGAGCTATGGATATCCATATTGTGGACTATCTTTGTTCCTGTGTTTTACGTGTTTCTGCCCGAATACGGCTTGCAGGTTCTTCAAGGTATGGGTATTGAACCTTGACGCTTTGAATTTCTTAACTAGTCCTACCACAGAAGTAGTCATCGTGAGAAACGTGCTAGTGATTTAAGGGCTTTGAGATAACAGGCGGAGTGCCCCGACTGGAAGAACGCGCACGATGATAGTTAAGCTATGGCGTAGTTAATGCTTCGAGTTCCCTTACTTTGTGCTTGGCGATAGAGGCGTCCGCACTCGAAGGTTATCTACAAGTATAACATATGGACGTGGAAATCAGGCTGGGAAGAGAGAACCAAGAGTTGTTTCATCTTGAGTGGCACTAGATAATCGTGAATTCGTGATGAAGATTGTCTGCCATAGCAACCTCTACAACGTCGTCCAGATAGTTTCCTACCTATACTTCTGATATTCTTCCTGGTGCCTTCTGAGATAATAATACAGAATCATACTTAGTCCTTTATATTTAGACTCGAGCAATCTGACGGTACTTAACGAAGAGCCTGTTGCTTCCTGCACCCAGGCCTCGAAAGGAACAAAGCAGAAGTATTCCTTACTCTCGGAGATAAGATGCGAGGCGATTATTTCGGTGTCGAAGTCTCACGCGGAACTTGGTTTCCAGGTCCATGTTAGGCGTTCTAGTACCATGGGCATCTCAGGTAGGTATATACCTGCTGCTAGGGCTAACTTAGTATTGTATAAATAGAAATCAGGCCACGCTCTGGATTATCCGGGTTACCTCCGGCCACCGCAAGAAATATTATGGCTGCTAGTAAGATAGCTTTTCGTCTATATTATCCGGCTGGGCAGGATGTTTCACCGCGTAGGCAGTTATTACAAGGCTTAAAGCAGATCCTGACATGGTAAGATAAAGATAATAGTACGAGAAATCCACTATAAGAGATAAATTCGAGGTTATGGACGAGCATTTTGATAGGGATTATAGTGGCTTTAAATACTATATTCTGATACAGCGCTGCAGAAAGTAATAAAGTGATTACAGAGTATCTAGGAGGGAGAATACAGCAAAAAGGAGGATATTACAGAAAAAATAGAGGGGGTGGCAGACTGGATGATCCAGGCTCTTGGCTTGGAAAGGGAGACCCAGTAAGCTATGCAGTGGCTGCATTCTATTAGTAGGTAGTACTTCGGCCTTACGAATGGTCACATCCTTCTGTCCTATCAGACAAGGGACAGCCCGATAGTACACTGTTCTCCCTGTATCACAGCACAGCCCGGTCCTTTGCTACTTAGTAGAAGAATGTTCAACTAACAGAGACAACTTTGATCTCTGGTTGGTCGAATTAGCATAGGTAAATTCAAGACCCTCTTTTAATTGACGTACGTTAATAATAGCCGCAGGAACTTTATTACCTTCGTAATTTTTACTCTCTGACCGCAATCCTTCAAGGTATCTATTTGGGTAAAAGAAGTCCAGCGGTACTTCAAAGATTCGACCATCTGATAGATTCAGGAAGAAGCTATTTGCTATATAGACTAAATATCTGCCCTGGCCCCGTACTTCACTTTCTATTTCCCTTCCTACTCACTTGATTTGAAAACAACGCGGTTGCGGATTCCTTAAGGGTAGTCTCTGCTGCCCAGAGTTATACTTTGCGTGATAAGATTATAAACAAGTTCCTACACCGCACGAGTTATCTATTATTCTGGTATTTCTTATGTATATAGCTAATTAAACTTTCTCTTACCCCTCTAATTTGTCTTGCTTCTTCTTCTCCCTTTTCCTTTTCTTCCTGGGGGGCTTTTTTTTTTTTCTTTTACCTTCTAGCTAACATGTTTCTGTAACCTTATCAAGTGTTCCTTGGATATTATATAACTTAGTTAATATAAGGAATTATTTATTACCTATTCATATAGTTTATACTGTGTACAGCGGTATAGTATATGGCTTGTTTATTTTATATTTCGTATGGTTCTAGATAATCGCGCCTCAAGTAAAATAAGTTTAATCTCTTGCTAAAAGGTTTCGCCGTGATACCGCTATCTACTATTAATTATTGTTTTCGATACCTTTTCCTTCTTGATAAGGTTGCTTAGTTTATTAATAATAGTTTTAAGCGTACTCTGTCCAAGGGTCTTGTTGAAAGCTGTGAGAATGCTAATCTGCTTAGACTTTAGGATAATAGATAGGATAGATCTCCGAGGCGGCGAAAAGGCTGTTCTATTCCGAGTACCATATTCTGGCCAAGCTAATATATCTTCCCTTAGCTGTCTATCCTTCATATCAAGAAATCCTACCCCTATTGTACCCGGTATGCCTTGCTCTTTTACTAAGAATAATATTATTATTTAGCGCCTAAATTCATGGCATGTTTGCCTTGCTTTTCCGCTTAGCCTGTGGAGTTTGCTCTGATTACCCTGTCTATTATATTTTCTATATTTGCGGTATTTATCTGTTGTACTAATAATTAATTGCTGTATATATGGCTTGAACTTGCTGATGTAGGGTAGATTAGTAATTAGAGATTAGATATAAATAGTAACTAGATAACCGTATCACGATATTTGTATTATGTTTATATGATTCCCTGTTTTCTAACCCTAACTACTGGTTACCTCTGTTTGCCCCTCATCTTCCACCCTTGAATAAATCAATGGCTGATAATAGCTCCCTAGATTATAAATCTCTTTATTTGCAGGCAGAAGAGAGACGGAAGGAGGAGGAAGATAGATAGAAACAGGCAGAAGAGTGACAAAGACAGGAAGAAGAGAGACAGAAACAGGCAGAAGAGAGATAGAAACAGGCAGAAGAGTGTTAGAAGCAGGCAGAGGATAAGAGGAGATAAGATAGAGAGTATAGCTAATGAATAACTTTTATAGAACTCATGCGCTATTCCCACAACTTGCTCTCCTAATAGCTAAGAGCTGAAATACTATCTTGCTTGACTACTAGTTAAATACCTCTTCCCACCGGTAAATACTACCTGATACGCTTGGAGTATTAGAATAACTACTTAATATAGTTATCATAACTATATATATCAGTCTGTAGGTATTTTGTTTTGGAATCAGGGGACACGCCACGACTCTTTCTACCTTTGCTTGAATTAGAAGGACTCTGCTGATAAATCGATATACTACTTAGCTGCGAGGAAGAACTCTGGTACTATAAGTAGCTTACAGTGGAAGACTATATTCATGATATTATTACTAAGTTATACAAGCTACTGGCTGCTCGTGATAAGATTAGTCTTAGTAATAGAATTCAGTTTAGTAGTTATACGAATTTATTAAATAAAACTAAAGTTTCTAAAGTGATTACAAGCTAATTATTAAGTATATTAGAGCTAAAACCTGATTAGTACTATATCCGCCGTGTTGATAGTAGTATTCCTACTATTATTATAAGTATTAAGTATAAACTATCCTATAAGCTTCCTGTTATAACCCTTCGCATGGGACTCCATCTAATAGACTTATGGAAGGCCATGGTCAAGTCTAATAAAATACCTATAAGCTAGAAAGTAAAATTAAAGTATAATATAGAACAGCTTGCCTGCTCTGCTATTATCCAGGAATATCATATTATAATCTAAGAAGGACTTAAATATTCCTATATAATAAATGGGATTGCGCGAGTCCTACTTTGTGTTCCGCGGGATAACCCTAGTACACTTTACTACTTTTTATATAATCCTAATAGCAAAGTAAACCTAGAAGTTAACTATAGTTCTCAGCTATTAAGGACTTCTATTACAAGAATACTATGTCTATGTTTATTAGCCTTCCGCTTATCTAGGCATAGCTAGGAATAGTAAAATTCTATATAACCAGACCTTAAAGTTTAGATAACTAGTTTTGACTATACTTACTCTTAGATTCCCGAAGCAGAATAGTAGTAGACTATTCCTTACTCTAATAGTATAACCCTAGAGTTCCCAAGCCCGGAATCCAGTTTAGTATATCTACTATTATCTCTACTAGTTTCGCTAATAGCAAGCGGCCGTGAAATAACCATAAGGTCCCAAGCGAGCTATATACCTCTAGTAATATAATATCACTTACAGTCGCCAGACTTATCTAGCTCTGATATAGACGTAACAGGGTGGAAGCAGGGTTTTAGCTAAGTCATATCCTTACCTTCACCCGCAGCCTAACAAGCGACCCGTCAACACGGAACTAGTAATAATCAAGGTAGTTAGTCCTAATATTATAATATATAATTTTACACGCAGCGATATTTACTTAGGCTGTAGACTAGAGGTATCCTAGACAAATATTACCCTAATATAATACTCCATTGCTAGGGTAATAAGGATCTCTAATATCCTACTACCTTGGAAGGTTTAGTAGATTTACTAAAAGTATAATTAGATAAAAATATTAACTAGTATATACCCCTTGGAAGTTATAGAGTATATAGTGCCCTGTTTAAACTTACCTATACTAAATATAGTTATACTATTATTAGAAAAGGAACCATGTCAGGATTATAGAAAGAAGTCTCGCGCGAAGTATAAGTATACTAACTTCTATAGAAGGCGTAAGGGTCTGCTGTGCCTGTATTCCTTGGAATAATTAACTTAGCCAAAATATATTTCCTTCATAGGGCTAGAGAGATTCATTATATGCTTGTTATAGGCTGGGGGGGTAAAAGCATAGTAAAGATAGAGCTAGCACCATGGCTTCGCTAGGAGATTCATAGATTAAATAAGGAAATCAAAGCACTAGGAATTATCCATGAAGATCTTCGGCGTGATAATATCCTTTAGAATAAAGAGCTTGGACAGGCATTGATCATCGACTTTCACCGCTCTGCTTTGAGATCTCAGCCAATTTCATAGATACAATAGACTGCAAAAAGACGGTCCTGTGGGGTAGAGTCAGGAGTTGATAAATGTTTACGCGTTCTATGAGAGAGGCTGCTTAGTTTTACTGCATTGATTTAGCAATCGTGTAATGCGTGATAATGAAGCGTTCCTGCAACTATTACTCGACACTTCTAGCGGTCAAAATTCTTAAGCATATTCGGTCACGACACGGAAACGTTCTCATGTTGACAGACAGACTATGTGTGAAGTACGGGCGCCGTGTACATTTATCGGAAGCATATAGGTGTATTTGGCAGGTATCTGAGACCAGCTATATATAAGGATAGATATCAACAAATGGACAGGATAAACATCTATATTCAAGCCTGAAGGATGTGGTTCAAAGATTGTTCTGAAGGGCTGTTGCCTAAAGGAGCTACACATATTTTACATCTTCGTTTTCTGTGGGGTTAAACATTCCTGACCAATAAATTAACTTTCAGCCTTTTAACGGCTCATGAAGCTGATATTTGTCTGTAATATGCTAGGACTAGTACAGTAGTAACCTTGTTAGGATACCTTAGGATTCAAGCCCATGTCTCCTCGCAGGCTTCAGTATATGCAGTGCCAGCTGTGACATCAATATATTTAGATTATTGTTAAAATCAGCATTCGACCCTTCGAGTATATCCTGGCTGATATCAGTGTCAACGAACTCAGCAAATCGTAGCCGAGACTGCCGCTCCCGCTTTAGAATTTCCCTCTGAGTCCGGAATCTATTCATGAACGGAATTGTCGCGAAATAATCCAGGTCCTTTGTTTCCGTGGCATCATAGGTTTCAGGTTCTCCTAAGCTTCGGCATTCTCTCTCTTTAACATACTTATTAAACGGGACCAGAACCTCTTCAAAACCATACTGACAGCCTGTGGTATCAATTATCCACGTCTCACTGGCAAACAGACGCCCGACTTTGAGTACTGTATGCGGGCAGGTGGTAGCGTCTGGCCCAGGAAGAAGTTTGGTCGGTATTAGTTGCCTCCCAAGATGAAGGTCTAATATTTCAACTGTCGAAGCCACACCTATAAAGAGTTAAATCTAATGTTTCGAAAGAAATGCTTTATGGGTTCTCGTGGTACATACCTGCAAGGAGCTTTCGGGTTAAACGACCTAAGAGCGCCATGGCTGTAGTACATTGGTTCACTGCGAGAGCTGCCTCCTTATGCTTGGTGTTGGTGGTAAGATGGTCTGGAAAGGGGCCGCGTATGCATGGCGCAGCTATGCCTCGGGGCTGTTGATGGAGAAGGAGAACCCCGTCTCGTAACTCAATTTTCGTGAGTGGGATATCGTAGCAACCCTCTCTGTAAGTTAATAAGGCTGCCTTAAGGACCAATGCTGCTCGAAAGAGTTTCCTCCGCTGTCGCATGGCAGCACAACGAGGTTTATGACTTGGCCAATGTTTCTTTTGACAGTCACGGCCACAGTAAAAAACATTGACGGAATCACCGGGATGATATTCTGGCGCTTCTAAGCACCCAGCGCATTTCTGTATTGCTTTTGAACCGCAATTCGTGCAGCTTGCGAGATACGGCGGCATCATGGAGTGGGAGCAATCAATATAATCAAGAGGACACAGACTATCTGCGTGGAAGAAAGACATATATATTTAACAGATGGTTATGCTCACAAGAGTGTACCATTGCAGCTTTGGCGGGGTAATAATGAGTGTTAAAGCGGTGACTGTTGCTGCATCACTTCTCATCGGTTGACGTGGCTCTTGCCTTATGAGGAGAGCTTGTGTGACATTCCCGCATTATATAACCGGGTTTTATTGTAGTAAGCAGATATGCCTAATCTTGGTTTCTCTGACCATCTTAAATATAACAAGGATCTTAGAAGCGTCATCGATAGGGTAGATGCGAACTCGATGAAACGTATTCTAAGACCGGCCTAACAAAACTGCGACAGTAGCCAAAATAGTCTTAAGTATTCTACTCATTGACTTCGGCCGACGTGAGCTTACTGCAGCTCCAGAGAGGGGAAGAATAGAAGGGCGCAAGGACGTGGTCCAATCATACACCATACACGAGGACTGTTGTGCATTGCAAAAAAGTTTATAAAAAGCAGCCTGGCCACCCCTTCGTGTGTTTCAGCTCGTCATAAAATATCTTTCAAAGCAATGGCGGTCAAAAAGAAGTAGAAGAAGCAGGAGCAGGAGAAGCAGGAAGCAAAGAAGAAACTAGTCATAGATGGCGTTCAAGGTATGCTGGAGCGTTCGCTCTCAAACTCTCACTCCCAGCTGATCTGCAGCTACGGCTGGTCGCCTTTCTTTATAATTTAATGCGCTGGTGAGCAATGGGTACGTAAGATTGGTCTCGACGGAAGCTATTTTTGGCCTACGGTAAAACCAATGGTTGACCCGCAACCGGGCATATATGCCACAAAGCCGCTAACACGCACTTCGTGACTCTCGTCTCTCATGGAGGAGTATATCAGTATGCGCGATTTACCTTGCACACTCATAAACTCCACAAATGGTTAGATAGATTTGATATGAGGCATGCTGACAGTAGCGTGCGGAAAAGATGGCGTCAAGCAGCCAGTCGTAGGGGAACACGCTTGAGACAGATAGCATGCATGGCGCGCAGAGGGGTGTTAGCTGTAAATCAATCAGAGATGAACCAGTGCGATGCTGATCACGCTAGTGCTTCAGGGTCCTCAGCACAAGGAGCCCTTGCAAATTACCCCACATCATGCCAAGAAGTCGAAGTTCATGAGAGATATAAAGTGGTTGTTAGCGACTTTGTAGCGTATATGGCCCAACAAGTGATTTATTTCTTGCGAGCCAAGAATAGCCTCCGTCGAGACTAATTCTTAGGCATGGGTCACCACTGTACGACCTCGAAGTACAAGGAAGACAGCGCCTACAGTGTATGGTACCACATCTGAGAGAATATTTATTTGTTGCTTATTCATGCAGCTGAAATATTTTTTTGCGCCTATGACACGTTCAGTGGTCCGGGGCTACCAATAAGTGGCCTCCCCTTCATATACCACGCAAGGCAGCCATGGGAATCCTAGAGTCACCCTCCAACTCGACTCACCATCATCACGGGGTATTGAATTAGAATCTCTAGCTGTATTTAAGATGGTTTAGTGGACCCTACTGAATAAATATCATCTTGCACACAAACAAGCCCCATAACCTGTTTCTCCTATATATAAAGAATAGAGGTTGCTTTCTTCTCTTGTTTCCCAGGCTTTTAGCCTAATCCGTCTCTCTCTGCAACTGACGAATTTTCTTATCTAGTATATTATATAAATTAGACTACTGGATCTAAGAGATATAAAAGAGAACTAGCTAATTTCGCAAGTACTGAGTTCACACATTTTTATGATTTTGGTAATAAGCTCTAAAACTACCGAGCTCTTGTTCAAGAATTAGAGATTAAGGGATCTTTCGCTAGTATTAAATAATACTAAAATATTTATTTCTACCTATTCTTTACTCTGAACTATTTAGACTAACAAGGCTAAATAATAAAGGCTCTTGCTAAGGTGCATGTTAATTTATTTAACCTAATCAACTCTTGACACATAGGAGCAACTATTCAGAAGTTTCCTAACCCAACCACGCTGAAGAAGTATACCAAAGAAACGCAAAAGATATTCCCTAAGCAAGCGGCCAAAGCAGACAGCTTTCTCAAAGACCTACTGTGTAGAATTATATGATTAGGTACAACTTGCAGAGCTAGTTACTTTTACCCAATAATAGGTCTATTGCTTAACAGCTGGAATACTAAGGCATGGGTCATAGTTTGGATTCTAAAATATTCTCTTATTTATATGATGTGCTAGACGAGAATGCTCATTAATTACAGAGAATGGATTAGCTTGAAGCCTACTATCTTTTCCATTGTTTGACTCCTCAAATCAAGTAGACGATATTTTGGAATCAGTTGACAATCGTTGGAACCTCTTTGTCCAAAGTTCGAGCCACACTGAAAGCGTTAAAAATCTATGGAAAAACGGCAATTCATGTGACAACCGGGCTGTCATGTTTGGACCACTGATCGACTAAGGCGAGGAGGGGTTTAATGCAATTCTCCTGCGCTTGACGTGTGGTGCCACGATTTGACCAAGTCATACCTGCATATTCCCCTCTTTTCCTGCAATCAGGATATTTATGAATGATAACTTTTCTCTGCCCTGATCTTTTCATTATTCTTACACACGATCGCACATCTGGCTATTGAGTTGATAATGGCTGGTAAGAAAAAGAAGGTCAGTAAGAACAAATGCGTCGCGGAGCCTATTATGGAGCCTATTATGGAGCCTGTTGCGGAGTCTCCACCACACGACTCAAAGATTGACTATAACCAACCACAGTCATGGTAAGACCTGATATGTATATGTATTCCCCACCGAATGCTGACTTGATTTGCACTCGCCGATAGTCCATACATATCATCAAACATTATCCGCGTCGTGATCCAGGGGATGGAATGCCACATTCCCGATTCCTATGTTAAACAGTACAATCGACTAAAGTGCAATCCTGCTTTATTCCCTCCAACCATCGCGCTTGATGATATTGATGGAGACATTGGTCATACCGTGGTCCATTTTCTCTACACTGGCCAGTATGAGACTCTGAGTTCTGCTCCAGATGAAAATAGTTCCTCCCTGGATTTAGAATACCGACGAAGCGTGCAGACCTACCACGCAGCGAGGACATATAGCTTGCACGGTCTGGAAAATCTGGCCATCAAGTATATCAGAAGGCTCGGTGAATCAATATCGATTTTCCAAGTCCTGCGGGTGGCACGAACCGTTTTTTCAAAGCTTCCGAAAGATGAAACCTGGTTTCGTGACTATCTCCAACAGAGGCTCCAGGACGCCTTGATGCATGATAATAATTTATTCAAGAAGGATGAGTTGCACGCTGCGATTGGAGGTGACCCTGTACTTTATGGGGCTTTGATGAAAATGATGGTCAATATTTACAACTTCCGGTTAATGTACGAAAAGTTTCTTGTGTCCAACTCCGCAGTGGAGGTTTTGACGGTTAATAAAAAAGAGGCCGAGGAAGTGCCTCTGGAAGCGCAATCTGTGAGCGAGCACTTGACTACCGAGTCTTGTCCTCTTGAGGAATACCCTTTGAATAATGTTGTTCGCGGCGTGTTTCAGCCAGGAGAAGCAAGGAAGCTAGATACTGCCAAAACCTCTTGTGATAATACTTCGGAAGCGCCGCCTGAAGAGTCTTCGGTTAATGCGGATGCCAATCGTTTTGGCTACACCCGGGATCGTGGTTTCTACAGGACTTTGCCAACATTCGATTATACGACCTTCCAGTCTTAGGGATTTGTCAACTTCAAAGTATCCATGGACAATATTCAGCGTCTCAAGCTTTTTTTAGCAATTATTTCGGGGTTGACTAGCTTCAGGAGCATATTTTAAACTGCTGAATGTCCTCTTCCTTACTGCGAGGGTGAGGGCAACAGCCGCCCCTCCTTACGCACAGAACAGTATTTATCAGCATAGGACGGTACAGCATACAAGAAGCAGGGGACTATTTCTTTCTCGTCTCTTCTTAATGAGCTGTACATATCAATCGCTACAAAGGAAGGCAATAATAAGATTTCAGCGAATAGACTATTGTTTTAGACGGCCGACTGGCTAAGCCTGTCATCAAACCGCCCTAAGGCGCTCTTTGATTTTTCAAGTCTTGCTGTTCACATATGAATTCGTCGGAAAATCATACATGAAAAGGGAGAACAGCGTGTAGGAAGCTATTAAGAAAGTCTCTTCTTGAGATTTGTACTCCAATATACCTGAATGGAACCCTGACTTCTTCCCTGATATTGTTCCGAGAACAATCTTGTTACAGTTGACTAACAAAGCCCCTGATCCCTCTTTAACTTTAACAAGAGTTCCTCTTCCGCTGGTAACCATGGCTTTCCTTTCCTAGAATTCTTGTGGTGCGTCGAACGATTGTTCCGAGCTTTGGGATTGGCTATGTGATTCCGAGTTCGGCAACGGGCTATCTGCATGTCTCCTTTCTCGACTGCGCATACCCTCGACGAAGTATAGGTAGCACGTTCGGTGCATGATGGCGGGTCAGGGGCCGACCGAGGTTGGACGTGAGGTAGCGGACGATTAATAGCATCAGGGAGGAACGTAAGGAAATATGCGTGCCGCGGACCATAAGGTTGGATACGGATGATGCCGCGACCAAAAATCTCCTGTACCTCACTAGAACTAGTATGAATTCCGACTTTAGATAGGGCCGGAAACGCGCCTATGTGGCCTTTGGGGTGACTACGTGGCTTTCTTGGTGAGGCACCGTGAGGGTTCCGAGCATGGCTGGTCCAGCGAGGTGGAAGGCTGAATATCGAGGTCAGAGACAGGAATAGGGGTGTGCAAATATCGGAGCTAGGAGCTAGGTAGCTAGAGAGTTTCATGAGCTTGTATCTTCTTGAAAGGATTAACTTGTAATCATTATTATAACGAAGCCTAAGAATATGGTTGGATGCTACTGTTCATGTCTTGGGTTTAGTATTCGGGATACGATCTGTGATATAATTTATAGCATTCGAGGGTATATATTACTCTGGAAGGTCATCGTCTGGTACATCCTCTAGTTCTTCTCCTGCCTCCCAGCCTTCTAGCCACTCTGTCAACCTTTTGGGGGGACCAGGTTAGTCCGGAAATACTCCGTGGAAGTTTTGGATCTTATACAGAGCACCTTTAAACCCGTGCGCCGGATACCAGGTAAGATCGGGTTTAGATCCTTTCCATTACACTTGATATTAGAGCTTTCCTCTACAGATCCGCGAAGCCAAGATTTGCTCTACTTCCCATTCTCGCTTGTTAATATCAGTGCGTGTACCTCTAGTAGTAGGCATGGGATTACTAGAGGAAGATCTTCTCTTCCTAGATCTTCGAAGGTTTTTAGGCCCACGCGTGGACGAGGGGTTAGTAAAGCAGCATGGCTCGTTGTTAAGAGAGAATCAAACTCGCGGTGCATCGGGCTTATTCGGTAAAATTAGCTTAAACGAGAAGAAGTACAAGGTTCCCGACGCATGAGTCTCGATGGTAAGGATAGTATACCCAAAAATATCTTGACTACTGCAGGACTGTGCAGAAATCGAGCTATATAGCGACTTTTCGGATTATCCAGGAGATGCCTGGTTAGTTGCTTTTCCTACAGACCAAGTTGCACGTCTTTGCCTCTTCGTGGGGCGCGGACATTCTTCCTGGCCAGAGCTGTTAGGCTGTTGGCCATGTTAGATAATATCAAGTACCGGGGAGTACTCGCGGCATCGCTGGTTTGTCTATTTAAAGATTCGTGCCTGAGCAACTTCGAAGGTCTTCCGTCGAGGCAGCTTTATGATTGAGGGTGGAGGTTCTAGACCGGGGGTACACCCTGCTACGTGGCGACCAGGAGGCGTTGGGCTGATCTGACGGGTAGATACTGGCTTGGACTCCGCCGAATAGGAATAATCTGATTCTAAATAGAGTTGGTCCTCCGGGCCAGGGTCAACCACAGCTATCGAGGGCAGTTATTTATTATTCAAAAGTGGTTCTATTCTACTAGAGGCCGGTCTTGAAATGTTTTGCTCTGGCTACTATAAGCTGTTACCTAGACTTTCAAGATTAGCTAATATCTCAATATTACCTCGATCGTGTTCTTGCTCTCCGATAGGCCTATTAGTTATATCGTGGTTATCATAGTACAGGGCACTTGAATATCTCCGATCATCAATGCTGGGCTCTTCATGCGAGGTGGAAGGCTGTATGTCTGTAAAAGGAAATGAGAATATTGTATAAAGTAGGTTTGTACCTTACGAAAGCACTTACCCAAAGGATGATCCCGCTCCTCTGAGACAGGAGATGGAGTAGATAAATTACCGTCGGGTTCTGTAGGGGTTTCAATACTTTGGCGAATCACTATAGTTTTAAAGATATTGGGTAGATCTATTCTTTTCTTGGAGATGAGGAGAGATACAGTCGGGGCTGCAAGGTGAAGGTTAGGAAAACTGTGGCAAATCGCTACCTATCGGGCTAGGACCGGAGGTTGCAGTATCGCTACTAGGTGAAGCTATTGGTCGGAGAAGATCTCTTGGGAGTGGCGATCTATTGCAGTAGTCGTACTACTCCAGCGGCAACTCCGAAGAGATCGATATCGGAGCCCTGCGAGGTCTATATAAGACCTCTGCTTTCATCTAGATCCTAGGTTCTCTATCTATCTCAATATAATTACCCCTTCAGTTGTTCTCTACCACCTAGTTCTATCGGCAACGTATTGCAGTCGCTATACCTTCATCTATCGCTCCCATTCCCCTGAGGCGCTTTCATAACAAAAACAAGTTAAGGTAGGATACCAACACCTCAA
Source organism: Aspergillus kassunensis (assembly GCA_027569205.1). NCBI lineage: Eukaryota > Fungi > Ascomycota > Eurotiomycetes > Eurotiales > Aspergillaceae > Aspergillus > Aspergillus kassunensis. Next base: position 105,907 of record JAPDEQ010000061.1, read on the forward strand.
GATCTTGACCTACAGGATATGTGATTATCTAGAGTTATATTACTATTTCCTTCCGGCGTGAGGTTCTTGTCCGTACATAGGCCCATCAACTATGGTACGGCTTTAGCGAACTTGGCTAGCTCAATATCAAACGAATTTAGCGGCGCAGAATTGCGTGCAGTCTTCCCCCAACAAGGACGGTCAAAATTTGAAGCACCATCGCGGGATACCGCAACTAGAAAAGAAGGAGGCGGTAGAGTAGGATAGATAGAAAGACCCGGTTCCAACCGGCGTGAAGTTGAGGGATTAGGCTAGTAGAACTCGATATTATCGAGATCTACCAGCGCTCCTCGTGGTGGCTGGGTTATCATAGAGGGATGGGTAGATAGATTGGGGAGAGTTATATAATCAAAGGTAGTTAACAAATAATGGTTCGCACAGCTCCCTATCCAGGCAAGGGCAAGGGATTAGCTTTATAGGAGAGCCGCTGGATATCCAACCTTGTAAGTCTCGAGAGGGCCGCTGACAGGTGGAGCATCATGCTCAGGAAATCCGGATCTCTTTGGTTCCAAATACCGTCCCAAATCCGCCACCGCAAGGCCATGCACTCTGGGATACAGTCCGCGCGGATTCCTAAATTCCATAACCAATAGTCCCACAGTCGGGCCGTATAGTGGGTATCTAGCCAGCGAATATTGTCTGAGGCAGTGCCGCTGACGCTTAGATATGTTATCATGGTCAAAAATTGGTTTGGCTGGGTGTTGGAGTAGGTTAGTCTGTCTTTGGAAAGCGAGCCGGCGCTCATGCCCCTCCGTGACCATAGGGGCCGCAGCTCAGATAGCCAGCGGCACTTGAGGCATTTTTACGATTGGCCACGATATGAACATATACAACAAGGTGCATCGGCAGGTTTCGGTGTAGGTCCGAGGGAAACGGGGGAGGGGGTGGGCCAAGGCTCATTCAGCCAACAACAGTCCAGCTCACGGAAGCGAAGGAAGGAATAAAAAAAAAAAAAAACCATCCAGAACAAGAACAAGGGGTAAATCGGTGATATCGTGAAGCCGACAGGCGAGATTTCAAGTCAAGAAAGAGGGATGAATCATGGCGGCAACACACCGTGGTCGAGTCATCCACCAAAAGGCATGTGAGGGAGCCTTCTCCCTCTGTTGTCTCCTCCAGGCAGCAGCATTTCTCGCCTCCTTCCAGACCCAACTAAACTCGCGCTGGGCGTCAGAATAGAGCTTCAAAGCCCGGGATAGCGAGTCAGAGGGCTGTAACCATGCCTATTAGTAGGGACGTTGGGTCGTGTAATGAGGTGAATTTTCAGCTTGGGACGGAAAGCAAAAGAATAGGTAGTTTAGCCGAGGGCCGGAGATTACCGTTTCATCATGCGGACGGAAAGGGGCAGTGGAAGAGGCAGTGTAGCGAAGGGAAGAAGGAGGAATTATCGTTGAGCGACGTACTCGATACTTATATAGTCCCAATGTATAGAAGACAGGGCGGCAGGCAGCGGTAGTTCCAATTCAGGGATAGCAGGATAGTACCAAACCGCATCGGGACACGCTAAACTAGAAGGGGTCGGGTCACGGCGGCGGCTAAACCCCAACGGGGGACGGCCGGAAACGGCGGCGGCGGCCCAAATGGAAATTCTCCTAAAAAGAAGATATATATCTACTTACTCTATTACTATGATAGTAATAAAACGCGACCAGCCCCAAATAACAAAGAATTTTCTTTCTATAATACTTTACTTAGGTATATATGATATACAAGAATACTATACCTTATATAGATACTTGTAACTCATTGATATATCATGTAATTTAAAGTCTGCATAGTCTATACAGAATTTTAGTATTTATTAGCCCTATCTTAGATTTAGTTATGCTACGCATATGCTAAGTAAGCAGTAAAATAAAATATTTTCTTTGTCAGAATTTCTTGTTTCCGCCGATCGGGTTTGGAAAATTCAGTCACGGGCGAAACGAGATCCAGGTCTGGGATTTCTTGGCAGAATGGTCTAACCCGGATCTCATTTTTCTGAACCCGTTTCTACTGTGGCCCCCACCGGGCCTCTGTTACCACCTGTGTTACTCATGAAATTCATCATGACAAGTCCAAAACGACGCAAAAAGTTCAAATGTTCATTGACGGGATGCCGAACTTGCCGGCAAGTTTACCTCGGGCTCTGGAGGTGATCTTGCTGACCACATCCTTAGATTCCTTCCCGAGTCCCCGAGTAGTATACTGTCAGTAGTGATCACAGGTCTCTGACTCTCTGGAAGCCGACAAGGTTCAATAATCAATACATGTGCGCCAATGCCACGCGAAGCACCCAAATAATTGGGCGATCTGCGTTGAAGAATGATCTATTTCGCTAGCTCTACCTAGGTATCGGAGTCCCGGACCGTGGACGTCCTATCAAGAATTCAAAAGACGGGGTAATTGGTGGAATCCGTTAGCTTTTATCTATACTTGATCAAAATATGTTTCTAAGGGCATACTGACTGCATATGGACTGCTCATCTGATATTCTACGTTTTCTTATGGAACGGTTAATCCTTTGTCTCAATATAACTGTCGGGATACTAGCATACCAGAACCAGTTAGAAGAGCGGATTTGTTGTCTCAGGGAACACGGTAAATTTATCCGATCTACCTGGGGGGCCATGTCGGAGCTGGCCATGTTAATAGCGAATCTCGAGAAATTGATACCACAGGGAACTTGCTGGTTGAATGTCTTGGATGTCTTCCCATAACAATTTTGAAACTGGACTGCTGATTACCGGGGCTTCGAAAAAGATGGAGCTTCGTGTTGCAGGTGCAGAGGAGGATGCATCTTGATATGTGAATAAGCCTAAAGGAAAGACGAAAACAAGCAACAGTCTTGGGTGCATACTTGACAGAAAGACGATCTTGACGAAAAATAACAAGCCCTCGCCTACCGAAATGGCATTTCAATGCACTCGCTAAAATTGGTCGAAGATGATCAACAGCGGCCCGAGAACCTTTCATCCAAGCAGTCTCCAAAATTTTAACAGGGAGGCCATGAGTTGACTTCAACTAGATGGTCTAGAACCCAAGTTAGATCATCCCTAGCTCTAATTTTATGCAGATAAGATGGGGATACGGCGATCTCACAAGCAATAACCAAGTTACGCCGCATACGGGACAGAACGAACAGAATGGGACAGGACAGAACGGAACAGAATGGGACAGGACAGAACGGAACGGAACGGAATGGGATAAAATGGAACATAATGATCAGTAGGCATGACTTCCTATTCATCAGCAAGGTCATTGCCTTGGATCGACCGTGGTCGAGACTGTCGGGGGCTCGATTCCTCGCGGCCGAATGGGCTCGCCAGAGCTATAAAGCCACCAGCCTTGTTCCCGGCTGCATACTGCAAGTCGGCACAGACCAGCTTTGTTGCTATCTATTCATCATCTACTTAACTCTACTCAAGTCTACTTCTGCACGCTCTCCTTTCAGCTATGCTTGGTATCTTATTCCAGTATCTGGGGCGGTGCTGGAGAACCCTATGCAGTGCCTTTTCCTCCTGCCTAGAACTTATTCATGGCACCTCATCAGTATTGGATATTGAGCATTAGGAGGGTCACGCTAAGGCATGATTATATTTCTATACCATTTACACCCGTGTTATTAAACTGTCCTGACGTATGTTGTAAATAGGGTGATAAGTTCGATTATCAAGTATATTACTACAACCAAGCGGCTCAAGAGAGTAGCAAGACAAGACAGGACTCCGGTCTCCTGACTAACTTCATCAATGAGATGCTCCCCTATCCTAATAAGTCCAAAGTCAACCCTGTGAGTACGAAATATCCTGGATAAGCTAGTCTTAAGTTGTCTAGTATACTGATAGATATTTATAGACAGAAAATCCCTATCTATTATATAAATAGTGTTGAGAGTTAGACCAAGCGTATTAGTCTGGCTTCTGATAATACGTCCACTCAGGGTACTCTTGTTAACGTCGTGAACCTAGATCTTAGTTTTAGCGTCATGAAACAAAGCGACCGCGACCTGTCAGCAGCTTAACAAGGGAGTAGGACAAGCCAAGAGTCTAGTATCTTTAGTAGTAAGGTATCTCTTAACCAGGACATTGCCTTCGCAGCAGGCATAGATGGAACTTTACCTAAGATACTAGAGATATTAAAGCTGCTTACTTGAAATTAGAAACCGCGTGATACACAAGATTCTAATACTAAAAAGATTATATTATATCTTATCTCTGAGAGTGAGGGATACTTCTATTATATTTAATTCAAGGACTGGGTACAGGAAGTAATAGACTCTTTGGGTACCGCGAGATGCCTTGAGTCGAAGTATAATAGTCTTAGTATAATGCTTTACTACTATCTTAGAAGACATGCGGAAGAATATCAAAAGTACCTAGATATAAAGAAAGTAAGTTTAGATTCCTTTCCCCACCTGTTGTCTATTGCTTATACTAATAGCCACAAGGTATTAGAAAATGAGGCAGACCCTTTCCTATTCCAAGTAGTTAAGCATGCCTGTAACTGCTTTTTAAGACAGTAATAGATTAAATATAGTATTTATTTTTAGTTTATTACGGATCTGCTTAAAAGAGTTCTTTCCAGAAACAGCCTAATTCAGGACATGAAACTCAACGCCTTAGTAGTACGCTTTAGGCGCTGGTATAGTAGTCCTGAGCGTGTCTGGTTACAGGACTTTGATACTCGGACTGACTTTCTCGACCGATTATACCATATGAAACCCGGGGCATTGGCAATCCAGCTTTCAGGCGCAGATCTCCGTCTCTTTCAAGGACTATTAACAATATTATAAAGGGCAGCGGCGATATACTGTCAGCTCTTAATATCCATTGGAATAACCTTTCCTATGAATCAGAAGAATGTTCAACTGCCGGCTTTAATTCAAAGTTGATTGAATTGATTTAGGTGAGTTCGAATCATTATACCTTTATTCTTGCCTACGCGACTATATATTTAAATATTGTTAATACGGGATTTAAGCTTGTAATTATTGCAGAAGGAATAGGCTCTAGTCAGTGGTTGCAATGTTTAGTAACTAATTTCTTTTTATATCTAGATTACAGAATTAATCACTTGCTAGGGATTTCTACGGTCTAATATATCTATATAGAAGCATCCTGAGTCAAGATTAAAGGCTCCTTGTTACTGGCGGTGAAAATAATAGAAAAGGTGCGGTCAATTTGAGATCCAGACTACACGCGAAACCAAGGAGTCTCGTGTACTATAAGCAAACCAATCAGAGTTATTTAAAACACTAGCATAAAGGTGCTCTGAAGGTGCTAGTGTTCCAGGCATTTCAAGCTCCAGCGCATTCTAATCTAGCAGACCTTGCCTAATGAAAACCTTGTAACGCGCTTGGGCCTTAACTACAGACTAGTCTATGTTACAGTTATAACCCTCCCTAAATAATAGCCTCTTCCCTTTAGTAGACCCCATGGTAACACACAATAAGCAGCTTTTTAATTTTGTTAGGATATGGACAGGGTTCTTGAGTTCTAGGCACCAAACGGCACTCGGCCAGACTTTGTGAATCGACTTGCAAGCATCATGACAAAAGAAAGGTATGTTCAGCCGAGATTCAAGCAGATCCAGGACTATGAGGGAAGCAATTCGCAACTTCAGCCTGGCTTCGGTCATTTTCGTCATCATGCGGCTGACACGGATTCCGATTTATCTCTGTTGTCTGGTACTTGTTTGGCTTTGTCTCTTGGCATTGCGCTAACCATGAACCCTGTCTTAGGTTTCAAAACCTCCTCACCAATTAGTATACACTCTACAATTGAATACCTTCCAGCTTCAAGTCCCCCCTCCCTTGTCTCTGCCATGGGCTGCAGTTATAAAGGTAAGTATTGACATCAAGACATACATTCTACTCCGTATTTGGGCTCCTGCAATTTCGCGCCCCACTTCCCTGAACTTCCTAATGCGGTTTACTCTCTGTTTACTCCACACATCCATGGGCCACTTTTCGATCCTGGAACGGCCAGATCTACACCCAGGTCAAGCTGCTACCACCTAAAACAATTCTTACGCATAAGGAGCTCGCAGTGATTAATGCTTGCGGAGATATTCTTTCGAACTACAGGTATGATCTGCCTTTTGCATGTTACCAATAATATCCTATCAAAAGCCCGCCCATGCCTACGGAAGAATCCCATGCATGCCTTCAGTTGATCTTGGCACATCTATTGCTGACCGTGTTGATGTAATTTTGTCATTTGATCAAATGATCACAGATATACAGGACCTCTTGAACGAGCAACTCGATCACGAGCGTGCAAAAAAGCCAACAAGCTTGCTAAGGGAATCTTTATTCAGCAAAATCCGAACCGAGATATCCCATGATAACCCTCCGGAAGACCATGCAGCTGTATTGCAAGCCCTATTCAATCCAATCAGCCAGAGACCTGCACTGCAGTAACCTGAGTTATATTAGGGCTTCCTTGCATTCATGTCACCACGAAGCATTCCCCATCATTACAACTAGAGGACTATCATCTGCAATAACATTTTCGTCTTCCCAAGGATATATATGCCTGCTCTTAACCGCCCCGGTTGATTATTCTTCAACCCTGTGTTGTTGAAACAGGACGAGGAAGAAAGACCAGCAGGGTCATCTCATAATCCTCAAGGTATTACACCTCCAGTATCAACCACTGGAATTCCTGGTACGCCTCAAGAACCATCCACACTGCAGCTCAAGACCCCGTTATTCACTACCAGAGCCAATACCATCAACAGATCAATCTGCAACTTCTACTGACGGTGCAGTAATGCCTACGTAAATACAACTGTTAAGGATACATCGAAGTAACTAAAAATGGAAACAGTCATGATAAGAAATATGACCGAGCAGGCGGACTAATTAATCTATCAGCTCTCTACCTACAGAGATAATATCAAACTGAAGGATACATCAGACCATCAGGAAGTGATGTCCACAGAAAGAAAGTAAAAGTAGTGCTCAGACAGCGATTGCTGTCCATGCATTATAACAGGATACCGAGAAACATACCAAGGATTTCAATACATACCCAGCCACCGGTAGAGTCAAGGACAACATTGACACAGAACATTAAAGCTCAATGAATATGATTGCCAGGCTAGGCAAGATCCAACCCTCCTTCACATTGCAAGCCTCGCAGCACCATCAAGGGTAACAACACGGCTGCTATTAAAAGTGTTCCGCAGGAATTCCTGGGAGTTGTGCTTGCCATCCTTGATAAACTCATCGTTCCAAGTCATCCAGTACGCCCAGGTAACGTTGTTCCTAGCCTGAAGCATAGGGTCAGGAATAGAGCCGACCTCAGCCAGGGCAAGGACCCTCTCGCCCCTCGTAACATTCTGCAGCCGGTGGAATTTCCCCTCAAGTACACCATGGTCACCGGGATCCGCATAGTGGTCGACAGTGGCAATATCGCATTTGCCGTTTCCAGGATACCAGGCGGGGTCGGCGGTGTTGCAAAACCACACGAGATTGTGAATGTTGTGCACGCGGGTGATGCGGTCGTAGAGGAGGTCCCAGAGCTTCTTGAAGGGAGCTGGGCCTTGAGCTCCCCACCAGAACCATCCACCTTCGGGTTTGTGAAGCGGGCGGAAGAGGACCGGGATGTCGGCGTCGGACAGGCGTTTGAGCTGCGCTGCAATAGCGTCGATGTCGCGGATCAAGAGGCCGTAGTCGGTTGCGTTCGAACGGGGGCTGCTGCTAAGCGCCTGTGACACATTGAAGCAGGTTGCCTCGGTGTAGAATCCGTTGTACCATGGCTGTTCTTCCGTGTCGAGCAGGCAGTTCGGGGCGTACCAGTGCCAGACAAGAGCGTTGATGCCGTTTTGTTGGTCGAATTTGATGACGTCCTCGACGGTCTGGCTCTTGCCTCCGTTGGCGACGGCGGACGGCGAGTAGTACATGAGGTCGGTACCCAGCATGGCTGGAGTGACGCCGATGTTCTGCTTCACCCATTCCAAACTGGCCACGTCCTGTTGGCCGGAAACGTAGTGGGAGCCGTACTGGGATTGAATGTACTGAAGGAGCGCCTTGGCTTGAGGGGTGGCGGCCTTGTCAATGTTGTCGTAGGACAGGCCGGCCACCAGGGCCGGGGCAAGAAGAGAAAGGAAGGAAAGTGTGCCAAACATTTTGGAACGGGAGCTATGAGTGCAAGAATGAATGAATGATAGCTGACTCTTATGGACGCAAGAAGAACAAGAGATATATCGCCTTATATAAATTCAGCATATTCTACCCATCTATCCAATATCACTCATGACACATAATGTCTTGAACTCAGATAGGGCTGTTTCAAGCAGATGAATGTGAGCCTGATCTTCATAGATGTAGTCAAGGGCCCCTCTTACTAACTTCCTAGAGAGGAGAGGAACCATCCGAACGCGTAATCCTTTATCCACTACGACAAAGGGTCTTTCAGCACTCAAACAGCAACCTTGATTGATCTCCATACATTGGCCCAAGTGGGGCCAAGTGTTCTCCAAGTAGACAGGAAATCTCGGAGTTCGTATAATTCTGCCAAGACAACTGCATGTCTGGTGGGCTGACTTGACGATCAGTTATATTAAAAGCACGACAGTTGTAGGAAAGAGCTGACGACGCGGTCCCAGTAATGAATCAATGGCAAGGTCTTGGTTAGCTCACCGAAGACTGAAAAATGTCTGTTCCACGACCGAAATTGGGTTCTCATGGTACCTACTTCTATGTCGCTTTTTGTCTAGTAATAGGTGAACAGGACAATGTCGTCGTAAGGCAAGATTGGAGGCAGACGCCTTCAGGGATCCACGAAAGACGTGACTGTGTGAGGCACTTGATGGTCAGAATAGTAGGACGAGAGGGGGTGGTAGGAAGGCTATAGAATACTTTATCTATATACCTACTGACAATTGAAGGTACCTAGTCCACGTCCGGTCAAACGGATATCCAATGTTCCCAAGAGCATTAAGGGTCCATCGCAGTGATTCTACAGGGCGCCTAGCGCCTAGCTACCAATATGTACCGAGTTGCTGACGATTCAGACGTTCAGACAGAATTGATTGGTTATTTCGGGCGTGGCATTATCTTTTCCACGTGTACATAACTTGGCTAACCTGCCACCTGAACCACCGTCCATCCACTTCTATCCTGATCATACAATGGCCCAACCAAAGCGAGTCATCCTACGTGTGCGAGAAGCTGATCTCAACTGGGAAGACCCATATGAACCCGTTCGATTATATCTTGAATTGAAAAGCCTTTCAGCGGCGGAGCTTGAAGAGAATCGTCATTACATCCATCTCCAACCATCAAACTCCCATATTCCACAGCTTGACCCCAAGATTCATATTGTCATCGGCTTTGAGCACGCTGCTTTTTCAGGCGTTCTTGGAGATGACTTCTCCGTGTTGATGACACGATGTGAGTGTCGCCCTTCTGGGTATCCAGATTTGACGCGGTGTTGATATCAGCCCAGGAGGGTCTTCGGATTCAAGGATCCTGTCTATTATAACAACTTCCTCTCCAAGCTTCGTACGTTCACCGACAACTTGTATACTTGGGGGTGTACGAGTCATGACCTTCGCATACGTGAAATGGAGGCTGCAGGGGTTGAGGTCACCTGATTGAGATTTTTATACCGGTCTCAATCAAAATCGATATCTAAATTTATTGTATGGGAATGCTACGAGGCATCGATCGACCAGCTCGTGTATTTTCATAATAGCGAACAGATTAGTAGATTGGAGTACCGGGAAGCAACTAATGGCTGCTATGTTAACTACTAAATCGGAATATGCGCAGCTGCAGAGGCATAAAAGCTATTCAAAAGCACCCTAAGCACCCAATCTAATTAGGAATCGACAACCGAGGTAAGCTACTGCCCAATTCCGGTTCAGTCTATTAGCGAACAGTTTAATTCGGGCAAGAACATGCTCCTCTCTACAATCCCAGCGGGGCATCCTTGACCATTACCTTATAAGACTTGTGAGCACTACGTACAGTTTACCTGGTTTCAACCAAACTTTCTATTCTGAACTATTTTTGCGATTATCATATGTTAAAAACGAGTCCTCCCTGGAATACTTCTGACAAAATGAATCAGCGACCTCGACAGGAGGAGCGCGCAGCAGCAGCATAAACAGCCACTATTCTGAGCACCGAAGCATCGACATCGCTATTATCTGGCATCCAATCTATTGCTTTTTTGCCAGCATGGTCACGAATACTAAGATCGCACCCGGCCTCCAAAAGGATCTTAATCATGGCAAATGATTGTGTATCAAGTGCATAGGTAATCGCAGTCCTGCCATTACCAACCACGCGAAAATCCACATTGGCCCCAGCCTTGATAAGCATTTTGGCAATCTCTTGTTTGTGGCATATAACAGCTATTATAAGCTCACTTTGCCCTACAGCATTAATACAGTCTACTTTCGCAGCATGCCGGATAAGCTCCTTGACAGCCTTAGCATTGCCTTGAACAATTGCAATCATAAGGGGGGTTTGGCCATAGATATCACAGACCCATTCCACGTCAGCACCTGCTGTCACCAAGATATCTATAACTGGTACGTAGCCTTCGATTGCTGCCCAAGATAAGGCAGATCTTTTCTGCCTATCAACGTGATCTAGCTTGGCTCCTCGCTCTAGTAGAGCTTTAACCAGCTTAGTTGATCTACCTTGTATAGCTTCGAATAAAGGTGTTTTGCCGAATAGGTCTTCCTGGTGAATATTTGTCCCGTCCTTTATTAATACAAGGGCAACCCCGTGGTGGCCACCCTTACAAGCAACTATGTGCTCGGTTTGGCCGCATTCCGCTCTTTTGGCACCAGCTTTGAGCAGTGCGTGGACAGCGTCTTGGTAGCCGGCCCTGGAGGCCAGCCATAGAGGGGAATATCCAGTATTATCAAGTTTATTCACGTCTGCCTTGTATTCAACAAGTAGGCGTATAGAGGCTATCCGGCCCGCTTCTGCAGCCCAGGCTAAAGGCGTTCGTGTAAAGTCCATATCTTTTAGACTGCCTCTAGAAAGAAGTACCTCAAGAACATCTGGAGTTGGAGCTATGACAGCGAGGCGGACAGTATCCTGAGTGACAATAGCACCTGCGTTAAGGAGGCATTCAACAGCACGAGCATGGTTTCCTCGTGCAGCTCGCTCTAGGGGGGGTTCTTTCCCATCTTCCCGCTTCTCATTTGGATCGGCCCCGCGATCTAAAAGCAGTTGAAGTGCATCAGCATGTCCGTACCTCGCAAGCCTAGAAAATGGAGTATAGCCATTAACGGTAAACGCGAACTCAGCTCCGGCTTCAAGTAGGTATTTCATAACTTCGACATTTCCCCAGTTACTGGCTGCTAACATAGGGTGATTGACTAATTTCCTGAGATTCACGCTCGCTCCAGCTTCAAGAAGCAGCTTAATCGCTTGAGGTTGTTGTGCCATTATGGCCTCTTCTAGGTGTGTACAGATGGAGAAGGAGCGGTATCCGTCTGGTGAAATACCTGCAGCAATCAAGGAACGCATGACAGGGACGCATCCCATCCGGGTAGCCACGGTGAACAATCTCTCACCGAGCTTTGGCTTAGACTTCATAAATTCTAAAACCAATGGTACAATTGACACCATAGTTCCTTCCGATTTGTGATGTCCGGCCCAGTCCACCAAATCTTCTGTTTCTTTAAGGGTGAGTGTATTATAGAGTTCATCGTGGCAGATTCGACGGGCTTCTTTCGAGGTCACGATAAGTACCACAAGGGATCCCCTAGAACAGGCCCTGGCGATTTCAACAATCAACTCGTCTGGGAGGTCAAGTAGGTTGGTCATTTTAGCGTTCAAGTAAGCTTGCCGTATCAACTTGTCGGGATCTGTAAATTATTGAAGATGCAAGATCCCGTGGGGTCTACGAATATTCTTATATGCCTCAGCAGGCTTTGTTTAGTTATATGCAAGCCCTTTCATCTAAAGATCAGATAAAGAATATCCCTCCAATGATTTCCTTGTTTGACATAATCAATCTATCTATTCAGTGTTTTTATTCTTTTGATCAGCACAATGAACTTTGGTTTCTGGACAGAGAAGTCAAACAAGGCGGCCTGAGCTGTGTCTATCTTACTTAGATCATAGTATGTTGCATGTTTTAGTCGTAAGCCTTGATAGTCAACCTTTATATTCCGGCATCGTAGAGGTAAGTGGGTATAGAAACAGTACCGAATTGCCACAAACAAACAGATTTCTAGAAATAATGCAAAACACAAGCTTCTATAACATAAACCAAGAAAAGTCAAATATAAATCACACACAATCTATCAAACCCGCCTACATCATGCAAAAAACGCCCGCGATCTATCTATCAGCCCCTGCCAACCTCATTCGCAATAACCAGGCGAATTCCTAATAGCCTCCTGGACCTTACTCCACGGAAACCAATTCCCCTTACACCAAGAAATCGGCGTCCTACCATATATATCCGCCTTATTCACATCACAGCCCGAGTTCACCAGGAACTCAACAACATGAATAGAGCCATGCTCGACAGCAAGCGACAACGGCGTGCGCCCATCCATCCTCTGCCAATCAACATTCGCCCCATTCCTCACAAGCAACTGCACCACGGAGAGAATGGCTCTGTCCGCAGCATGCGTCAACGCAGTATGTCCTAACCCATCGGCCAAGCAAGTGTTTGCGCCCCGCGCAACCAGCACAGCGGCAGCCCGATAATGCGCCTGCTGGGCAGCGAGTATCAGCGGGGTCTCATTCGTCCGAGAAAGAATATTGACATCCATCCCCGCGTTGAGCAGGACGGTTATGATATTCGAGTTCCCCGCCGAGGCGGCCCAGTGCAGGGCGCTTCTGCTGCGGGTATCGTCTACTGCGCTGGCACTTGCTCCGTGGGCGAGAAGGATGCGCGCTGAGTCCGCGCATGCGGGAAATTTACTCGTGCAGGCCTGTAGGAGTGCGTGGCTCCCGTTGTGTCGCGTATTGGGGTTTACACCTGCCTGCAGGAGCCGGCGGAGGACTTGATTGCAGCCCCCTGTCGCGGCGGCGCTGAGGGCTTCGACCCCTACTTCTTCAGGGTTGGTCGGTATGGCGGCTAGGATGTCGTCTAGGAGGTAGATCATTGTCTGTTCCTGGGCGTTTTGGCCCGCCCAGATGAACACGCCGCGCTTGTGCTGGAGGGGCAGTTGGTAGAGGATTCCATGGCCGATTCCCTTGGCTAACCGCGACGTTCGCATGAAATTGAAGATTGATCTTCTTGGCAGCTCCTCGGTGATTTGGAGGAGGAGTTCATTGGGGAGGTCGAAGAGGACTGTTGGGTTTGGCATTGCGCGTTGGTATGCGTGCCGGGGCCCCATCTTCCATGGGGGTGTGCTTGGTCTGATATACTCCGTTCGTGCCGCCATCCTTGCGATCCATTTCTGGATATCCAGTAAATAGACAACGGGATCTTTATTTGGATGGCAGGGTCTGTCTACTTTGTCCGGGGTCTTTCACTTGGATGAGATCTTTAGCAAAGACGCGACAGAATTTTCGAACTAAGGGCCCACTTGTTCCTAATTATTCCGTAGCTTCGTCAGTGCGTTGTTGATCCATTCTCTGCCCACTGTGAGTGTGAGGTTCTTCTTGTCTTTGTCCAGACATACCCTAATTTCCTAGGATCATTATGACCATGTGCGCACTTGGCCTGTCAGGCCGTTGGAAAATAGCACAAACCACATCTACCTGCCAATTTACGTTCGTAGTAGTGAGATAATATGGGTATAATTCATCAACTTCGTCTACTCGTTATTCATCGCTCAAGTAACTAAAGACTCAAAGACAACCGAACACTAACGCTTCGCTCCAGCATCCTCAAGCAAGTTAACAATATCGCGGTTTCTCATCCACCGCGCATGCCCCAACGCACTCAACCCCGTACTATCAACACGATGCAGATCCACATCCCAAGAAACCAACACCCTCACAACTTCCGTATGCTCCTTCAGAACCGCCCTCGTAAGCGCCGAGCGGCGATGCCGGTCCAGATGGTCTTTATCCGCCCCGCCATCCAAGAGCACACCAACAACCTCCTGAAAACCCGCCCCAGAAGCATACAGCAGCGGCGTCGTCGCATCTCGACTCGTAGCTCGGCCAGACTCGACATCAGCGCCGGCCTCTAGCAACACCGCGACAACATCCGCATGGTCCTCGGCCGCAGCCCAAAACAGCGGCGTCCGGCCCTGCCGATCTGGGAAATCAACGCGCGCGCCCCCGGCTAGAAGCGCATGGACAGACTCTGGAATCCCTGCCTCTGCTGCTCGGCATAGTGCCGTTCGGCCAATCTGGTCGGGGCTATTCGCGTTCGCTCCCATGAGCAGCAGCATCCTGATAACACCTACACTGCCAACCATGGCCGCGTAGTGGAGGCTGTTCTCAACAGGTCTGACGTTCGGCCTCAGATCGCCAGAGTAGGGGATGATATCGCTGTCGTCGGCGCCGTTTTGTAGCAAGATTTTTACAACGAGGGGGTGGTCGTTGTCTATGCTCTCGGTGAGTGGACACATGCTCTTTGTTCCGGCGTTGGGGCTTGCTCCGGAGGCGAGCATGGCTTTCACTGTCTGGCTGTCGCCATTTCGGCTTGCTTCCAGGAGGGGCTCGTTGATGTAGTATGTGGGCATTGACTCTTTTTTTCGCCCATTGATGGGGTGGTTTGCTTTTCTTTGTTTTGGGTGCTTGAGAATTGGGTTTCTGGGGAGTTGGATTCGAGACTCGGGGGTTGGGAACTGATTGATATATCGGTTTGGGGATAAAGGGATGAGAGATAAAGAGGTCTTTTGTATTTGGTGGATTGCAGGGATTGTCTTTGTGTTTTAGTGGCTCTTCGCTTCTAGACTGAATAGACGGGGGGTTCTGCAGGGCGAGTGACGGGTGTAGATTCACTACCTAGGTATTTTTGTAGTGAATGACCTCCATTCGCAGGGGCGTTTGGCTCTTTACTGGAAGGAGTGAATTCAATGTCTTCTGTTGGCAAAGTCAACATCATCCTGGGAAATTATGTTTAATAGTGGAGTTGTTCCATGGTAGATGTCATTAAGTGAATGCTTAAAGCTGATTTAGGGCCTTTGATTCTTTGGCAGGCTATCTACGCTTGTAAAGGATTTAACCCTATGAGAGCCTTACAAAAGAATCCGAGACATAAAAGGTTCTATCCGATAGAGTGAAGCAATAGCAATAGGCAGTATTTATAAATAGCTGTGTTTACTGACCAATCTAGCGTCAAACAATAGGGGTTAATAAGTACGAATGCGGAAGTGCTCGTGTACAATTTGCAGATTAATGACAATATGCACAGCTAAACTTCGGTCTCTTTCTATTGACTTTCGGATGAGCTTTCAATCATTCAAACACGCACCATGACTGCTAGCCAGTGCCAGACAACATGACAGGAAATGGACGCAAAGTAAACGTTCCCGAGCTCATTATGCCCTTCCAACACCATAGATAAATTACATGATGTATAGATGAACAGCTCCACTGAGAATGCAATAGGAGCAATAAAGGAAACAGATCTTGATCTACGCTGCGCCTTGACGTTGTTAGAGTCATTGCTACTTGCGTCCTCAGCAGCAAGCGCATCCTGCAGCTCCAACTCAACCTGATCACCGAACCTGGCGTTGACTTCCTCAAGACCGAGACCCATATTCTACAAAACGCGGTTAGCCAAACGGAGATCTACTGAGTGATTTAATTGAACGAGGATTAGGATTGAAAGCCAGCATCCATACCTCCGGAAAACAAAAGATAATCCCAAAAGTCGAAACCACCGGACCAGCAACAAAGACCATATAGTGCTTCCAGCCAACCGTAGCCAGCGCCATGGTAACCGGCGCCGTGTAGGCCACATCATTCAGGAAGAAACTGGCAAAGGAAATCGTTGATCCTTCGCTGCGGAGATGGGTAGGCCAGATCTCGGAGCCGTAGACATAGGCCGTGTACTCGATCGTCGAGGTGAAGAACGCACCGAAGATAAAATACGTGGCGACAGCGGCGTTGATTCCTGGGTGTGTGTTGAGTTCAGGTAATATCTTGACAGGGTGCCCATGATGCCGATTATTGCGGCGCTGCCGAAACCGCCGACGACTGATCTTGTTAGCTGGGGATAATCAAATGAGATAACTAGGGGTACCTAAGAGCTTGACACGTCCGACTCGGTCGAGGAGAAGAACGTTGATTCCACAGCCAGTAACAGCGCACACTGTCCAGACAACACCAGGACCGAGCTGCATGATCGTTCGGAAACCAACGGTCGCCATGAGCGTAGGAACGAGGTTCGCAATAGCGGTGATGCCCGTCCCCTGACCCATAACCCAGAGGAGAATTGAGCACAGATCACGCTTCCGATACGACGGGTAGGAAGATGTGCAGGTAGCTACGCAGAGTGGTCCGCTCAAACTCGACCTGGGACTTGATCTGGGTGAATTCCGCATGGGCGAAGGTAGCCCTGGTGTCGCTCTTCGTGCTGTGTAAGACTCAAGGACTACCTTGGCCTCGGCTTCACGGCGCCGTTCTGCGTGAGCCAGCGAGGAGACTCGGGGATGAAAAAGAGCGTGATTAGTTGCAGGACAGCGAGGAGTGTGAGGACAATGAAGACGAGTCGCCACTGGATTTCTGATTCGACGAAGCTGAAGGCCAGCGCGCGACTGCGCAGAGGATATAGGCTGACACGGCGCCCACGCCGACCAGACCGACCAGCATGCGGTGGGTGTGTGGGGAGAGATTTCACTCATGTAGATCGGGGTATTGGCGAAGATCATTCCGGCGCCGATACCGCAGAGGACGCGGGAGACGATGAACATCTTGAAGTCGACGGATCCGGCTTGCAGGGCTGCTGTTATGTTGGCGATTCGGCGGCCGAACTTGTTTGAGATGGGAGCCTGGAAGACTGCACCGACACAGGCACCTCCGAGGAATCTGGTTAGTCTTCATCTGGTGTTCAGGTGAGCTCATGAACATACCCACTAAGCAAACCATCTTGGGTGGCGATTGCGTCAGGTGTAAACAGGAACTTGGCGATGAATTTAGTCTGGGAGAGGGAGCCTGAGAGAGCATTTGCGGCGAATCCGTAGAGAAAACCACCGAGACATGCAGTGGCCACGACCTATCTCGTTAGTGATGCCCTCCAAGTCGAGCGGGGAAAGTACCATCGACTTCATAGTCCACAATGCCGCAATCCTGTTCATCGGGCCCCTCGAATCCGTCATCCCCGATGAATTCCACCACATCTACGAGGTGAACGTCCTCGGGCCAATCCTCCTCATGGCTGCCTGCAAGGAGTACCTCCCATGCGATTGCTCTGGCCGGATTCTCGTTCTCTCCAGCATAAATTCCATAGTCGGCACCGCAAACAGAACCATCTACGCAGGAACAAAGGGAGCAGTTGAGGCCATGACCCGGGTGTGGTGCCGAGAACTAGCGGAGAACGCCATGGTCAACTGTGTAAGCCCCGGCCCTGTCATGATGGATATGTACTTTTCTGCGCCGGATGAGGTCAAGGAAGGGCTCGCGCTGTGGAATCCGCTCACGCCGTTAGTGCCTGTGTGTGAAGAGATAGTGAGGAAGTGAAAGACCTGGGTCAGAGGTTTGGTGGGAGGGCGGCGTATGCGGAGGAGATTGCTGGGCTTATTGCTACGATCTGTAACCAGGAGTTTGGCTGGTATACTGGGAGTATTATTTCTGCGAATGGAGTTCTTTCACTTAGTATTTAGTCGTAGGCTTCTAGGCTTTTAGGCTGCTTCTTATGGTATATTCTGTCGAGTCCCTGAGTGCAGCTCCCAACTACTCCGTATTCCACTGGTTACCTAAAACTGTCTATTGCATTGTAGTTTACTGCTAAACTATTAGCATTAGGTAAGAAAAGGGCTATAAATGATCTATCATATCCAACTCCTATGAAAGAATTAGTCTTCATTCCGGAGCCCGCAACTGAGTTCCGGTACAGACTCCAAGGCCATGCGACTCTTCTGTCGAACTCTCTCGTGGCAGTGAGAGTGAGAACTCAAAAGACATGAATTAGCACCCGTTTTCCCGGTATCACACCCCTGTAAGCCACGGCACACCTTCACCTCACATCCCTACTAGGCAGCCTGCCATCCGCCTCGTTGTTTGGAGTAGCCTCTTCGCTCAATTTACGACGAGCTTCTTTCAAGAAAGCCTGCCAAGTCTGCATAGCGCGTCTTCGCCAAATTGCCAGGAACTAGATCCCAGGTTAGCTATCTACGGGGTATGTCACGTCTAGCGGAAACCGAATCAAGAAAATGAGATTGGGGCGGTTTAGGCTTGACCTCAATCTGAACTTACCAGTGGAGCTGGGGCTCCGTGACCCGCTACTGATGCAGCCTACGCCATGGCTTAAGCCATCCCCGCTGGTATCGGCAGCGCGGGCTATCGCAGTTAGAGTAGATGAGGTATATTACGGAGTACCGCGGCGGAAGGGGATCCGGGTTGGAACCGCTAGTCTCTCGTGCTAGCGGCCTGTTATGGAGTTCGAGACTGAGTCGGGGCTTCGCCTTTCACTAGGTATACTCCCGGCCTGATGGGAGGCGACGAGGGATTGTTCTATCTCCCTTAAATAGGCGTCGATTATTGCTGTCATGGTTTCTGGACTCCGGACGTACTTGCCCCCTGGCCCCTTTCTCTGCGGAATTTACTACCGACGGCATAGTTTAAACGTATACATACCACCAGCTGCAAAGTCCGCGGACGGTCCCCCTCACATCGTGGCCCTATAACATCATCGTCAAGATGGCTCTGCGAGAGAAGAACCCGACGTTGGTGGGCGTCCTTTGGATGGAGACATTCTTGTGTCTGGTCATCATAGCGTTGCGGATATACACGCGGACGGTGATTCTTCGAAACAATGGCTGGGATGACTTCTTGTTGATTATAACATGGGTAAGACTTTACGTGACTATTTCTATTGAGAACTAACTTGCTCGATCACAGTTTCTCATGGTCGGCTTTGCGGCCTGTGCATTACATCCGCTACATACGGCATGGGAGTCCATGCAACAGAGCTGATCGTTGATAGAACGAGTCACGGAATGCTGCTGCTTCTCACCGGCCAAAGCGTGATATCTGTTGCAATGGGTGTCAGCAAGTGTGCTGTAGCAGCGTTCTTGATGCGCATCGTCGTCAATAAATGGTATGTTGCCCCCTACCCTTATAATCAATTGCCCATCTAACTGAAGGGAAAAGGCACAAAGCTTTCCTATGTTTCTGAAACATCACCATCATGTGCCTAAGTATTCTCCTCGCCATCGTCGTATTCGCACAGTGCCCGCCGGTCGAATCGATCTGGGACTCGCGCGTTGCCTAGGAAAGCTGTCCCGTGAGTATGCCTATGGTTGCGACGGTCTTGTGTGGTGAGTACCCTGTCTAGAGGGAGACAGCCTGTGGGCACCCAGAAATACAGAAGAAATATGGCCATGATATAGCTAACTAACCCACCCCCAGCATGGTCGGTCGTCCTCGATTTTGTTTTGGCCCTATTCCCCTGGTACGCCCGGTGGAACCTGAACATCAAACAGAAAAAGAAAATCACAATCTGCATCTCCCTCAGCCTCGGCGTCTTTGCTGGAATCTGTGGGATTGTCCGACCAACGAGTCTTGGGTCGTTGACTCAGTTGACGGATTACCTATGTATGCCCTACCTGCCCTACCTAACCAACCCTCCACTTCTTTTCTCCCTCTCAAAGAACAACACCATTAACTAACTAACTAACTAACTAACTTATTATCCAGACGCAACAACCGACTCCGTAATCTGGACAAACTCCGAACTAACAACTACAATCGTCAGCGTCCCCTACGCCTATACCGCTCTATCTTCTTTTCAACCCCTCTCGCCTCTCTCTATTTGACAGAAGAAGAGCTCCCAGTCACTGCCTGTAATATCTTGAGTGTCCCGGACTCTGTCCTTGATTGTCTGGTGACTTTTTGAATTCTTGCTAAGAAGAGCCACCTTGCCCGGCTCTCAACAAAGAAACACGTAAATCATTATCTTGTTATTTGCAAAGACCTATACGACTGCTACTGTAAGTTCATAGATCTCTTGTTTATTCCCAGTTTGTTGGGACCTTTGCATGTACCGCATGTGCTTCTTTACTGTTCACTTTCTCCATGCGACTGGTCAGGTATCCACAGGTTACTGGCTCCCTCCGCGGCCTAAATTCCTCCAAAGACGCCTCTAACTACAACAACATCGTCGGCTCCTCATACAATAAGTGGAAACCGTAGCCGCCAACCGAGTTACGGAATGGACACACTACTCGTCACCTCAGTGCAAGCACGAACCCGCGACGAAGACAGAGACGCAAAGAACGAGATTGGAATCGAGATTGATGATCGCGAGGATGTGGATGTTGATAAGGATACGAGACGTATACTCGGCCCTGTGGCAGGAACTGGTGGTGGCAGTCTGCGTGGTGCGGCTAGGGATATTTATCAGACGAGGAAGGTTATTTTTTCTTATGAGGATAGACAGCAGGCGGGGGAGGGGGGTGGCGGGAGTATTCCCGATCCAGTGAGGGCGAGGCAGCATATTTAATTCTCGTGTACTCTCTGTACCGGACGGGGTTGAGGGGTTTATCTCTTTTGTATTTCGGGTGTTTATTGTCGTCTTGGTTGAATAGGGTCTACATTGCTATACCCGCGCACGCTGTGATCATGGATTTGGTAGCCCACTTCAGCAGAGCTGGTTGTATATAGAAACACCAACACTTACCAGGGGAGCCTCAACTCACTCATATTCGCTTATGCTTTACCCTTTAGACAAGGACTCATTCCAAGTGATCTGCATGTGCATGAATGGACATGAATTGACATCCTTTCTAAGGTGCAGCTTCTGACATCTAGGAATAATAAGGAAGGTGCAATGGAGTATTGTTCCTTCCCTATACATGTAGTCAACACTCTCATTGCTTATCTAGCTATGGCTGCACAAGGAGTAAGCCACAGCCGTGCTGACAAGACTATATGCACTCTGTATTCCTGGATCAAGCTCCGCACTCCCAGAGCCAGCCAGAGATAAATCTTGGATGCCATTGTCATGCAGAGCTAGGATTCACAATTCTACAGACAAAGGCGTACCACAGCCACAGCCACAATGGCTGTTTGGAAGAGCTTCATGAAACAATGTCTTCTTTATACAATCAAGACAGAATGAAACCTGGTTGTAATGTGCCAAGGATCAATATACATGCGGAGTGTGCAGTGAAACAGGATCAAGCGATCTGTAAAAGAATATGCCCACAACGTGAAATATTCTTTCATGTCAAGATCCTTTATAGTATGCAAAACATAATGACACAGCTCTGGTATATAAGTAGAAACAAAAGCCCATCTAATTCAGATCCTCATCAAGCAGGAAAGCATTTTCTGGAGACTGATTATTCAGAGGTACAGACCAGTCTTCACAGCAAAAGACCACAGCTTGATCACAAACACCACCAGATAACCATCTAACCCTAAACCGTCAAGATGGGTTTCGCTCCGATTTTCACTCTATCCGAGGAAGGCATCCACCAGATAATGTGGTACCTCGCAGACGAAGACCGCGCATCCGTCGTCCGAACCTGCAAGACCCTCCACCAAATCGGCACCCCAGTCCTCTACAGCCTCCCGATCGAAACAATCCTCTACATCCTCGAATGGGGCCGCCTCGGCGGGCCCTCCCGAATGTCCGCCATGAAAAAATGCATCCCAGCAATCGAAGCGCACGAGGAAACCGAACCCGACTTCGGAACGCACACGATGGCCATCGCAGCCCGAGACGGCGCATGGGACATGGTCCACACCATGAGATGCCACGGAATCTCCCCCAACCCCCTAAACGACGAACAGCAAACAGAAGAAACCTCACCCCTCCTGCAAGCCATTTCCCAAGACCACGCCGAGATCGTGCAATGCCTCTTCGACTCCGGCGCAAGCATCCACCACATCGTCCTCCCAACAACCCCCCTCAACAACATCTCCCCCGACGCTGGCCTCGCGAACGTCCTGATGTACGCCGCCATGAAAGGCGCGCCCCGCTCCCTCGACTTCTTCCTCTCCCTCGGCATGAACCCAGACGCGCAAGACCAGTTCGGCCGCACGGCGCTCTCCCGCGCCGCAGCAGGCCACAGCACCGGCCACCAGAACTGCGTCGTGGCGCTCCTAAACCGCTCCGCCCCGCTAAACACAGTCGACAGGAAAGGCTGGTCGCCGCTCATGCACGCCGTGTCAAACGGGCAGCTGAACACCGTCGAGAACCTGCTCATCGCAGGCGCGCGGATGGACCTGAAAGACAAGCTGAACCGGGGCGCGCTATCCCACGCCGCTGCGAAGGGTTACGCGAACATCATCGACTTGCTGATTTACTACGGCGCAGCCGTGAACGAGGTCGATGATCGGGGCCGCACGCCGCTCTCGTGGGCTGCGCGGAACGGCCATCCGCTTTCGCTGCGCGTGTTGATTGAGTGTGGGGCGTCGCCGGACCATACAGATTTTTATATGGATACGCCGATGCATTTGGCGACACTGAAGAATCGGTTTTCGGCGGTGCGGGCGCTTGTGGAGGTTGGGGCGGGTTTGAATGCGTTGAATCGGGTGGGTAAGACGGCGCTGACTGTTGCTGTCGAGCTGAAATTTGGTGATATTGCTGCGGTGCTTATCCATGCTGGTGCGGATCCGTTGTTTGAGATGAGGATGAGTGGGAAGGTTCTTCCTGATTTTGGGATGAATGTTCTCGCCCAGGGGAGGTTTAATTGGGTTTGATGAATATTTCATATCGGATTCTGGAGGTGTTTGGTTTGGATATAGATTTAATTGTTGTTGCTATTTACTACTGTAGAAAAATAGTAAAAATGTCTAATTTCCTAATTATGTGTGTCTATGCAGTAGGATCCGGTAGGGGAGTGTAATTCTCAATCCTAAGAGCTTTTACCATTATCTCGGGCTTCCCATTGACAGCAGTCCGAAGCGTAGTATGTTCTCTTTGTACTGCTTCTTTTCATGTTTCATAGACAATGCAGCTCGGACATAGCAGCCCCCCTAAATTGTAAGAACGAAGACATGTCCTTCATGTTGTTGACCCTGGTTAAACTTCTGCTCTTCTAGTCTTGCTGAAGGGAGATCGAGCCGCAAGGGACAGCCCTAAGATCAATACAGTCAATACAACCAGACAGCTGGTGGAGGTCCCTGGGGCTCGGCTGTCCAAGTGGTTTATAAATGGGTGGATTATTCCTAAGGGCAGGTGCATCATACTGGCGTGTGGTTGATTCCGTGGGTTTGCAGATGGTAAATCCATTCAGATATCGGCGCTTTCCTTATTCCTTATTAGATGCCATGCCTCTTCTTTGCCATGCTAATGCTACTACAGCCCCCGAGTGAACCCTCCATCTTATGTAAAGCCTGTTTCCCCATACCAGGAAATTGGCTTGATGCCGCGCTTTAACATGGCTGGACGAGGGCCCTGGAACTGGGACACTCTACAAATTTACAAGGGAACCAACATCCATAAAGCTCTAGCAAGTTACGAGGTAGGAAAGGGAGAAGTTCTTCATTTCTTTGACAGATCGCAAACTAACTAACGCTCTTTCAAAGCATTGCATTGTATCTCAACAATGCCACCAGACAAAGACAGTCCGATGGCACCATATAAATCAACCCAATATCCTTGCATCAGTCAATCATAAGGGGACCGACGTTTCCTCCCAGGCAGGCCATTCATTAGATTTGAACGAAACAAAGCAATGTCGACCTCAAACCAGCCAGTCCCAATCTCCAAATTCCTCTCCCTCCCCGAGGAGCTCATCCTCTCCATCAGCTCATTCCTCAGAACAAAAGACCTGGCGTCCCTTTCACGCGCCTGCAAAACCACAAACCGAATCGCTACACCCATCCTCTACTCGCCCGTATGCTACACGGTCGTAGAGCGCGTTCTCGAATGGGCGCGCCGCGAGAATCGCGAGAACACAATGCGCCTTCTCCTCCCACGCGCCCTGCAACTCCAAGACACCCACGGTCTCGCACTCGGCGCCCTATTCTCTGCTTCTGCCGCCGGCTATACCGACATCGTCCGGGACTTGCTTCACGCCGGGATCTCCCCAACACCCCCGGCCGACGGACTACCCGAGACATATCGCCAGGAATGGCAGGCCTGGGGCTCGCCCCTAATGGCCGCAGCGACGTTCGGGCATTTAGACGTCGTCAAGACGCTCCTCGCTGCTGGTGTTTCTCTAAGCGAGTACAGCTTCCAAGAAACCGCCGAGCTCATCTGCGCCGGCGAGCCCGGGATAGCCGATCGCCACAGACAGGTATCTCAGTACCTTATTGACCATGGACTCAACATCCGCCAGATAGACGCAGAGCAAGGCGAGAGCTTGCTGCACCGGATCGGCCAGTGGGAAAACTGCTCCGTGGACGACGTCGCCGTGCTAGTGGAAAACGGGCTCGATCCGAACCAGCCTAGTGGGCTGCTGGAAACACCGCTTTCTATTGCGATTCATGCCTCCGAGTATAATTTCGCCCAGTGCTGTGCTATCATCGTGTACCTGGTGCGGCATGGCGCGCCTGTTAATGCGTCGTGTAATTCCTTCGGGTGGCTTCCGTTACATGTTGCTGTTAATAATGCTGAGCCGGAGGTCGTGCAGCTACTGCTGGAGTGTGGAGCGGATGTCAACGGGGTCGCTCCAGACGGTATGACACCGCTAGCTAGTCTGATGAGACTCGGTCGCAGAATCCCACAGGCTCCGTGGCACTACGAGAATATCGAGCTTCTATTAGCGGCCGGGGCAACTTTGGACACGCAGCAAGAGGGACAGTATGAATCCCTATGGGACGCCATAGACAGCGGCCGCACGGTGTATATCCGGTTCCTCCTCGATGCCTGGGAAGATTACAGCCTGCACTGCCTACCGAGATATCAGATCTCGGTGGCGGCAGCCGCCATGGGCGACGTCGCGATGCTGCAGGAGATGATCGAAACCGGCCAGGCGGCCTGTGAATGGGAGTATCAGAGGCCCGCCAACCTGCATGTAACAGCGCTTATTGCCGCGGTCAAGTCACGCAATGAGGAGGCTGTTTCGCTGGTTGCGGGGCATACCTTTCGATTTGTCGACACGGATCATCTTGGGAAAACAGCTTTGTATTGGGCGATTATCCAGGGAATGGATAGCGTAACGAGACTCTTGCTCCCGCTTACTACTGAGATTATGCAGTCGTGTGCATTGCCCGAGGCAGTCAAATATCAATCCAGCGCCGTGGTCTCGCTCGTTTTAGATCGCATGACAGAAGTCATCAAGGCAAGGGAGATTCTATGCGAAGGGAAGGGTCTCATAGGCGCAGGGATCAGCTTGTTTTTCAAGAGGCAGCTACTCCCAAGCCTTGTGGGCGCGATAGTGATCGCCGCGCGACTCAACAGGGTAGGAGCGGTGCGTGTTCTGCTGCAGTACATGGACATCCACAGGTTAAGGTGCGGCAGGAACTGCAGCAGGATCTCCCACGAGTTCCAGTGCATCAGAAAATGCAGTGGCCTACACCAAGCGATCGCCAACGCAAAAGACCACGAACGGATCGCACTCCTCATGATCTCGCACGGGTACGGAATCGAAGCGCTCGACCAGGACGGGTACACGCCTCTAATGTCCGCCTTGCAAGCCGGTCGCGGAAATATAGTGCAAGCCCTTCTGGACGCAGACGTCGACCTGGACACCATGACACCGGGTGGTAAAAATGCGATTTCCATAGCAGGTGCTTCAGACAATCCCGAGCTGGTCCGGCTTTTCCCAGCAGCGTGTCTTCTCAGCTACACGCCGCGCCCGAAATCGGGGGACCATTTTCTTCGCCTTGCGGCGAGGAGCGGGCATTTGGAGTTTCTGTCGATGTATCTCCCGTATGCGGATCCGGATGATACGGTCATCAACGCGGGGATCTTGACAGGGGCAGCGGAGCATGGCCAGACGGCTGCGATTCAGCTCATGCTTGACTGTGACTTCGATCTCGATATGCCGGATCGGACTGGGAACACGGCGCTTATCAAAGCTGTGTGTCACCCTGGCACAGTCGCCCTGTTGCTAAGCGCCGGGGTCAACGTGAATCATGTCGGAGACCACGCTCATGGCACGGCGCTTATGTATGCTGTGAAAAAGAAAATGGTTGCAACGGTGAAGCTACTCGTAGCCCATCCGGGTATCGAAATCGACGCCGTTGACCAGACCGGCCGAACAGCGTTCTCACATGCAATCCAACAAATGTCGCACGCGTGTGCTGCCATCTTGAGGCGCGCTGGGTGTGACGTTTCCAAGGCGGATTTCGGCGGCAAGACGCCGTTGCATTATGCAGAGGGGGGCGAGGACAAGATGCCTCTGCATTCTGCGGATTCGGATGGGAATCATACCCCTACGCATCATAGACCGCGTGTCAATATGACTAGGTATGTGTATTGTGATCTGGATGACTTGCCTTAGGCCTGGTTTGCATGTTTTCATTAGATAGTGTTAACCACTAATACATCTGGTATAGACTGAATGATATATATTTTGCACAGAATTGGAAATCCGTAGTCCGGCCAAGGCTGCAGCCCTAACTCGCCGATGACGAACAGGTTACACGAACGGAATTCCAGGAATTCAAGTAGTATAAGTAACTCGGGGAATATCCATGGAAGGGTCCGGGGATTTCCCCATGGGCGACAAATTATGACGTATTCTCCAACAACATCATAAATAATTTATATGGAGACTGGAGAGGCGGAGGCTCGCCGGTGTCCGACGGACTTAAGGTCCAATTTCGTCCGAAACCGACGATATTTAAATCTCTCTCAACTCTTTGTCTCCAGTTCAACTGACGGAATGGCGGAATCCGGGGCCCCTGAAAAGCGCGACGAAAAAGCCGTTTCCTTCTTCGATCCCGCGCTGAACCAACTGCGTCGCCGGATTCTTTTCCAATGGGCGCGTACAGGTGCGTCTGATTCCATGGACAACCTGCAAGACTAACTATTCAGTGTTGATGTTATGCGTCTTCATCCTCTGCATCCTATCCCTCTACTGGGCCGTGCAATTCCGCGTCGGACCCAATCTGCACGCCCTGAAAATCTGGGTTGTCGATTTCGACGACGCCCAAGACCCCCTCGTCGGTCCGGCCGTTACAGACGTCGCGACCACAATCGCGAATTCGGATACACCCACTGTTGGATATGAGATCAGACAGCCTGCAGACTTTGGCAACGACCCCATGGCCGTGCGCCAGGCTGTCTACGACGAACATTGCTACGCCGCTATCATCGTCAACGCCAACGCGACAACGGCCCTCCGCGACGCCGTGAGCAACGCAAACGACGCATACAACCCCTCGGACGCAGCCCAGTTCGTAACCATCTCGGCCAGAGACCAGTCGACGTACTCGAGCTACATCACCCCCGCCCTCAGCTCCTTCGAACTGCAGCTCCGATCGCAGTTCGGCCCGCAGTGGATAGCCTCGCTCGCCGCGCAGTCCCAGCCCGTCGACCTCAGCCTCACACCACAGGCAATCAACCCAGCTGTCGCATTTACCACCGTCGACCTCCGCCCCTTCGCCCCTGCGGTCGCTACCCCCACTGTCACTATCGGCCTGATTTACCTCATCATCATCGCCTTCTTCAACTTCCCCTTCCTAATGCCCATCCACGCCCAGTTCATCAAGCCAGACCCGTCCCACCCACCGCTCAAAATCCCGCAGTGGCTCCTCTGGCGAATCCTCTCCAATTTCGCCGCCTACTTCTTCCTCTCGCTGTTCTACTCCTTCGTTTCCCTCGCCTTCCAGATCCCCTTCTCGAACGACCCCGCGCCCGATACTGTCTCGGCCGATAATCCGAATGCGTATGGCCGCGGCTCGTTCGTTGTCTTCTGGATGCTGAATTGGGTCGGCATGTCGGCGCTGGGCTTTCCGTGCGAGAATATGGCTATGATCCTGGGTTTTCCGTGGAGTTCGCTCTTTCTTATTTTCTGGGTTATCACGAATGTGGCGACCGGGTTTTATGCGCTTGATTTGGCGCCCGGGTTCTTTAATTGGGGGTATGCGTGGCCGTTGTATCGGAGTGAGTTCCTTTCTATTCCTACTACTTTCCTTCCTATTCCTACTACTTTGGAAAGGAGAGTTGAATGAGCTAATAAAATACAGTCGTCGAAGCCCTCCGCACGATCGTCTTCGGCACGCACTCGCGGATCGGCCTCGACTTTGGGATTCTGTTTGCCTGGATTGCGGTTTCTGTCGCCTTCTTTCCGTTTGCGTCGTTTGTTATGCGCTGGAAGATGAAGAGGGGGTTGTAGATGTTGAAGTAGAATTTGTTGTAGAGTAAAGTAACTATATGGGGTAGATTAGATGTGATACCATTTTCGGATTTTTTCACGTTTTTGAGCATTGTCTGAAGGATTGCATGATTGGAATTGGACCTTCTAATCTTTCGTAACTAACAACTACTACCTAGGTAGCAGTGACTAAATCTGGTGGATAACAGTATTCCCACAGGGAAAAGAAGAACACATTCCTCAAAAGCTATATCATACTTTGAGATCATCCTTAGGGCGAACGAACCAGGTAGTTAAGACGATTGCTAGAAGGACGCGAAAACCACGCTGAAGGCCACCGAGTCGGCTGAAGCAAGCAACAAACCCAATTGGACCAGTTAGTAGGAGAGAGGGAATGACTAGGGGGGGGGAGGGGGGACGCGTCTCCCAGGGCCCACAGGCCCCGGGTTATATTTTTCTATGTACGATAAGGCTTGTGTGGGTTAGGACCTCAAATTCGGGCTTAACTCAAAGAGCCACGTGCATAGCTAGATCACTTGAATAAGGTTGAATTGAATTGAATAATGGAATTGCAACTTTGATATCACGCAAACCCTAAATCCGTGTAGCCAAAATGAAGTCATTCCCACCTCATCTTCACCAGTGACTGGCCCACAGCCGAACCCATGGATGGCCACCGCCAAACTAAACTAAAAGAGACTAACCAAGTATACGACGGAACCAACTCCACGCTTGCTTTTAGTTTCTTTAGTTGCGGTTGGCCGATATACCGGATGTAGTTAATTCGCGAATTTGCTGATCTGCTGCACCTGCCACCGTGGGTATATATGTGGCCAGCTGTCTTGTCCTTTCTTTTGTTTTGTTTTATGATTATCTTGGTAGGATGACTGGTATTCAGGCAACGCAGACGCATGCGAACGGCAACAATGCAGGAACAGAACCAGACGTGGAGAAAGACGCCGGAGATTTCTCTTCATCTTCACCTTCATCGCCTGAGGCGCGAGGTTCCCCAGGGAGCAGTGGGAATCACAGCGCAGATGGGAGTGTGACTGCAGTCTGTGAACATGAACAAGAACATGAACAGGAACGATGGAATCATCCGCGCTCGAACATCTACAAGACGCTGGCCACGTTCTGGGCGTTTCTGGTTATGGGCGCGAATGATTCGGCTTATGGGGTGAGTTCTTCTACCCCAGCTCCTACTCTACCTTGTTCACAGAAAGAAAGACTAACGAACCCCAGCCTCTCATCCCATATGTAAGACCAATCCCCCTCCCTTCCCACCTCCAATACTAAGAAAAAACAGCTAGAAACCCACTACAATCTAACGTACACAACAACCTCCCTAATCTTCCTGTCCCCAATAGGCGGGTACACCCTCGCAGCAGTGACAAACAACAGCCTGCACAGAACTATCGGACGGCGCGGAATCGCCGCTCTCTCGCCAGCGTGCCACCTCCTGGCCTACATCGTGAACTGCCTGCACCCGCCGTACTACGCCGTCCTCGTGGTCTCGTTTATCTTCGCGGGCCTGGGCAACGGGCTCGCGGATTCCGCGTGGAATGCTTGGGTTGGGAATATGGAGAATGCGAATCAGCTTCTTGGGTTCTTGCATGGGTTCTATGGCGTTGGGGCGACGATTGCGCCGCTTGTTGCTACGGGGCTTGTTACCCGGGGGGTGGGGTGGTGGGGTTTTTATTATATTATGGTGAGTTCTTTTCCTTTTTTTATTTTGGGTTGGGATACTGGGGTAGGTGGGTGGGTAGGCAGTGATGATGATACTGATGGACTCTAGGTCGGTGCTGCGTTCATCGAGCTGGGGACATGTCTCTGGGCCTTCTGGGACTCCAATGCCGCTGTATTCCGCGACTCGCAGTCACAGGGCATGCAACGCACGGGATCCGAGTCAGATGGCCAGCGAAACCCTGAAAGCCAGAACCAAGGGCGAAGCCGAAGGCAAGAGGATGCTCGGAAAGGCGGAATCCGGATGGCGCTGTTCACGGCGCCGTACGCACGCGTGACATGGTTGCTATCGTTCTTCCTGCTAGGCTACGTCGGCACAGAGGTCGCCATCGGCGGGTGGATCGTCACGTTCCTCATGCGCGTGCGCGACGGCGGGGACTTTGCGAGCGGGATGGGCTCTACGGGGTTCTGGCTTGGGGTTACGTTTGGGAGGGTGTTGTTGGGCTTTGTTACCCCGAGGGTTGGGGAGAAGGTTTCTATTGTGGTTTGTTCTCCCCTTCGATCGATCGAGAGACCTTATTAACAAAGGGAAGATATACTCCGTGCTTGCTATTACGTTCAACCTGGTTCTCTACCTCGTGCCGAACTTCTACGCTTCCATCATTGCCGTTTCG
This sequence comes from Aspergillus kassunensis, assembly GCA_027569205.1. NCBI lineage: Eukaryota > Fungi > Ascomycota > Eurotiomycetes > Eurotiales > Aspergillaceae > Aspergillus > Aspergillus kassunensis. The sequence continues at coordinate 136,560 of JAPDEQ010000061.1, forward strand.
TTCCAGGGGTTCTTCCTCGGTCCGTTCTTCCCCTGTGCTGTTGTCGTCGCGACAAAGCTCCTGCCGAAGGCATTGCATGTTAGTGCGATTGGGTTCGCGGCGGCGTTTGGGGCGTCTGGGGCGGCGGTGATGCCGTTTGCTGTTGGGGCTGTTGCGCAGGCCAAGGGGGTGCAGGTGTTGCAGCCTTTTGCGATTGGGTTGAGTGTGGGAATTTTGTTGCTTTGGTTGGCGTTGCCGCGCATGCCCAGGGGGGGTAGTTAGTGATGTTATTCAGGCGTCCCATCCTCGAATAAGTCTTCGGCCAACCTCTCTAGGGACTTGATCTTCCCTTCTGAATCTTTAACATCCGGAATATAAAAGTACGTGATGACCAGTCCGAGAAGCATGAACGCAGATAGACTATCGTTGTTAGGCCTTGCCGTCTTGCAACAGAGAAAGACGTACCAAAGAAGTGCGTACCCTAGCCAATTTGGCACAGGGATATCTTTATGATTAGAACCGTGGCCGAAGTCGACGTAGGCGAGGAAGCACTGGGCGATGACTGAACCTAGCTTCCCTGAAGCTGCAGCGAGCCCATGACATGTGCAGCGGAATCGAGTTGGGAAGAGCTCTGCTGGGATCTATTTTGTATCAGTTATCCAATTCAACTGTTCATCGGATATGTACTGGAGGCTCACAATGTAGGTTGTCGTGTTTGGTCCTGTACGCGGAGGATGTCAGTAATGAAAGATGCCAGTACACGAGGAGCTCACCAAAATTGAAGAAAACTTGAGACAAAATATACAACACAACCAATGCAGAAGAATCTCTGTTCTCCGACAAAGGGCGAAAGGCAGCACCAATGACGACATTGAGAATAAATAACCAGAAGAATCCGTTCAACTGGATGTTGCGTCGTCCCAGGCGGTCGATGGTCAAGATGGCGAGAACATTCCCAACCACCGCCCCGGACGACACGACAACCATACTCTGGTACGAAGTCTTGAGAAGGTAATCGAACACAGAAATCTCCGCGGTTACCTTCCCGGACCAGATCGTATTGATGACGCGGGGACTGATTAACCCCAGTCCATAGAAGGGCAGGTCGAGGCAAAACCAACAGAAGCAGGTTGCGAAGAGCACTCGGAATGTCTTGGGCCTGGTAGCGAATGATCTGAAAGCTGTGAGGAAAGTTCCCAAATCAACGGGGCCAGCTATTTGGTCTGAATTTGACGAATTACTGGAATTGATACTGGAGGATGAAGAGTCCCGTGTCTGAGTTGTTGGTGAGACGCTAACATCGTCGTGGACTTGTTGCATCTCGGGCGGGGGTATGGCTTCGTCTGACCGAAAAAAATAGGACACATCTGCTGCTGCCTGTAAGCTGTTCTGAGTAACTTCTGCTGTATACCGCGGCGACTCAACGATTGTGAGTCGGAACCAAAGCGCGATGAATGCCGGTACTGCTCCAAGGCCGACAATCAGACGCCATATGGTATCAACGTCACGAATACAGGCGCCTGTACACTCCGAACTTGAAGTGTCTGCTAGAAGTCGGTGACGGAAACCGGCTACTGCAATAAGGGCAACAAGGTTGGCTGCGAGCTGACCGAGTGACTGGCAGAGGAAGACAGCAGCGAGCATGCGGCCGCGGATGCGCGTGGGCGCAAACCTGTTCACATTATTATTGAGTCCAAGCCATGACGGGAGACATACTCGGAACATATTACCGCAGACAACGGATAGTCGCCCCCTATTCCCAGCCCCATAAAGAAACGCCAGAAGACCAAGAGGGCAATCACGGACATGGACGACTCAGCCCCTGTCGAGGCCAGCGCCACCCCTAAGGTTGTGAATATGAGAACGACCAATTCCAATCCATACATCTTGCGTCGGCCCCAGATGTCAGCCGCGACACCGAAGAGAATCTGTCCGACGAGGGCTCCCCCAAGGGTGGCAATGCTAAGGGCCACCCCGTAACTGTGCGGCATATTTTCCGCACCGCCCCAGTAAACAATGCCCAGCATGGGGCTGACCATATTGACCGAGAATATCTGACTTGTCAGCTTGGATGCTGCAGGAAGTAGACGGACATACTGCATAAGCATCTGTGAAGAACCCGATACCTGCAACAATCACTACCCAAACCCATTCTCGTCGTCGCGCATTCTCCAGCCGGCCGAGCATATACTCATGCCGCTGCGCGAGCTTCCAATTTGTTAGCTTGGCCAAAGCGAATGACGCATGCACTCACAGTGTGGTGCTGAAAGCTCTCATAATTCCGCCAGGGGTTAAGGTGTAAAGTGACTGATGGGAGTAACGACATTTTCGTGGTGAATGGACATCCTGGCCTGGTGATACATTGGGCACAGGGCATTTAAGCAGGGAATTTAGCCATGCATTGCCCGACGCGAGGCTGAAAGCGCCCTGTAGTCGGAAGAATTGTCTTCATCATGGTGGCTTGCTGGTTCATCGCCCCGTCTGACTGACAAGACATAATGTAGAGGCCACATGAATGCGGATACGAGATTTATGCGGCTCGAATGATTGCAGAATCATTCATATCGTCTCCTTTGACCACGTTGTGATGCTGCGTGGTCTCATTGGACGGGGATGGCGGCTGTGCTTGAACTAAAGGATCATTTCATATACGAGTATCTCCGGCCATCTTTGCGAAGAACACGAACGGGCATTGCCATGGGCTGGCAGGCAACCATGGGATCCCTTGACCTCCGCATTCCAGGCTTCACAGTTCCTCCACATTTTTCACAGCCCAGAGTATCTCGATTCCTTTCCACGACACGGTGCAGATAGCGCCTTAAGAATACAAGACCGCTTCATCACGCGATGAGCTTTGGATGGAGCGTGGGAGACCTTGTGCATGCGGCCACCGCCGTGTGGGCGATCTACGAAAGCGTTGGACCAGGAGCAAAGTCCGCAAGGGCCGAGTTCGCAGCCTTCCAAGGCGAGTTTCAGCTGGTCAAAAGCGCACTCGAAAGACTGCAGGCCGTTGCTGCCACGTGTACCGGAGAGGACCTTGACCTAGGGAGCGGCTTCGAGTCGACACTTGAACGCTGCGCCAGCTTCATCAAGAAACACGAAGTTCTCGGTAAGGGTGTGAAAGGCCGACGATCAAGCTTTCAGGACAAGGTGTTGTCCGTCTGGGATAAGGTCTCTTGGCCTCTTGAGCGAGCCGAAGCCGAGCAGCTGCGGCGATACTTGGAACGATATGTGCAGATCGCAATCCTGAAAGTCACATCCAACACCAGAGATGTCACGAGGCAGTTGGCTCGAGCTTCGAAACAGGCGAGGTTAGATCATCTCGACATGTTAAAGGCAATCAAGTGAGTGGGTGCGCAAAGTACTGGGTCGCACCTGCTAATATTGTGTCGCGGCAGGACTATGAGCGTGCAGGTCTCCTCCATCCTTAAACGGTGCCTTCCTGAAAACCCCCCCGACGATCCTACTCTCGACGTGAAATACCTTGCGAGGCTCCAGGGCCGACACTTGTCATCTTTGCTCGACCCGTGGACTGGGCTTGGGGCGATTCCTGAAAATGACACGGTATCACTAACCGGGAGCCAGGGGAGCCAGGGAAGCCACGGTAGCCAGTTAGACCGAATCCGCGAGATTACAGACAAACTTGGATACTTGGTCACTCGTCTGGATACTTTTGGGAGACAGAGTACAGCTTCTTCACTCAAACGCACCCACACGGTCGATAGTACTGGGAGCGACACCACCGTCGTCGCACCGGTACTTGACCTGCTGAATCAGATAGGCGAGGAGCTTCGAGAAGCACTGGACAAAGTCGGATATGAGCATGCTGCAGTCCCTGGTCGGCATCAATCCGATTCGCATCAGACTGAAGATAAACCCACGGTGGTGTTGAATGATGCGGCCGAGCAATGGGATCAATTCCAGGACTGGCTACAATACCAACTTGTACACTCGCTTGAAGTACACCCAGGAGATCCCCATGGCATTTTATCGCCGTCTCCAGATCCGCAACCTCAAAGAACCCTATCTCCACAGGGGTGGTCAGACCATGGAATAGCGATGTCGCGGACCCCGTCTTCTGAATCCCAATCGGTAGTCTCGACATGGGACTGCAGATCCAATTTGCAGTCCCAATCCCTCACAGAACAACCGGTTCAAGTGTACGTCTTAGCGTCTCTGGGGATCGAATATCAGGCTGACATCGCATAGATTATTTCCCGACCGACACCACGCCAACCGCTACCTGCGCCCCCCTGTGACATGTCAGATAGTGGTTTATTCTCACCCCGACACAAATGAGCCGGAGTCTATTGAAGGCATAAGCCTTGATAACGCCATCAGATTTACGCACTCGCTAGACCGAGATCGCCCGTCAAAACATGCCCAAAGCTCAATGATCCCGTACATACCACACAGTGCATACTCGTCCTCAATCAAATCATCGTCCTGTATCCGATTCATGGGCTCACATCGAGTCAAGCTGGAACAAGACGGAGTCGTCAAAAGGTGGCATATTTCGCCCATTTACGTGTGTCAAGACAAGAAAGGTATGTTGTGACGCCGTCTTGCTACACCTACCAACATTAAAGATGCAGAATCCGATATGTTCCAAAGCACACTCCTACGCCGTCAGGTCTTGTTCTGCGGAGACGTAACACGAATCCACTCCAATCGAATGGGTGATCACTGCTCCCAGGAAACAGTGCGCGTGCTGGAGGAAATGGCCACAGGCACCACTTCCATCCTATACTTTGCATCCAGACGAGGATCTTCTAACCTTCTTCCGGCCTTTCATGACTGTCCGAGTAGGTCTTTGACACATCAAAAGACCTATAAGCCCAGCTAACATACTGCCATCACCCAGTATCAGACTTCGCACCACCGGAAAAAGCAGGGAAACGAGATGTCAAATTACAGCTCATCCGGCCTGGGATCTCACCAAGGCGTAACTCCGTAGAGAGCACAAGCACAACGTTTTCGCGCGACTCTAGAACTTCTATACTTTCCTCCACTGGTTCAAATACGGAGTGGAAGAAAGAAAAGGAGAAATGGCTTCAACTCGATTTCCAATCAGAGCAAGGTACGTGGCTTTGAACAACTGTGAAAGAGCACCTCGTAACTAATGCGAGGCGCACACCAGAATCCAATGCGTTCATCACGGCGTTGCAGCTTAGGTCGCGATAGGATTTGGACAGAAACAAGAGCGATCATAACTCCAAAACCTGCACTGCTTTGTTAGAATCCAATCGATACAACGAATCTTTTGATTTCCGATCAGGAGTCCATACAGAGATCAAAGGATGTTTTAAACACCCTTTAGATCATGAGAACACTTTCGGGTATCTCCTTGTTTGCTCATGGGATCTGTTTATAAACAAAGACTTTTACGGGATATAAAGACGACGCTACACCCCACGTACTCTAGTCTCATCAACAACCTGAACTAAACGCCACAATGACCTTTCCACTACTCGAACTCCCAGAGGAGCTGATCATCGAAATCGCCAGAGCGTGTCCAACAGCAACCATCGCCACACTTATAAGAGCCTCAAAAACCACCCTCCGAATCTGCTATGACGAGCTGTACAACAACTTAACAGACAGTGAAAAGCAAGAAATATTCGCCTGGGCTGGTTTCAACAACTCCGAAGAGACAATGTGGAAATTTCTTCCATATATCCAGCAAGCCATGCAGGAACAACCTGAAGTTGGGACAGCAGCGCTTCTGTCTGCTGCCAGAGCTAATTGCCCCCGTGTCGTGCGCATCTTACTTGATAGCGGCGTCTCAACCGTCCCCGTTGAGCGATATCCAGATGAGACGGCGCTCTGTGTCGCTACAGAATACGGGCATACGGAAGTGGAGCAGATGCTGCGGGCAGCCGGCGCCACATACAGCTATTATTATCCCATGACGCGTCTTAACGCGGCCGTGAATCATAGCCAGCCAAGGGCAATCCGACAGCTGCTGAATGGCGGGGCAGACCCGGATGAGGAATCCAGGGACCAAGAGCCCATTTGGAAGGCCGTTGAAATTGGGAATGCTGCTGTGGTCAAGGCCTTGGTTGAAGGCGGTGCTGACTGCAGTGTTTTACTGAACCATCTTGCCGAGACTGGAGATGCAGCTGGTGTTCAAGTCTTGGTTGATGCTGGGGTAAATGCGAATAGTATGCATCGCTCACGGTCTCCTATTATCGAAGCAGCTAGGTTTGGACAAAAGGAAGTTGTTGAAATTTTGCTCCAAGGCGGGGCTGATGTCCATACCAGAGTTGGTTCTAATACTGCGCTTAACCAGGCTTGCAGGAATGGGTATCGAGACATCATCGAGATTCTGTTACAAGCTATGGGCATGTCCCCTAATAGACGATCTGTGTCTCTTGACCCAGCCATATCCCCGCTGGAGTTTCCCTGGGAGCTTGTCTGTCTAGATATCATGCAACTTCTTCTTGGGGCTGGGGCAGTCATGACAGCACAGACCCTGTTTGCCGCAGCGCTAATGGCGAGCACGCATTCGCTCAGGGAACTCCTGTCAAAGTGGGTCGAGGATAAGAATATTAATGTTAATGATTTCCCCCGAACCCCATTATCGTTGGCTGCTGGCTTCGGTAATTATGGCGCTGTCGATTTCTTTCTTCACCACGGGGCAGATGTTAACCACATTGATGATACCGAAAAGACCGCCCTATGGTATGCAGCGGAAGAAGGGCATTGTGATATGATATCAGTTCTACTCAAGGCGGGTGCCAAACAATTCGACCTACCGCTGATCACAGCTTGCGCTAATGGACGCCATGGCGCTGCAAACGTCTTAATCGACGCGGGCGCAAATGTTCACCAGAAAGATTCCTTGGGGTATACACCACTTTTTGGAGCTGCACAAAGGGAAGATGCTGACTTAGTAAGAGCTTTCTTGGAGAGAGGGGTTGATCCAACCTCGCAAGATAAGCAGAAGAGAACAGCATTGTCTTGGGCGGTTTTCGGGAATAATGACGGATATGTACCCTCTTTCAAAATAATCGGGGCTGGGGATGATGTTATCGACCTCTTGTTAGATGCAGGATCTGATATCGAATGTGTCTTTGACTCTGACCACGTTACACCCCTCATTCTAGCTGCAAAGTTAGGCCGAGAGCGGATGGTATTCAAGCTTCTCCAGAGAGGTGCAAGCATGAACAAAGTTGATATATCAGGAAAGACTGCACTTATCCACGCCGCGGAGCTTATAAGGAAAAATACTATCCACGTACTACTCATGCATCAAGCAAATACGGATATTCGTGACTGCAGCGGAAGGACTGCACTATCCTACGCAGTTCAGAAAATAAACTGCTTACGAGCTGTTCAATTGCTGATAGCCGCGGGATGTGATGCTACTATTCTCGATAACGTTGGAAAGAGTGCTCTTGATTATATCACCCCCTTCGCCCCGGATGAAGTTCACAGATTGATCACCAAGGCCATAGAAGACGGCCCTGTAAAGCCTGCTACTTGAGAGGGCATACCTAATATTCCACTGAGACCATAGCGCATCCTCATTGTCTATCTTTGTATCTATGCACTTATTAATTTATGAAATTCACATTCTCGACTCAAGACTTTCGCCGAGTCTGGTCCTTCTGTTGCATCTACTGAAACGGTCTCCTAGAAATAGAAGACAAATTGAAAATTAACTTAGACATATCAAGGTTTTCTGTAGCACATTGCAGTATGTACTGTTATAGACTCACAAATTCGATAACCAGCAGGGTATCACTAACGTTCCGCTATCTTGTCCGGAACACGGAGGAAACAGTATGATGACGCCTGAATTAAACTAGTCTGCTAACTACCACGGTATTCATAATATTATGGACACGAAGCTTACAGAAGCCTAAGCATACGTTTTCCCATGCTGCGCAGCTCCCTGGGACTCATCAGAGAATCGGAAAGCTAGCCTGCCGAGTGCGTCCTGTAGAGCGAGAATATCGTCGAGGAATGGCTTCCAATAAATAAAGACACACATCTTGTCTGTAAACTAATTCAGGAGACATTCATAAATAGAGGCCTTGGACAAGCCTCTTCATATGGGTTTCTTTGCGGCTTGGCCTATTTTTAGGGGGCGGACAATCCACGGTTGACCCAAGCCCTAACAAGATGCACAAAGCCACCAGTTTCATCCTCATTGTTGTTTTCCCACATGGCCTTCTGTGAATGATATGAAACAATGTGTCCAATCTCTCTCATCAGCTGTCCCGTGGGATCTTTTTGGAGGACATGCCGTTGATATATTTCTATTCTCGAAGTTCCAAAGATAGCTTATATAGAACAATGTAGACGACCGTATATTATAAGCCCAATACACCCCCAGAGCAAAGCCATACCATGAATGAAATAAATAATCAAGAACCATACTACCGCTACCGCACCCATGGCAAGAAACCTCCTCAGCTTTCCCGCGGAGCTCCTCGACATTATCGCAAGGAACTTGTCGAGCCCCAGTCTCGCAGCCTTTCTCAGAGTATCACGACACACCTTCGCAGTCGCCCGTCCTATCCTCCACTCACTACCCCAGGAGCCCGAGCTCCTACAAACCATCGAATGGGCCGCTTCTCATAACAACGAGGGACTCATGCTCCGCCTGCTAAACCACCGCGTCACACTAGCTACCATCCAGCGGAGCGCAGCATGTACATTCCGCTGCATGGTCTACGCTTCCGCCTGTAACTGGCAACAAGCCCTAGCCGTCATGTTATCGAAACAATTCCCAACAGACCCCCGCGAACCAGCGGACCCCGAACCCGCCGAAGGCCTATACGTCACCCACGAATGGACAACCCCCCTCGTAGCCGGGGCGCTCGAAAACCACCCCGCAATCGTCAACAGCCTGGTCGCTGCTGGCGCCAATCTACGCCGATATAACTCCGACGAGACATGTCGTCTTCTATTCCGGACTCGGCCCGCCAACGATGCCATAAGCCAGGGGCTTATTACACGTGGACTCCCGATAGACACGATAGACCGGTTCCAGAATTCCCTGCTGAACAGGGCGTGCAGGGACTTCCATGACGTCGACGTCGCGCTGATGCTCGCTAACAACCCTAATCTGAACCACGTAAACGCGGCTGGTAGTGATGCTATGGGAGAAGCCCTGCAGCGAGACAACGATGACCCGACTGAGACGATCGAGATCTTGCGGCTGTTGATAGCGGCTGGGTTTAACGTGAATGCTGGCTGTGTGGGGACGGTGACACCCATGCATGTTGCTGTTTTCAACGAAGATGCCGCGGTCGCTGAGTTCCTCCTCCAGAATGGAGCCAATGTGAATATTGCTGATGTAGCTGCGCGGACGTCTCTTTTCACTAGTCTCCGGGAGTGTGAGACACTCAGTCTCCTACCGATGCTTCTTGACGCCGGCGCATCAGTCACGGTAGACTCAGCCAGTACCATTGCATTTATGCTACACTGCATCAACACCAACATGCAAAACGACCTCTGGGTCCTCCTCGACTACCCCGGGGTATGGCCCCAACTACGAACACTCGGCGCCGACGACCTAATCTTCATCGCGGTCTGCGGAAGAGGCGACACCGGCGCAGTCCACGACTACCTCCAAGAGCTCGCCGCGAACGGGACGCCAAACGACGTCATCTCCAACAGCAACGCGCACGGCACAACAGCGCTCATCGAGGCGTGCTACTACGACCACACAGACGTAGTCTTCTACCTCGTGCAGCGCGCCGGCGTGACGAACTTCGACGACACAGATGCCGTCACCGGGCACACGGCACTGTATTCCGCCGTCGCGAATGGGAATGGCCCGCTTACTGACCTCCTCCTCGCGCGCACGGCTTATGCCGACCAGACGACCCTCGGTGGGGATTCGCCGATGGTCGTCTCGATCGAAACTTGCAGTTCGTTTATCACGACGCGGTTGATTAATCGGATGATTGAACGGGGGGTTCCTCAGATTCGAATCGGCGCGAGTCTGGAGTCGGCCCTTGAGATGGCGATACGGATGGGGAAGTTGTACCATGTGCGCGTCCTCGTCGAGGCGTTCCAGCGGCTCGGCATCCCCCTTCCCGATGATACATTCCCGATTACGACGGCGCTTTCGCAGCGGAGATCCGCTGTGGCTCTGTACTTCGTTAATGAAGGGATCATGCTCGAGGTTCAACATGAAGCACGCACGCCGCTCATTGCTGCTGCGCAGACCGGCGACCTGGCTGTATTCCGAGCGCTGCTCGATCAAAGCGTGCGTCTGAACACACCGTCTAATACCGGCTTCACGGCGCTCATGGCCGCCATCCAGAACGGGCATAATACCATGGCGCAGGGTCTCATCCACGCCGGGGCGAATATCCACTACGTGAGTCCGGCCGGGGACTCGGCGTTGAGTGTTGCCGTTGAGGCCGATAACCGTGCTATGGTGCGCGGGCTTGTTCAAGCCGGTGTACACTACGCGGAGGGTATTCTCCCTAGGGCAGCAGAGCTGGGTTCGCCGGATCTCGTCCGCGCGGTGCTCTCCTTCGGGGCGTCTATCAATATCAACGCGACGCCCGAGCCGCGGTTCCGGACGGCGTTGTTTTTGGCAGCCGCGGGGGAAACCCAAGGACATGAGGAGTGCGTCCGGGTGCTCATGGAAGCTGGCGCAGATATACACCGCACAGGAGGTCCTCTAGGACGGACCCCTCTCGCAGCTGCGTCTGTCGTCGGGTCTGTGACTACAGTGATGAGATTACTGGCCGCGGGGGCACACCCCAACCAAGCGGAGGGGAACGGGCTCACGCCGCTGCATCTTTCAGCGTCGACGAACGGCGCGGTTATACCCTTGCTTATCCAGGCGGGGGCGGATGTAGACCAGGCGAGTAATACTGGTGGCACGCCGGTTATGACGGCTGTGATGAATAATAATGCGGCTGTTTTGAGGCAGTTGATTCATCATGGGGCTGAGGTGAGGAGGGATATTATGGCGCTTTGTCAGCCTGAGACGGGGATTGGCATGGAGTGTGCAAGGATCTTGATGGAGCAGGGCTGTGAGCCTTTTGAGGGGTTGGTTGGGGATGGGAGGAGGACGTTGCTGGGGGCTTTGGATGGGGAGGTGGGGGATAGTGATGCGATGATTAGGATTCTGTATTCACGGATGTCATGACAGGGACTATAGATAGTTAACTATATGTTATATTATGTTAATATTATATTTTTCTTCCTCTTTGCTCCATATCTTAGCCCTGCGTTGGTATTGAGTAGTACAATCTATGTAGTGAGCCTGGCAATGGCAGGGCCATGCTTGCTCTAGATTTTCATACCTTAGAGACAGTATCGCTTCGTTTGAATCCCCAAGCACAAAGAAGTGCACCCAAAGAACACGCAGAGAATGAAACCAAAGAATTCAGTTCCCTTTGTATAGTGAGATAATAAGGGCGCCGTACAGACAAAGGGTGACGAGGTATAAATACAGCGTAGAGACACGTTGAGATCTAATGGTGTGACTCTTAGCAGGCTAACTTCACAAAGCTTATCTAGTTATAGCAGACATTGCCACTATTCACTCATCCACTTCTCTACTTTCTCTTGAAACACCAAACAAGATGTCTACCTTCCTAGACCTCCCCGAAGAACTGATCCTCGAGATCGCCAATGCATGCACAAAAGGAACCCTGGCATCTCTGGTGGGAACATCAAAAAGCTACCTTCGAATCTGCCGTGAGGCGCTCTACAACCTCTCTCTCTCCGAAAGCCAGAAAGTAATGTGGTTCGCTGCGAAGAACAAACGAGAACAGACCATGTTATATGTTCTGCCGAACATCCTCGACGCAATTAAAAACGCCGAACCGGAGGAAGGGCTAGGTATAGCTGGGGGTGCACTCGTTATTGCTTGCCAAGGAGGGTGCCACAAAGTTGTTCGTAGTCTACTTGATGCCGGTGCACGGCCAGACTCCCTATCACGTCCACGCCCTTCTATGGCCATGGACTCGCCCCTCAGAGCTGCTGCGGGGATTGGACACGTTGAGATTATGAGAACTTTACTCGGTGCCGGGGCTACCGCTTCCGGACTGCCAGAGCAGGCCACGCCACTCATGGCAGCTGTTCGCGGTAGTCACCTTGAAGCTGTTTATATTCTGTTTTTTCACGGAGTAGACCCGAAGCCCATCACCGTTGAAGGCGCGCCTTGGGTAGAAGCTGGTCGAATTGGAGACGTTAATATGATTAAGGCCTTGATCGACGCCGGAGTTGGTGTTAATGAGATAGACAGCAATACATCTATGCTCATAGAGGCAGCAAGGTTCGGCCACGTTGACGCCGTCGAGCTCCTCCTTGAACACGGTGCCAATCCATCGCAGGACTCTGGACAACCAATGATTGCAGCAGCGAATGGGGGTAACCATGCAGTCGTCGACAAGTTACTAAAGGCCGGTGCGGATCCTAATCAAGTCACTTATCGTAGGACGCCCCTTAGCGAGGCAACCTGGGGTGGACATCTCACGACGATGGCCCTACTCTTGGACGCCGGCGCTGACGTTAACTTCGGGAAGGATCAACCACTTACTTGTGCGTTAAATAGCTGGAACCTTCGAGCCGTTGAGCTTTTGATGGATGCAGGTGCTACGATGACCGAGAATAGCCTGTGGGTTGCAGCAAGACAGAAGAAGGCGGATGTATTCGAAGTCTTACTCTCTCGAGGTCTGAATGGCCGCCGTGGCATCGATGATATTAAGCGATCAGTCTTCTCACATGCTGCGAAATGTGGTGTGGCTGGTCCCATCCAGGTGCTGCTTAAGTATAAAGGAGATGTTAACATATTGGATGAAGAAGGGCGCTCACTTCTATCATGGGCGGTTGCCGGGCGCGACGATACTATTGTTAACCTACTTCTTCAGGCCGGTGCTCGAATTCACCAGGACAAACCCAAGAACGACCCGCTTCAAATTGCCTGCATAGATCGTTTTTATGACGCGGTCAAGTTGCTTCTCGAACACGGGGCGAATGTCGATGAGGCTGGCGAGGAAGGCATGCTGAGTCCACTATCTCATGCCGCAGCCAGGGGATCAGGTAGCATAGTAAAGGCCTTATTAGCCCGCAATGCGAATGTCCACATCGTGGACATACAAGGAAGGACGGCGCTATCATGGGCCGCGAAGGAAGGCAACGCAGGCATTATCCAGCTTCTTCTAGAGCGAGGTGCCGACGTCAACCACGCTGACAAGGAACACAATACACCACTTTTACTCTGCCCACAAGGATATAAATCCAACGCATCAGACCGGGACGCCATGGAAAAGCTTCTTCAAGCAGGGGCTGACGTCGACGCTGTGGATAAAAAAGGATGCAGTGCCCTTATGATCGCCGCGTGGAAACACCATGAAATCATTGTGAGACTGCTCTTGGACCACGGTGCGAAGGTTGATCTAGCTGCACCTGATGGGAGAACGGCTATCTTTTACGCTGCTCAGTTTGCAAAGGAACATACGAAAACTGAGGTTTTTAACATGCTTGTCTCTGCTGGATGCAATCTGAACATTCGCGATAATTCGGGGAAATCGGCCCAGAATTATCTATGCCCAGGCATGCGAACTGAAGTGCGGGATTTGTTGGCACCAAGCAACTAGCAATCTTAGTTATTAGACTCCAGCTGTTGTCTCTTGTTTTGTGAATAAAAGAATATACTAAACTCGTTACTTATTATCATGCTCTTAGTAAGACCGACTTGCGCTTCTTCTAGTAGAATATGGAAAGACCATGCTTCCTCCAATATTACTATAGAGTATTTCCCGCCTGCCTGATTCGTAGTTAGTACTGAGACAGTCGGTCCTGCCTACTATGAAACTCCTTCCAGTTTGTGTTGGATGTGTTTAAAGTAATCTGGTCAAATGTTTCTCCCTTTGTCACGTCCGAAACACTCCTTTCAGTGTCAAGATACCGACCACAGATCGGGCTATAGAAGCTACCTGTGAATGTCATAGAGACTCCCCCTTTATAGCAGCTGCACGAAACGAAGATATCGAAACTATGAAATTACTTGTTCAACTTGGGGCGGATCCTAAGAACAATGACTATGGATATAGTCCGCTTCGCAGAGCAGTGAATACTGGAAATATTAAGGTTGTCAAAGTTCTACTGGATTTCGGTCTTCGTCTGGTTAGTACGAATCGTTCTCTTATCGGAATAATAGCGGCTACGAGGAAGGGTGACCACGAGATGATGAGATTGCTTCTTCGTGCCGGTGCTGATGACGATTACTACGATCCAGCCTACTTCAGGTGGTATTAGTATGCTGAAAACCCCCTTATTTGTGCAGCAAGAAGGGGAGATTTCGAGGCTATAAAAGTACTTCTCGATGCTGGCGCCTCGCATAAGCCCATTTGCTGGGCTGCACGAAATGGAGATATCCAGGTTATGAAGGTATTACTCGCGGCAAATATCAGAACCGATGTTTCAGAGCCTAACGGTGACTTGATTCAAAATACCATTGGAGGAGATAGCGTGGAGATGTTGCAATTACTACTTGATCATGGTATTCAGCTACAGTTTCTTCGTAAGTCCCTTTTTCTTTTCCGTCGGGAAGAAGTCTTTGCGTATGCTGTGCAGGAAGGCAGCTCCAAGATAGTAAGGTTTCTCTTGGATCTATGGCCCGATCTTAACGTCGATTTTTGTGATTACACGCCGGAATGGCGGGGTACCTCACTGGAAAGAGCTATACAACAGAATTATATTGATATTGCCCAGGCTCTGATATCCAGGAATGCAGATGTCCACGGGGTTTAACGGTACGGCACGCCAACCATCATCAAGGCAATAAGATGGAACCGTCCCGAGATCCTTTCCATGCTGCTGGAAGCCGGTGCCAGTCTTGATATGAATGTCCCTATGACCTGGTGGCTTAGCTATAAGGCCACCCCTCTTTCTGGGGCATGTCACTATGGACACGATAAACTTGCAGCTTTGTTACTACGCGCAGGCGCAGATATTACACAGAGAGATGCACAAAAGCGCACGGTTCTAATGGATGCTGTTCGGGGAAAATATTCCAAGGTAGTGGATCTTTTGCTTGACTGGAATGTTGATCTAGATGCTGTTGATAGTGAAGGGGATGCGGCGATGGATATTGCCATTGCCGGCCAATAGCGAGAGGTGTTTATTTGGAAAATAGATGAGGCCAAAGCTAGGCGGGTTAGGGCTTGTGTTTGATGGCATGGGGGTGGAATATGGAGTTCGAACTTTCTGTACGGGTAGAGTAGAAATAATCATAATCGAATGGAGTCATTGGCCCTTTTCTAGATTAATAGCTCTAGTAAACGAGATGCATCTCCAACCGCATCAACCTGCCTAATGGAGAACGTCTCCAAGTGCTAAGGTAGTAACTGATATTCGATGTACTGAGGATGACCCACCGATCCAGCGGACCAAACCGCGAACGCCCCCGCATTTCGAATTTTCTGCACACCATCCGTCATACCTGCGACTCCCATAAAACACTTCAATCGCCAGTTTCCAACATGAGCTAGAGTTTCTTATCACACTGCTCGCCATGGACACACACTTCAAACCAGACAAGCCAGGCGAGCACAGCACCGAGGATGAGCGAGATCTGGCCGACATGGGCCATAGCCAGGCTCTATCGCGCAAATTTAGTCTATGGAGCATGTTAGCACTGGCTTTTTGCGTTCTCGGTATTATCTTCCTACGTCGATCGTTCTGTCATACTAATATGACCAGGTACATATTCAACCTTTGCACAAGGCCTATCCAGCGGGTTGACAAACGGTGCCTCCATAACCATTCTATGGGGCTTGGTTCTAGTCACCGTATGTAATCTCTGTGTCGCTGTCTCGCTGGGCGAACTCACAAGTAGCATGCCGACAGCCCTTGGTCAAGCATACTGGGTATGCCGCCTCTGGGACACGCCCACTGGCCGCTTCCTGTCCTACATGACCGCGTGGATCAACACGTTCGGCTGGTGGACCCTGACAGCCTCGCAAGTCGCATTCATGACTGAATTCCTGCTCGGAATGAAAGTCATGTTCAACCCCGAATGGACCGGCGCAGACAAAGGCTGGCTGCAGTTCGTGGTGTACATCAGCGTCGTCTTCGTCCTAACCGTGGTCAACGTCGTCAGCTGTCGAAAAGAACAAGTCCTCCCCTGGTTAAACAACTTCGTTGGAATCTGGTTCACAGCCCTCTTCGTCATTCTCTCTCTAGCACTGCTCATCTCCGTCGGAGTCACAACCGAGCTCACATACCAACCACCCTCCTTCGTCTTCGGCCACTGGATGAACCAAACCGGCTGGTCCGACGGCATCGTCTGGTTCACAGGCCTCGTCCAAGCCGCCTACGGCCTAACAGCCTTCGACGCCGTAATCCACATGGTCGAAGAAATGCCGTCCCCGCGGCGCGACGCTCCGCGCGTAATCTGGCTCGCCGTCCTGCTCGGCGCTATAACCGGCTTCATCTTCATGCTCATCTGCCTCTTCTGCATCCAAGATACAGAAAGCGTCGTAAATGCAGACCTCCCCTTCATCGAACTCATGCAGGAAACCGTCGGTCTGCACGGCCAAGCCGCCGCCGTTCTCCTCGCCCTCTTCATCTTCAACGGCCTCGGCCAGGGGATCAGCATCTTAACTACAGCCTCGAGACTCACCTGGGGGTTCGCCCGAGACGGCGGTCTCCCCTGGAGTCCCTACTTCGCTGTTGTCGATCCAGTCTGGAACGTCCCCGCCCGCGCCCTCTGGCTACAGGGCTTCCTCATCGCCCTCGTCGGCATCCTCTACCTCTTCGCGAGCGCCGTCCTCGAAGCGATCCTCAGCGTCAGTACAATCGCCCTTACAATCTCCTACGGAATCCCCATCGCCGCGCTGCTGTTCACAGGCCGCGACAAACTCCCGCCAGGCGGCCAATTCGGCCTGGGCCGCTGGGGAACCCCTGTTAATTGGATCAGCGTGGTCTACTGTATCGTCACGACGATCTTCTTTTTCTTCCCCGGCGGGCCGGACCCCGCGCCGGCTGATATGAACTATGCGATTGCTGTGTTTGGTGTTATGCTTGTTGTGGCGTTGGGGTTTTGGGCGGTTCAGGGGCGGAAGACGTATCTTTGTACGGAGGACTCGGTTGCGCAGATGATTTTTGCGAGGCAGATGGAGAGGGAGATTGAGAGGGAGACTGGGACTGGGACTGGGACGATGCAGGGGGGGAAGAGTTAGTTAGCCGTGGTTTCTGTAACCCCTCATTATCCTGGTTTTTGGTTTAGCCGATCGCTGGCTTGAATAGGAAATTTTCCGTTACATAGGCCAGGGTCTGTCCTTGGATAATGATTCGGTGATTTATGGCATTAGTTTAATAAGTATAAATACTCCGGCGTAGTAGGCACCCCGTCGATAAACAACGCTGTCTATCAATCCCATCCAGCACAATGGCGAAACTCGCCCCGTTCCTCTTCCTCCTCCCCACAGCCCTCGCCAGTCCATTCCTCCGTCCCCGTCTAGACGATGGATTAGCCCGGACTCCTCAGATGGGGTCCGTTCTCTTTCTTCCTTTCTTTCTTTCTTCCCTACCTCCTGAAACCGAAACCAGGCTAATAATAACAACCCCAGATGGAACACCTACAACGAATACAACTGCAACCCCAACCAATCCGTCGTCCGCAGCAGCGCGCAAGCCCTAATCGACACCGGCCTCGCAGACCTGGGCTACCGCTATGTCACAATCGACTGCGGCTGGTCCGTCGAGGATCGACTGCCCGATGGCTCGCTGACCTGGAACGAGACACTGTTTCCCGACGGGTTCCCGGCTATGGGGAGATTCCTGCATGAGCGAGGTCTGTTGTTTGGTGCGTATGGCGATTCGGGCATTCTGCTTTGTGGCAGTCCGCCGAATCAGACGGGGAGTTTGTGTATGTCCTTCCATGTCCGTAGTTTTTGTCATGTGGATGTGGTTGTGGTTGCTGATTGATGGGCGTAGATTACGAAGAGCAAGACGCGAAGACGTTTGCTGAGTGGGAGATTGACTCTTTGAAATGTACTCCCTCCCCTCTTCCTCCTGCTCAAAAGTGACTACAATAAAAGGCAAAGCTAACAAAAAAGACGACAACTGCTACTCCGACGCCGCCACAAACTACCCAAACGTAAACTACGCACCCTCAACATCCCCGCAGCCACGCTTCACCACAATGTCGCAACACCTCCAATCCCAGCCCCGCCCAATCCTCTTCCAAGTCTGCGAATGGGGCATCGACTTCCCAGCCCTCTGGGCCCCCTCAATAGGGCACTCCTGGCGCATCGGCAACGACATAACACCGCACTGGCGATCCATCTTCCGAACGCTAAACCAAGCCGCTCCGCAGACAGATTTCGCTGCGCCCGGGCAATGGCCCGATCTGGATATGCTGCTTGTGGGGTTACAGGATGTGTTGAGTATCCCTGAGGAGCAAACGCATTTCTCGCTTTGGGGGATTCTAAAGTCGCCGTTGATTATTGGTGCAGGGGTGCAGGGGATGAGGGCTAGTTCGTTGGAGGTTCTTATGAATAGGGATGTTATTGGCTTTAATCAGGATGGCTTGGGGGTTAGTGCGAGTTTGAAGAGGAGGTGGTCGGACCAGGGTTATGAGGTTTGGGCTGGCCCGTTGGAGAACGGTCGGACTGTTGCGGCGGTTGTGAATTGGAGAGGTGAGGCTAGGGATATTACGCTTGATTTACCAGATGTCGGACTCCAGTATGCGGGGTCTTTGCGCAATATTTGGCGTGCGGAGAGTGAGCGGGGGGTGCGCACTTCTTATACAGCCCGCGTGGAGGCCCATGGGGTTCTCTTGGTTGAGTTGGGAGATACACTGCATGCTGGGGAGTATCCAGCTGAGATATTTGCTGCTACTAGGGGGTATGCATCTTTCTGTGCATTACACAGCTCACTCACTTGCTAATCTGCCTGGTTCTTCTAGAGCTACGACCACGTTCTCCTCTGTCTATGCCATCACGTCTAGCAAAAGCTATACCCTCACGATAACCCTCGCAGAGGCATCCAAGGGCAGACAGAGAAGAGTATTTATCACAACAAGCACAAGCAAAACCCGAATATCGGTTACAGTCCCAGCAGGGGCTTCCTCCGTCTCTGCTACAATCGCCCTAACTGCAGGCTCAGACAACACAATCACCATCACGAGCGCACCATCATCCATCATCTCCATCTCCTCGATCGCGCTCACACCTCCAGAGACAACCTACTACACAGGCACCGAAGACTTCACTCTCTCGGGAACTGCAGCTCCAGACACCTGCGGCAGTGGCAGTAATACAACATTCTGCTCTCCAGCCGGCACGAAACTAAGATACCTCAGCGCGTCCCCCTCAAGCGGCACCGCAACAACCACAATCAAATCCACCGTCTCCGGCAGCAAATACATCGAAATCGACTACATCAACAACGAAGTCGCGTTCGATTCGGCGTGGGGGTGGGGCTCGAATTCGCGCAATTTGACGGTCGCCGTTAACGGCGGGGATCCGCTGAGACTTGAGGTTCCCTTGAGTGGACGGCATAGTGAGCTGTTTGGACCTGGGCTGGGGTGGTGGGATTCGGCGAGGCTGGGGGTTTTGGTAGATGGATGGATTGAGGGCGAGAATCGGGTTGTCTTTGGGAATGTCGGTGGGGAGGGGGGGAGTTCGGTTTATGCGCCGGATTTGGTGGGTGTTTCTGTTTTTGATTGATTGATTGATTGATATAGCTGTTCTTGGACCCGACTTCGTAAACACTCACTACTACCGACAGGCAAGAAAGATACTTGTATACTTCTCTACCCTCTTACTTGACCCCAGAACACCTCCCCAGTCTTTAACTCCACCAAGTCACCACCCCCAACTTCCCCATGTCATGTACTCCATTTAAACTCCAACCGTCACGAAGCAGTACCTTCCAAGAATCTAAACACTTTTCCCATCCATCGGCTTAAACCTCAGTTTCTCGACATCAACACCGTCAATCATGCGGGCCTTGATCGTGTTAGCGCCCATCCATGGCCGACAGGAATTCATATCATACATTAACAGCTAACATGTCACTCCCCTCGGGACCATGAGCATAGAGGCTGCTGCCACACGTCGCGCAGAAGAAGTGCGGGAATTGCTTGGAGGCGTGGCGGTATTCCTGTCAGTTAGTTAGCATGAAGTTGTTTTTGGACTCGGATAGGGGGAGGGAGATTACAGTGACTGCCTCCGGGGGATGGGTAAAGGATGTATCACATGGTTTGGGGTAGACCATTAGATAGCCGTTCTTTGTGCAGATTGAGCCTGTAGTAGGGTGTGAGCTTCAGGAATCAATTATACTATAGAGGATGGGAATGGTTAGGTACAGTTGCACTTGACGACATCAATCTCTTCGATGGGGGTTGGCAGGGTGAAGGTGAATTTGACGTTACCGCAGTGGCAGATGCTGGTGTAGGTTGACATGGTGTTCGGATATTACCCTGGCAGGCGAAGGGACGAAATAATGTAGTTTACGGTGAGGGATAGAGATCGGAGTGAGAGAACTATAATTACTGGAATTTCGAGGGGCATTTGGCCCCAATTGTTGGGATCTATGCGAGTTCTTGTTGGGACAGTGTGATTTGTCCTCGGTTCTTGCTGTAGGTATACGAGAGACAACTTATAAGCAGGTGAAAACAGCAGGATTCAGAATGATTTGTTCAAAATACGCGCTCTCGTGGTCAGGAATGGATGATTGGTGCGTGGGTTGCACGGAGTCTAGTGATATATATTTTCGTAGTCACTCAGGCATATTCTTCCGCCCTCACGTCCCCTCCGAAGGTATGAACTCGTAATCGTAAATGTAATTGCCATATTGGAAGGGTTAAACCTCCAAGTCGGATATCCCGAATAGAAACAACCGCAATCTCGGGGTCTTCTACGCCGACATCAAATTCCGTCAGCGCCAGATCGACAGAAAACGCGGGGAACCTTGGCTATCAACAACTATGGGGTCGGTTAAACCCCGGAAGCTCTATATTCTTGTCTTTCTCGCATAACAATGATGAAAGAGCTCGGGGTAGCATTACCCCAGAATGCACATCACCTCCGCAGCCAAGAACGAAATCAACTGAGGGGATGAAACGAGTATAAAATGCCTTATATCTTTGAAGATATTTGAAGATATGTAGAGCAAGGCAACAAAATGGCCCTCTCAATCTCGCAAGTCTCCTTCGAGCACCACCGAACCGCCCTCGGAATCGGCGAACCAACGCCGCGCATTTCCTGGCGATATGAAGGGAATGCTTCGAATTGGTTCCAGGGTGCCTACGAGCTTGAAATCCTCCGCGATGGTCACGCAAATACATTACATATCAACTCGTCTGACTCTGTCCTCGTTCCCTGGCCCAGCGACCCTCTAGGATCCGGTGAAGAGGCAACAGTCCGTGTACGCTCTTTCGGACGACAGCATAGCCCCGACACGCCCTGGTCGGAGCCCGTAACCGTCGAGCCCGGGCTTCTCACAGAAGAAGACTGGCAGGGTGCTGCTGCGATCGTGTCCGACCGGGAAACCGAAGTAGATAGTCCCCACCGGCCGATATACTTCCGGAAAGACTTTTCAGTAGACGAGGATATCCTCTCTGCACGACTCTACATCACTGCATTGGGCATATACGAAGCCCAGCTAAACGGCGAGCCTGTCGGAGATCATGTCCTTGCGCCCGGTTGGCAGTCGTACGCCCATCGCCATGAATACAATACCTACGACGTCACGCATCTCCTGCAGACCGGCGAGAACGCAATTGGTGTCGCCGTTGGTGAAGGCTGGTATGCTGGGCGACTTGGATGGGATGGGAAGCGGAACTTCTGGGGTGATACGCTCGGCGTTCTTGCTCTCCTCTCGGTCACGACTTCAGATGGGACGACTAAGTATTTCACCACTGACGAGTCGTGGCAGTCGTCCACTGGCCCGATTGTTTCGTCGGAGATATACAATGGCGAGGGATACAATTCGACCCTGGAGATGCCGGGGTGGGCATCGCCTGGTTTTGATGCCTCTGCGTGGCTAGGGACTCAGCAGACGCAGTTTGATAAGAGTGTTCTTGCTTCTCCTGATGCGCCCCCGGTCCGACGCGTTGAAGAGAGGCAGCTGGAGAATGTCTTCAAAAGTGCCTCTGGGAAAACAGTTCTCGACTTCGGACAGAACCTGGTCGGATGGCTCCGCGTGCGCGTCCGGGGGCCCAGAGGGTCAACTATCAGGTTTGTTCACACTGAAGGTACTCCCTCCCATCCAATCTCCCGCCTATCCTATAACTATAACTAAGAAAGAACCCAGTCATGGAAAACGGCGAAGTCGCAACACGCCCCTTACGCACCGCACAAGCAACCGACAACCTAACACTCTCGGGCGAAGCCCAAGAATGGGAACCCTCGTTCACATTCCACGGATTCCGCTACGTGCAAGTCGAAGGGTGGCCCGAAGAAACAGAACTAAACGCCGAGTCGATCACGGCCATCGTCGTCAACACAGACATGGAGCAAACCGGGTTCTTCAACTGCTCCAACCCCCTGCTCAACAAACTGCACGAGAACATCATCTGGTCCATGCGCGGCAATTTCCTCTCCATCCCGACGGACTGTCCACAGCGCGACGAGCGGCTCGGTTGGACGGGTGATATCCATGCGTTCGCGCGCACGGCGAACTTCATTTATAATACTGCGGGTTTCCTGCGTGGGTGGTTGAAGGATGCGTATTCGGAGCAACAGGAGAATAAATGTATGCCTACCCTACCCCTCCCTAACATACCAGCTATACCAAAAAATACTAATAGAAAACAGTCTCCCCCCCAAACGTAATCCCCAACATCCTCGGCCCAACAACAGCCTCCTCAATCTGGGGGGACGCCATAATCGCCGTCCCCTGGGCGCTCTTCACCTCATACGGCGACAAGACAATGCTGCTTGAGCAATACCCCGGCGCACAAGACTGGATCGACAAAGGCATCCTCCGCAATGAAAACAACCTCTGGAACCGGTCCTCGTTCCAGTACGGCGACTGGCTCGACCCGCTGGCACCAGCTGATAGTCCAGGCGCGGCAACAACAAACGCATATCTCGTCTCCGACGCGTATCTAATCCACAGCACGGAGTTGCTCGCGAATATCTCTGCGTATCTAGATATGCATGCGAACGCGGCGCGGTACACACGGGATCGGGCGACTCTCACACGCGCGTTCCAAACAGCCTGGGTATCCAGCAATGGCACAGTCGCGAACGAGACGCAGACGGGGTTAACATTACCCTTATACTTCAAGCTCTTCGAGAAACCCGCGCATTACACCGCCGCTATCTCCCGCCTGACAGATACCATCTCAGCGAACGAGTATAAAGTCGGGACCGGGTTCGCAGGGACACACCTCCTCGGCCACACGCTCTCGGCATACGGCGCCGCGGAGACATTCTACAATATGCTCCTGCAGGAGCACGTGCCTGGGTGGCTCTTCCAGGTCGTTATGAATGGCACGACGACGTGGGAGCGCTGGGATAGTATGTTGCCTAACGGCTCGGTAAATCCGGGGGAGATGACTTCGTTTAACCATTATGCGGTTGGCTCGGTTGGGGCGTGGATGCATGAGAATATTGGTGGGTTGAGGTCGCTTGAGCCTGGTTGGAGACGGTTTGTTGTTGATGTTAGGCCTGGTGGGGGGTTGAGGAGTGCTGAGGTCAGTTTTTTGAGTGGGTATGGGGTTGTGGGGAGTCGGTGGAGGGTGGTGAGTGAGACTGCCAGTCCGAGTGGGGGTCTGAGTGAGAGGAGGGGGTGTTATGAGAGGTTTAGCTTGGTTATTACTGTTCCTCCTAATACGGAGGCTACGGTTTATGTTCCTGGGAGGGTTGAACAAGGGCGGGGGACGGTTGTTGTTGGGTCTGGGGTTCATCGGTTTGAGAGTTGCTTGTGAAGAGAGGACTGAGCAGCGTACATGCCAGGAATCATGCGTGGGATATTATGTTGGTATTTAGTAACGGGGTCTTTGAAGCTCGATTCAATGCCCCGATCGAATAGATAGCTACAGCATAGCTCTATCCAACATATCAACCAAACAGCACGTCACCGGTCCTACCCTTCCTAGCTCCGCTTACCTTATGTCAGTAAACATAGATGAAATCCTCATTCTTCAAATCCGTCGTATCCATGAACCCGAGATCAACCTCCGGCGTCCCACTCTTCCCCGGCGCAGCCTCTTCTAACTCAACCGCCTTGCTCTTCTCAATCCTTTCCTTCTGCAACATAGACTCGTCGACGATCTGTGCATTCTTGCCTAGGGCTTCGCGTTTCTTGGCGTGGCGTTTGTTGAGCCAGTAGAGGTAGAGGTCCGCGAGGCTGGGGTTGTTAGTTTGGCTCGCGGATACTAACTAATAGAATTGTGAAGACTGAGAAGAGGGGGGGTGGGGAGAGGACGTACACAGCGATGATAGCAACGAGAACAAACATAACGAGATTTGAGATCAGACCGGGGCGGTATTCGGGTGCTTGGTCGAGGGAGTAGAGTTGGGGGCCGATGACCTGGGGAGGGAGTCAGTCAGTCAGTCAATGAACGTGTACTTGGTGGCGAGACGAATTATTTTAGTAAGTGGATGGATAGAAGCGTCATACATTTCCAGTACACATCCCAATAAGAACCACAGCAGAAGTACACTTCCTCTTCGTATCGCCAGCTGTATTCTGTGCTTCCCACGCATAGACAAGGGGGGTAATCCCAGCAAGACACGAGACCTATACATGCTATTAGCCCTTTTCCGATTCTTCTCTCTTTTCTGATTATTATTTTCCTTGTCTGAGGGCTACCACGCACCATATAATACCCAAACAAAAGGACCCCCTTCTTCTCCCTCGAAACCGTAAGCATAATAATCGTCCCAATAGCAGCAAGCATTGCAATCGCCGCAATGACCAAGCCCTTCGTACGGAACTTAGTGGCTGCCCAACCGCCCGCAAGGATAATGACGAATTGGATCGCGCCGAAGGGGAGGTTAAATAGGATTGCGTCGAAGTTCTCGTAGCCGAAGGAGGTTATGATGAGGCTGCCAAAGGAGCTTATTCCGCCGCTTGGGATTCTGATTTGGGCGATGCGTTAGCTGTGTTTATTTCTTCTAGAGGCAGTCGTTGTAGGTAGTAACATAGTATTGGTGTAGATGGAGAGTGGGGGTTGCAGGGAGGGAGGGAGGGACGCACGAGATGGCGATGATAAGCACGAACCAGACCCAGGTCTTCACGTCGTAGAGCGTCTCCCAGACGTGGTCCCAGCGCCATTCGCGGGAAATGATGCCCATTTGGTTTGCGCGGAGTCTTTCGACGGCGATCATCTTCTCGCGTTCTTTGAGGAATTTGGCTTCCATTGGGGAGTCGGGCATGAAGATTAGCACGACGAAGGAGTAGGCGACTGTGAGCAGGCCGCAGAGGATGAAGATGATCTGGGGACATAAGCGTTTAGTTAGGTCACGGCAACCCTGGTAAAAGTTTTAATTACCTGGTAGGAGTACAGGGTATCGCTATGGATGTGTCCGAGTCCGTAGGTGAAGAGACTCCCGACCTGGGTTGTTAGACGGTGTTCAAGGAGATAGAGGGTAATGCGTACAATGGCAGTGACACCGTTCATGGCATTCCAGCAGGCGGCTCTCCATGTCTGTTCGCCTCTCCGCCACCACATTTGGGTGACGGCAATACACGATGGAGCTTCATCATGTTAGCCGTACTGAGCACGATCAAGCTGGATAAATGAATCACGACTCACCGATCATAGACTCAAACGACCCCAAGCAAAACCTCAGCCCGAGCAGACTGGGAAAGTCCGTACAAGCAGCCATGATAGTCAAAGAACTACCCCAGAGGAAAATAGCCGCCGCGATAACTTTGCCGGTGGGGAGTTTCACGAGTAACAACGCAGCCAGTGGCTGCATGACCAGCTGGGCGAGGTAGAGGATCGAGCCGAGCCATGAGTACTGCTGGCCGACGAGGTTGGCATCTTCGACCAGGCCAAAGATAGAGACATATGACAGCGAGGATTTATCGAGCTGCTGGAAGAAATACGCCCCCAGAAGTAGGGGGAGCACGAGTAGGTCGATCCGCCGGAGGACTTTCTTCTCTTCTTCAGGAGTAAATGAATGATCTCCGCCTACTGTGGCTAAGAACTGGGCTGCTTTTTCGCCTCTAGGGGTCGTGTGTTGGCGTTCGTCGACCGCGGGGGTAATGGTATCTGCAGACTCGACATGGTCGACGGGGGGAACCTGTTTGGAGCTCATTTCTTTGGACGTGCAACAGTCATACCTTCATGCTGAGACCTCCAGCGGGGCAACCTGGGCTATATGCAAGCAACCTCGGGGGTATATTCCCCGGTTACACATTTCTCACAAGACAAGCTCCCCATTCCAGGCTTACCTCGCTTGACTCGAAGAGCGGAATGCGGATTGGCGACCAGCATCGATCAGGATTCGCCAAGTCCTTGTATTCCTTGGAAATGTAAAACCAGCCATCACGTCCACTATATTGGGGTCTGTCCATGGTGGATTGAACCCCAGACTGCGGGGTGGCACGATCGTCGCTCCCCGCTCGATTCTCATTCATGGGAAATTCCCGAGATCACTCATTCAGCCTATTTGCCAGCGCTGTTGCACATTCTCTGCTTTGAGTCTAGCTGCCCTGCATGCATGAGGTGTTTTGGAGTCCCTCGGGGGTTACCACCCCGAGCCGAACCCCTCATCTGGTCTTATACCCACCAGCTGCCACAGAAACAACAGCGTCAACACCATATTAGACTAAGAACGTTTGTGACTATAGAATTCACGCGATCTAGCAGCCTAAGATGAAGAAATACGCCCTAATCGGTACCGGCGGCCGCGCCATATTCTTCTACACAGCAATCATCAAAGACTTCACCAAAACCGCACAACTCGTCGGGTTCTGCGACACGAACCAAACGCGTATGGACTATGCGAACTCGCGTCTTGAAGCCCTAGGCCATGCGCCCGTTCCTACATTCCTCGCATCCGACTTCGACCGCATGATCGCCGAAACAAAGCCCGACGAAATCATCGTCACAACCATCGACCGCACACACAACATCTACATCGTGCGAGCCTTGGAACTAGGATGTAATGTCATAACCGAGAAGCCCATGACCATTGACGCGCCTCGATGTCGGGAGATCTTTGACGCTGTTGAGCGGACGGGGAGGCAGGTTAGGGTTACGTTTAACTACCGCTACGCGCCGCACAACACGAAGATCTACGAGCTGCTTTCGTCTGGTGCGATTGGGCAGGTGAACTCCGTGCATTTCGAGTGGATGTTGAATACACAGCATGGCGCGGACTATTTCCGGCGGTGGCATCGCGATAAGCGGAATACGGGTGGGTTGTTGGTTCACAAGAGCACGCATCATTTCGACCTTGTGAATTTCTGGCTGCAGACGAGGCCGGAGACGGTTGTTGCGATGGGGGATCTGAAGTTCTATGGCCGTGAAAACGCGGAGAAGCGCGGAGAGACGAGGTTCTATTCGCGGGCGTTTGGGAGTGAGAATGCGAAGGATGATCCGTTTGCTTTGCATCTTGATCGGAATCCGCAGTTGAAGGCTATGTACCTTGATGCGGAGAAGGATGATGCATATTATCGCGATCAATCTGTGTTCAGTGATGGGATCAGCATTGAGGATACGATGGGGGTCATGGTGCGGTATCGCTCTGGGGCGGTGCTCACGTATAGCCTGACTGCGTATGCACCGTGGGAGGGATTCAGGGTCATGTTTAACGGCAGCAAGGGTCGTCTCGAGGTCGAAGTCGTCGAGCAGTCGTATGTCAATTCCGGCGGAGAACAAGCACTAGAAGGTGCACTGGAGAGACGGTCGATCATCCTTCGGCCACTCTTTGAGAAGCCCATTGAGATCGAGATCCCCGAAGGGAGTGGTGGGCATGGAGGGGGTGATCCACAACTACTCAATGACCTGTTTGGGGAGACTCCTGACGAGGGTGATCCATTCCGACGGGCTGCATCGCATGTCGATGGGGCGATGTCGATTCTCACTGGGATTTGCGCGAACGAGTCGATTAGGACGGGGCAGACCGTTAGGGTCGATGATATTTTTACACTGTAGGTTTAGACATTAGCGAGACTGATCACATATCTGGAATAACGGCTCTTGGGTCCAGCCGGGTACCGTAGGACTTGATAGGTATGATATTACTCAATCTACTTATAGGGGTCTAAATCATATAACACATGCACACGGGGTGAGGATGCTCCTGCATCTAATAGGAGGATAGCGAGCAAATGGTACTCTGTCTCAGTATGGGTTCTCATATTCAGCATGCCCGGGAGAAGGTCTATTAGCTATGCAATATATGGAAAAAATAGGGCTCAATGACTGTATTTTCTTTCTCTATTCCACCGCTCACAAATTCGCATAGAGTTATCATCCTACATTTATCTCCGCCCTCTACTCAGCATCAAACCATCCTTAGCTGAATATCGCTTAGCTTTCGCCTCACCTATCTTCTTAGCAAGATCCGAGCGAGAATACTTTTTAGCATAATCCATCGCCGTGCGGCCGTCGCTATCAACGAGATCCAGATCAATTCCCCAGGATAGCAGAGTATCCACCACCTTTGCATGTTTTTGGTCAACAGCAATAATCAGAAGCGTACGGTTTTTTACATCTCTGTGGGTAATATCTGCCCCAGCACGCAGTAAGATATCTGCAGTTTCAGCATGTCCGTGGTCACATGCGACAGCAAGAGGAGTTTTATACACGTTCTGACCCTGTCTACCGCCGTCAACACGGGCTCCAGCTTTGAGCAGCATGGAAACAATTGTATGATACTCGGCCGTTGCGGCCCAGGAGAGAGGGGGGGGTTGTTTATTGACGACCTTGTTAACATCTGCGTTTTATCAAAAGCTGAACGGTTTCGAAATGTCCTCGTTGTTCAGCCACAGATAGGGGAGTACGACTCTTCTGGATGCAACCGACGTTGAACTCGGGCCATAGATCCAAAATCATGCCTACTACCATAGTTTTCCCGTTTTCCGCGGCATAATGAAACATGTTTCCTCGGCCAGGCTTATCCCCTTTGTTGAAAGGTGGTATGGGAACCTTTGATCAAGTAGCAGCAGCAAGGTCACCGCGTCATCTCTATCAATCGCTGCTTGAATCAAGCCGCCGTTGAAGTTGAAATACTGAACATCCTTGTTAGCATGCGAAGCCAGCAATGCCCTGATAATTTCAATATCTCCCCTCCCTACAGCGTCGAGGGCAGGTTGCAAGTGGTGTAAGTCGCCCTCTGGCGAAGCACCAGCGTCGAGTAGAATCTTGGTCACCTCTACAAGTCCAGCCGATACCGCCTGCGAGAGGTAGTAATCCCGGCACTCTTGAGAAACTGACTGGCCCGCTGCACGAACCATCAATTTCAGGATCTCGTTGAAATCTTTTGAACGCCGTGACCGCCAAATCCTTCCGTCTTCGATGGTCTCGGTCGCGATTACACCGAAATCCAGGAGAGCCTTGACAAGGTCGACGTTCCCACTTTTGCATGCCGCGACGAGTGGACTATCTCCGTGATCATTATTCTTAGGATCTGCCCCAAGCTTAAGTAGTACCTTCATCGTCTCGATATCATTATTTCGTGCTGCAGCTGCAAAGGGGGAGTCTCTATGCTCCGTGAACGAAATTCCTGCGGGCCGTTTCCATAACGCATACCACCATTTACGAAAATCAATAGACGAACTTTCAATTTCTGATGCCTTGAGGTTGAGCGGAGCGCCGTTCTTGACCAAGGCATGGATGGCTTGAGCAGAGCCGCAACGAGCGGCGGCAGCGAGAGCAAGATACTGCGAGATTCGATCATTCTGGATAATGAGATCTGGAAGGAGCTTGAGCATTAGTTGTTCCTGCTTCTTATAGCCAGCCCGTATGAAGAGACCATATTTCTGCTCAGGTGTAAGCGAGTAGAGAACTGAGTAGGCAATTCGGTAGGCGTCTTTGCAGGTCCCCATAAAGGAAAGGAGGTCAGAATGAGATAAATTCTCAACGATGTCGAGGATGGGCTCTTCAGGTAGATCGAGGAGATTCAACATTTTGATTAAAAAAATTGTTCGTGAGGAGGTAAAGGACAGACACGGGGTTGGTGAGTATTATTCCCGGGAAAGTATGCTTTTTATAACTTCTTTTAGGCGGCGTTGTAATAGTCAATGAAGCTTTGTTAAAACCTCATCCCCGAGTATGCCCCATCATGATCGATCTCGCGACGAGAGCCATGGTTGTTGGATTGTCAAAGGTACTTTATAGGGTTTTGTAAGTAGGGTGAAACATTAGCCCTGTAAAGACAAGCCTGCCTTTGTTATCCACAGGGGACTGTATAAAGCACCGTGTTCTATATCTGTAGCAGTCCTGGTACCTTTCATCTACCTCATACAGAATACATATTGAATCAGGTGATTGAAATTCTCTTTGTATATTTGGTGACAAACGATCTATTTAAAGAACGAAAAGACAAAGGATGACGAGCATCTAAGAATCCAGGAGAGGGCTAATATTGGTAGTAGCAGGGCCCCATGGTCCTACGAGCAAGGGCAATTTGATTCCCAGGGTTTAACAGTATCGTCCCATGATCCGCATAATATTTCGCAAAGAAATGCACTCAAACTGGTGGTGTTGAACCACAGATCATGGGGCAGTTATTATGCTCTCTTTATAGTAAGTTGCCGAGGTAACATAGACACGAAAAATCCTCGTGCTATAAATATGAGGTGTACACCCATATATAAGTACAACCAGATCTAAAAGGACAACCAGGTGAACTGTCTTGATTGACGAAACAACACACTCGCGACATCAAAATGGCATTCGACTCTTTCATGAATCCGGAATCATATCTCGCAAATGTTCAACTTAGCCTGCAGTCAGGGGATGAGTATGGCGGCCCTAATCGCCGTGAACGTGTTTGGCCTATTATAATCGCTGCCCGTCATGGAAATATCCAGGCACTACAGGCCTTTCTCGCCCTTGGCCGTGACTTTGATTCTATAGAAAGGAACACGTCTGCGCTTATACAAGCTGCAACAAAGGGTCATGCAAGAGCTACGGAAATCCTTCTGCTATCAGGGGCTAGTGCAAACTTAGCTTCAAACGAAATAACCCCGCTTATTGCTGCAGTTGTGCATGGCTATTCTGTTATTGTCGACTTGCTGCTGGCAACTAGTGCGGATCCCGATGTTCAAATTGAGCCAAGATTACCTGGTCAAAAGAAATCGCGCTCCCTGTTTGAAATAGTTGGCAAGGCCGAACCTGATACAACGGTGGATTATTTCGGCAAGCCTCCGATCCTTCTAGCATTAGAGGCTGGACATGGCCGTATCGTCGAGCTTCTGCTGGATGCAGGTGCTATAGTGACCGATGAAGCCTTATGTGCCGCAACACCAGATATTGGCGCAGAGGCATTTGTGGCACTTATCTATCGAGCCCTTAACGACAAAGGAAAAAGAAAAAGAATTACAGCATTTTTGATTTGTTCAGGTCATTTTTACAATTATTACCCAGCCAAGATCGCTGATTTAACTATGGACGCGTGTCGGACCCTCATCTGCAGAGGTTTATATGGGGATATATGCATCCTTAATCAGATTAGTGATCTGTTTGCCTGTCTTGAGGTCATTGAGAAGTCCAGTGGCCTCTTACCATTGGGATTTTCGTTGTCAATGCTTTCGTCAAATTTTGATAGAATAAGCTGGATAATTTCCGGATTTCTATTAATAAGGATAATATGGTATAGCAAGTTGTTATTATCCTTATTGATAGAAATCCGGAAATGATCCAGCTTATTCTGTCTAAATTTGGCGAAAGCATTGACGACGAAAATCCCAATGCTAAGGGGCAACTGGACCTCGCCATCAAGCACAATGCATCCTGCCACTACCTGTCCGGGGTCAGTGGAATGTATGACCTGCCAGATATAACTCCTGCTGCTTTAGTGTCTCCGAGGCTCTCTATAGCCTCCCAACAACTGGAGCACCCTCATCTCGCTCGTAACCCTGAGGCCGATAACCCCGATAAACAATGATCCATGAAAGAGAATCCCTTCCCCGGACCATCTTTCTTTCTTGAAGTGAGACGTGTGGTGCCTCTTGGCCTCTCTCTGTTTCAATTCCGTGTCATGTAGTAGTAATCGCAATTAACCCCCCTTGTGTACCACGCAAAGGATGATGCTTGTTAGGTAGTATGCAGAGGAAACGAGTAAAAGAGAAGACGGAAAACCTCACTTTCCATTCAAAATCATGCTTTCCCTTGCTATTTTGTCACATAACTTTGTATTAGGTCTTTCAATAGGACGAGACAATGATGAAACTTGGGACAATAAAAAGAGTCAATAGCGTTTTGTATACCTCTCTTCACTCATTACCAAATAGTTTTGTAAATAAAGATATAAAAACTTTAGCAATAAGCAAATTAACCTTGGTCATTGTTATCCTAATCACTGTGGCGTAGACAGGCTCAATGGAGTAGGCGCCTGCCTTGTATACTTCGAGTTTTAACTTAGACTACAAGTGATCCAAAGTTCGCCAGATGTGCCAGACACAAAGAACAACCCAGACATAAATAACAACTTGATATCCTTGTAGAGAGAAGTATGGTACAGAGACTCAAAGGGGTAAAAGGTAAACATGAAATTCCTGTATAGATAGAGCTCATAGTTAACAGCAAACGTAAGAGTAGCGTATTTAGACTCCCGTCCACATGGTTAATATTGGCGCCAGCGTTGACGAGAGAGTTGGTTACTATAAGGTGTCCATGAGGCGCTGCCCATGACAACGCTGTTCTGAGCTGTTTGTCCACGAAATACCCAGTTCAAACAAGTAGATGCTGTCCAAAGCTTCATGGTGGTAACGGACCTCGATAGATGTGAATAATCTATGCCATTACTCCCGAGATACTCCAAAAAATTGAGGAAACGACTATCACCGATTGCGAATTCTTGCATTCTCATTCCGTCTTGCAAAAAGTCCGTGCAGGATGAGGTAACCAAGTCTCGCAGAAGATATTTGGATAGTTAAAGTCGATCAATTAACATGTCGACTATAACGGAATGACCGTGTACTACCGCAGCGATGAGTGAGGATATTTCTTCCGAGGCCAAGTTTGCGCTAGCCCCGTGTATAGGGAGAATTTCTGCAGCTCTAGCGTGACCCTTGGTTGCGGCCTGTACAAGCGCAGACGTGTTGCTGTCCCAAACATCCAAGTCGCAGCCAACGGTAACCAAGGCCTGTACCTAGGTAGTACCTGGACATTCCCAACACGGGCAGCGACTATGATTGGCCAAAGATGCTCATCACTATAGGGGATGCGAGAGCCATCCGTGTGATATGTAGGATAAGTTGGACGGCTGCGAGATAAAATCCTGTGTTGGACAAAGAGATGAATTCCATGGCGTCAATTGTTCCGATGGGTTTTGCTCCGCGTTCGAGCAAGATTTTCATGACCTCCAGGTGGCCGTTCGATGCAGCATAATTAAGTGGCCGCTCGGGAGCATCGGAGTCAACTGGAGCACCTGCTTCAAGGAGGGTATTCACAATACGACAGGATCCTGCCACACAGGCATAGAGGATTGCATGTTTACCAATGGAATCGTCGCCCTGCATAGACTCTAGGATGGAGGGCAGCAGATACAGCATGGTCTGTTTCTGGCGTTGGTTCGCAGCCCATTTAAAAACTTTCATTCTCTTGCCGATGTTCATGGTATAGAGCTCGGCATGGCAGATCCTGAATGTCGTCTTCGACATCCCGAGCTTTCTCCTCCTCACGAGGATGCCAAATGCGTATTATGACCCCAAGAATGATCGCTTGTAGCATCCAGCAGCGTAATGACGCAGTCCTAGTTCTTCTGCACGGGTCCTCGCGGGTCCAGGTGCCAGTCGCAGGATCTCTACCCCAGGGAGCAAGGTGGGCTGTATGACTAGGACAGCGTCGTCTGGTCATCCGGATAGACGAAGACTCTAGTAGAAGTCAAAGCACCGAGGCCCAATTCGTTGGCCTGTCGGAACTGAGTGGCCATTTGCTTCACTTGTCCGCCCTCGGCGGTGCTCGTAGGATAGCAGAGTTGGAACCTTGTCTGGGTTGGGCTGCCTCTGGGTTGGGCTGCCGTTGCTGACCGGAAAACAACCCGACATGTTTTCAGTATCTTCTCCACATCCTGACATATCTTATTCGGCGAAAGTCGTCGCGGCTAAGAAAGTGGGTACCGGTGTAGGCCACCATACGGATTCTCACTGTCAGAAATATACTCGGCTCACTGTTAGCGCCTGATGCCGCATGCAGAGTCTGTGTTGGAATCAGACCAGACCAGACCGTGTACCGATTTGTTCCAGCTTTGGCAGTTTCGTTAGTTCTTTGTGTCAAGCCAGATAGCAACAACAGGACATTCACATGTTGACTTTCCTCTTCAGACAGCGAAGAGTAACACCGTCAGCTCGACCAGACACATTTGTAAGCCTCCAGCTGTTCCAAATTCGCTGGTGACCTAGGGCCCATCGTGGCGGCGTTGTTGGAGGAGGATTGGGAAGACGTAAAACGTCTCGGACCGAGAGTAGATAAGATGGCCAGCGTTATATTCTGTGGAAGCCACCTTCTCCAGAGAAGCACATTCCAGCCATCGAGAGTGCCAGTTTTCTTCTGGATACTCGCAAAGCTGGGGGGGTACCCAGATGTAGGACATCCAGCTCGCCGCAGTCACCTTCAGCAGACCAAGGGCGAGTCAAAGGGATAGGAACCAACGGGGTGGACGGGAATTGGACTAGACACAAAGGCATACGAAGCCAATTTTGTTCGCCCGGGGTTGACTCCGGTGACATCTGTGCCAAAGATGACACACAGGCGGTCACCTGGATAGATAGAGCTCGACACTGGCCTGCGGAAGTGTGAGGAAGCCAAGGTAACCTGCACGAGGCAGTGATACCGCGCACCTCGTGCGACGTAGGCTTGTCGGGACGACAGTAACTGCAGTCTCATCCGTTAACTCCCAGTGCCTCCGTCCGTTCTCAGAGACAATGTGAGTTTCCGGTTCGCTGCCTTAACCTGTGATTGTCATGTTCTCCTCTCGAATCCGGTGTTCCACCCTGTGTGAGTCGATAATGTCGCCACTGAAATA
This sequence comes from Aspergillus kassunensis, assembly GCA_027569205.1. Lineage (NCBI taxonomy): Eukaryota > Fungi > Ascomycota > Eurotiomycetes > Eurotiales > Aspergillaceae > Aspergillus > Aspergillus kassunensis. The sequence goes on from JAPDEQ010000061.1 coordinate 171,638, forward strand.
ACCAGGACACCGAGCAGCAAGCCGTTCGACAGTAGTCGATGACTGAACAGTGACCACCATTGAGGCCATTATCGGGCTAGTGCTTTTCTACTCAGCATTTTTTTGGCTGGTATCTTCTTGGCTAGAATATTCCTAGGCCATATACCGAACGCAAGAGTTGTCAGGAAGGCAAGAATGCGCAAGGTAATCCACCTCAAAGAAAGATCCCGTGAAACGAAACCAAGGTTAAGTTTAGTCCAAGTATGTGTTCAGGAAACCATCATCCGCAATGGAAAAGAAAGAGTGACTGAGGAAGCCCACAGTAAGCGATGGCACATTCTCGGTGATATTCACGAACCCCGAATGACAAAAGCTTGCCTGGCTCAGCAACTCCGCGAATTGACTATCCAGGTTGAGATTCGACATCCCCCGCTCCAAAACTGTCTTCAATGGGTAGTATCCACAGTGGATAACAGGAGAAATTGTCCAAGGCAGTCATCCTGTACGGACCTCCTGCGTAATTGATGGCTTTTGCAACCGCGTGGATGTGGATGGCAGTGTCTCGCATGGGTCATAGGGATGGCGGGTTGTTACCTTTCTTGATCCAGGTCTTGAAGCGTGATAGACAACGGTATATGGCAGCGTAACTCTTTGACCTCAAATCGGTTCGATTCATGACGCCGAGGCATGGGGGTGGCCCGAATGCGGGACCAAGATAAATTGCGTTGATCGTTCTTTTCTGTCAGTTCTTGCGATTGAAATCCAGAGGTCATGTCTCATTAACAGAGAGCTTCGCCCAGGACACGATGTTGTTCTCGAATTCACCAGGCAGTTTTGGGGGTGCCATGATCCTCTTGCCCCTAGGCAGAGGCAGCACACGCGATTCTGGCAGTTAACCGCTTCCAGGTTTGTGTTCTCTCCATTTGACTCGTTCCACGCAATGTTCGAAGCTGATATAGAAGATTTTGACAGGTCATGTTGATTTGACTTCCCCCAACAGCTAGGGCTTTGTATCGAGAACACTTGCTGGGGCTTTTGAACTCCGCCTGGTGAACTTGCCCCTATCAACACAAGTCCACGAAATAATCCCAAGCAACATAGGGACATAAGAGCACGTACAGACAAGAGCCCGCGTCGATAATTCGCTGGCTATTCGCAGTCATAACTCCCAGGTAGGGTAGGAGAGACGTAGAGATAAACATCATGGGTAGTTGGCGTTCTAACTAAGAGTACACCAAGAGATGAAGAGGCAAAATCGAGATGGTGGAGGGCGCGCCCCGTTCCGGTGAGGTGCGAACCAGAGAGGTTTGATCAGCGGTGGTCTAATCTACCCCGTGTCAAACGAGGTTTCTCTTTGCACCCTATACTCGGGCGGCAAATTCAGCGCACATTCGAAGACCGGCACTCGCAATATGCGAATCCGGGGAATATTATCGGCGTCCGGTAATAAAGTGACGCATGGTTGCTGAGTAAAGAGTAGGAGTAAAGAGCCTGGACCGTTCCCCTGGGCGAGGGACCTGCGGAACGCGACAAGATATCTGCGTCACGTTCTGTTGGGACGGAAACGACATATAAATGGGTCAGATGTGTCCGTTGCGAGGTGTGCAGGGACATGTGACACTTCAAGCGGAATGGCGATGTCGGGCATGACATCGTTACTGGAGTATAAGTCACGGACCCCTGCGAAAAGAACACATCATGCGAATGGGACAGCTGAGTGAACCATTGAAAAACAACGTAGGGTGTGTAGATGACCGAGAGAGGAAGTGGCGAGAGGATAGCGAGGGGATTAGGTGGTAAGGTCGCAAATATTATGCAACCCAGCGAATACATCTGCGGAAGAGTCAGCGCTTGTCTGGTAATAGGGAAGCCATACGAACAAATTCTGCTAATGGGACTTGCCTAGTATTTCCTTCAACCCCCTGTGCAAAGCTTTCCGTGTCATTCCCTTGCCCAGGGGGCTAAAAGCCTTGAGCTCTTCTGTTTCTTCTGCTACCTGCTCAGCCGTACTTAACGGCGACTAGCTTCGTATGATCGAGTTTGGGCCCTGATCAGACGTTCGGAAGTTCTTCAGATAGTCTCTCATCTCAAACTGACAGATTCTGGCTCGCAATCAGCGCCTCAGAGATCAACCACATTTATTGTACCAATCCGACAAAGTCAAGGAAAAAGGTGTGCATACCGGGTGGGTATGTGACCAGTTCCCCAAGCCCCAAGCGCTTTGGGGAGGCTGATTTGAACGTCCTCACACTCTACACACCTGGTTTCCGGGTCAATAACTGAAGGGTACGCATTGGTCCAGCCTCTGACTCTTTTCCCTTTCCTGTCACAATACTCGCAATATCTCATAATACATGCCGTCGACTGCCAGTAGAGAGCCAAACGTTAGTAATCTCATCTCAACGATAGACAGCGAACAAGTCAGACAGAGCTATGGCAGAACTGACCTCACTAGAAAGAGAACATAAGCACGGCCTTTTCGAGTCATTATGGGACTTACAATATGCTCTCGGGTACCGTGCATTGTCACAGTATGTCCCCTAACTGTAGGCGGGTGCCGTTGTTTCCAGATCCTCCTTGTTCTGTTTTGGGACGCAATGCCAGTTGCTCGTTGGCTGTCAATCCGGTCGGATTTAGAGAACAGGACAATGGTGAACATATTGAGGCTGTCATCTGTCATGGTCACTATCACAACGTAGGGTTGAGCGGATTCGGCTATATGGTTCTATATCGACTTCCTACCCTGGCACTGAAATGTAACACAGCGGCAATGCGATGAAACAGAGGGCTGCAGTCCTGATGCTAGGGGTTTGGGACAGTAGGTCAAATCGAATGACTTGTCGGTGTGCAACCGAGATGGTGCTCGAGAAAGCGTGGATAACCAGTCCATGCTGCCTGCCTCGGACATTCCAAGAGACAGACGGTGGGCCTGGAAAGTCAGAAAGAAACACAATGAGAGATATGGACATGGACATACTGTATAATGAATAAAGCGCCATATCATCTTGTCAAGCACGTTTGTCTTCTGTTGCGAGCGTGGTCTGCAGTGGTTGTTGGTGTTTTTGTATGTGTTTGAATCCTGGGACAATGAGGTTAAAGTACCAGTCTCACGATCAATGAGGGCAAACAACATCTGCGCCGTCTCCGGTTCTGCAGCTCCGGGGGAATCACCGCCGAGCTGCAACGGTCGGTACTATGTATCACTATCTTCAAGGTCAGTGTGTATACCTTAGCAGACAAAGTGGAATTTGCTAACCTCGCAGAGGGTCGTGACAATTCCTTAATTTGAGTGATATCACGGATAACGCCCACTGCGGCAGTCCTCATAAGATCAGGGGTATAGACTCTCGAACCAGTGGTCCGGCCTTTGGACTCCATCATTCTGTGTGGGCTTGACCGACGCGAATGCGAACTTCAGTGTAGGGAAGTTTAATTCCATCTTACTAGCCTTGAGGAACGTCTCCGAAAGATCCAGCTTCTCGAAACGAATTCTGTAGGCTTTCTGTCCATATGTCGGCAACCCGAAAGAAAGCCATGGCATTATAGCGATGGGAAAGTTTCCTTCGCGAGTTGGTGTTTCCGCGCCCTGCTGCGATGTTACTCGGACAGCCAATTCCATCTCATAGAGACAAGAATAAGAGACAAGAATGAAAGACAAGTCATGGCGCGAGAGCAATGACAAGGGATCGCCAGGTTCCCAAGCTCACCATGTGTCTGTTGTCATCAAATGACGAGTAAGTGTGGGTGAGACTGCGAGGGACCCGACAACGAGGAACAGTATCCAGGGTCCAAAATCGCTTTTCCTCCGTTTTCAACCACCTCGTGCCATGCATGGACCGCGATATATGCTGCGGAGTTGATAGACTCCACAAACATTTGATAGGAAAGGGCATGATGTCGATAGAGATTACCAGGCCAATCGGAAAGGTAATCCCTCAGGCAATGACCACGGCAAGCTGCACAATTTCGGTCCGTCGCTGGCGTTCGGGGTGCCGTAGTGACGAAAGAATTGTACGATATGTACTGAGTCTCCCGGCCATTCACGAGGCAGACCTTGGTGTTTGCAGGACAAGTGCCTCCGGGGGGTTTGTTGCCAGTGTTTGGGTTCCCCGGACATCGTGGTTGACACTTCTGGTTTTCGAAAAGTGCCGGTCTGGCCTGGTCTTCGTCGCTAGCATTCAGGTGTATTGGTCTAATGATCCTGCGAGATGTCAGCAAATTCCACGTCGTCTTCTAGGGTATACAGACTGACCTTGGATATAGTGATTCGTAGTGCCGACTTGTAGCGCAGCACCATACGGAGGTGAGTGTGTACTGCATTACGACCAGCACGCTAGCGTTCCGTATAAGAGACACATCGCCGGGTAGGATAATCGCAACCTCGGATTGCAGTATCTTGCCGTATGAAAGTGTGGGTGGTGTTATAGCGAGATCATTCTTGTGTGGATCTGTTTCCCCAGTTCGTATTAGCAAGATGATCGTGTGCAAGACGTGAGTCGAGAGCGGCACCGATGACCATCGCCAACTCCCTGGGGTTGATTCAGCATTTGCAGAGACTATGGGAAGTGGAGGGGGAGTTACAGCGGTTTGTTAGGTATGATAACCGACACTTTGTCTGGCGCAGCGAATGCTTCCTGCAAGCAATTCTGGACGTACACATGTCTTGTATCGAGAATATGTAATACTCAAACATAACTGGGGTTTCAAACCATGATAGAAGGCAGCCATGACGACCAGGTGTCATCCATCGTGTTCAATGTGTCCCGATAGAGCTGAGCATAGACCGGCGAACCAAACCCCATGGCTGGTCTGCTTCGGATCTAGAGAGTCTTAGTGAGTGTAGACGTCGTGCGGGAGTGAGTGCTTACCGTACGTGACGTACTTGTTGCGTGGAAGATCAGAGAGGATGCAGAATGTCCACTGCCTGCAGCATCAGGGAGCATTCTTTTTCGGTGATGTGGCCATGGTTATGATTGTGGTGTGGATGTCTGGAGGTACCATTGAACCATGCGCAACAGGTTTTCGCTATCCCAACCAGATTGTCATCGAATACGTCCGCTGTCGTTGTGCTGGGTCTGTGCTGACCAGTTGTTCTGGGACTTCTCATTTCCTTGCTTCCTGGACATAATGGTGGATAGGTGTGATGCTGGACAATGATGCTGGGCAGGTGTGATGGTAGACAGGTGGAAGAGTGCCGTGGTATCAAGAATGATCTTTTAACCAAACTGGCACAGTAGAAAAGATAGGGATCGGGGACAAGCGCAGCAGACCGACAGGGAGCAGAGGACACCGATTCGGAGGAGGTATCTTGAGGTATTGCGTACACGATGTGTCGGAAAGAGAACATCATCCAAAGGTAAAAAAGGTGGACGATGTCTGACTCCGATGAACTTGGGACAAGGGCCGAGCGGATGACAGACAGATATCACCCTTGTCATGATCCTGTCGCCGGAATTCAGACCTTCAACTCATGTCGCGCAGTTCGGGGTGGACCATCTGCATGCCATGGCGCGTTCGCTGAACGGACGTAGACCACAATAAGGTAGAAGAGACATGATGCTGTATAAGAGAGAAACTAGAAACGAGAGATGATACAAGGAAAAGACTGGCGACTGGAGCCATGAAGGAGACATGAAGGAGACATGGAGACAGACTTCGCAATGGAAGATGTCGATATTTAAGTTCTTCATTAGTACTTTCGTCTCAGCGAATTCTGCTATTCCGGTCTATTCTGATCTATTCTGTGTGACAGCCATGATGTGTTTGCACGGATAGACAATATCAACGCTGATGAGTCCTCAGACGCGATGTGCCGAGTGTCGACGCATTCTGTCTGCAGCCGAATTACGCCGTACTCCAACACGCAATCACAGTGTGCATCACGCCATGTCTCAGATTACCCCAACTCGAAATGAAACAGAAGTAACCTCACTATCAAGCATCTCAAGCATTGCCCAGAATTGCCAATAATGCCCAGCAAACGGGTGGCGATCCCCGCAGGGCCCCTGAAGATCCCTCCGATTCCAGTTACGCCGATCAGCCCCGACCAGTCGTTGTCGACCACTAAAATAGCGCTGCGACTCTGCTATCGGCGCCGAAACCAAGAATGGCAGGTGATATTCCCGTGGAGAATTACAGTCTGGAATGCTGCCAATAAATAAGTCCCCGGTCCCTTGATTCCTTCAATCATCCAACTCGCCATGTTGTTTGCATCTCGTGTAGCCCTCTCCCTAGCGGGCCTGTCCTGCATAACTGCAGTCACCGCTGCACAGGCTTTTGAACGGCTAAAGGCCGTCCCTGAAGGTACCTATCCTACTTTCCCTCCCTACCTACATGCATCCTAACAAGCCAGGCTGGAAATACGCCGGCACCCCGGAACCAACACACCCAATCCGGCTCCGCATCGCCCTCAAACAGCACAATGTCGACGGCTTCGAGCAGGCCCTCCTGGACATGTCCACCCCCGGCTCCGCCAACTACGGCCAACACTTCGACTCCTACGAGACCATGAAATCGCTCCTGCTGCCCAGCGCCGAGTCCACCGACGCAGTGCACACCTGGCTCTCCGCATCGGGCATCCCACCCTCATCCTACACCGAAGACGCCGACTGGATTACCCTCCGCACAACAGTGCAGCAAGCAAACGACCTCCTGGACGCGACCTTCCTCTGGTACGCCAGCGCCGAGGACAGCAAGGATTCGGATTCGGAATCGCGCATCCTGCGCACCCTGGAATACACCCTCCCGTCCGCAGTCTCCCCCCACGTCAACACAATCCAGCCAACAACGCGCTTCGGCCAAACACACGCTAACCGTGCAACGCTGCGCTACAAACCCGCGCTGCTAGACACAGAAGGCCTAATCGAGGCCGTGCACGCGGGGTCACTAGACCACTGCACGGACGCAATCACACCGAACTGCCTCTCGGATCTCTACAACACAGAAGGCTACCTCGCGTCCGCGTCACGCGGAAGCAAAGTCGCATTCGCGAGCTTCCTCGAAGAATACGCGCGCTACGACGACCTGGCCGAATTCCAGCGGCGCTATGCGCCCGCTTCAATCGGGCAGAATTTCTCCGTCGTCTCGCTGAACGGCGGGCTGAACGACCAGTCCTCAACGGCGGACAGCGGCGAGGCGAATCTCGATCTGCAGTACATCATCGGGCTCAGCGCGCCGCTTCCCGTGACGGAGTACACGACGGGCGGCCGCGGGAAATTAGTGCCTGACTTGAGTTCCCCCGACCCCAGCGATAACTCCAACGAGCCGTTTTTGGATTTCCTGCATGGCGTGCTGAAACTCAACCAGAGTGACCTGCCGCAGGTCATCTCGACGAGCTACGGTGAGGACGAGCAGACGATTCCCGAGGGGTACGCGCGTGCCGTGTGTAACCTGTACGCGCAGCTCGGGAGCCGCGGCGTGTCGATCCTGTTCTCATCTGGCGACTCGGGGGTCGGGGCGGCGTGTCTGACAAATGACGGGTCGAATGCGACGCATTTCCCGCCGCAGTTTCCGGCGTCTTGTCCGTGGGTGACGGCGGTCGGGGGCACGAATGGGACGGCGCCGGAGGCGGGCATTTATTTCTCGTCTGGGGGGTTCTCGGATCTGTGGGCGAGGCCTGCGTATCAGGATGCTGCTGTTGATGGGTTCCTTGACCGGCTTGGGGGTGCGCAGGCGCGGTATTTCAACCGCAGTGGGCGCGCGTTTCCCGATGTTGCGGCGCAGGCGGAGAACTTTGCGGTTGTGGATCAGGGCAAGGTGGGCTTGTTTGATGGGACGTCTTGCTCGTCTCCTGTGTTTGCGGGTATTGTTGGGCTTTTGAACGATGCGAGACTGGGCGCTGGCATGCCGCCTATGGGATTCTTGAATCCGTGGTTGTACTCTAAGGGTGTCCAGGGACTGAATGATATCGTGCATGGAGGGAGTCGTGGATGTGACGGGCGCAATCGCTTCGGGGGGACGCCGAATGGGAGCCCTGTTATCCCGTATGCGAGCTGGAATGCGACCGAGGGGTGGGATGCTGTTACGGGGCTTGGGACGCCGGATTTCGCTAAGTTGAAGGCTCTTGCTTTGAGTGCGTAACTTACTCGGGCGGGTGTACTCCGTAGATGTCGGAAGGGATACCTGGTTGGTATTGCGTAGCAAATGACCATCTGTCAATTCATTATATCATTGAGCTATATACCGTAGTCTCATATCCGCCCTATACCACCATTCCGAGCACTATAACAGTTAGCACCCTACCATCCACGCTCCATATAGAACCAGAACTCACAAGCAACAACCCCAACAATCCAAATCCAACCTACACCTAAAGATCCCGCACCCCCCGTATCCTCCGGCTGCGCAGGCGCAACATAAAGCGGCAAACCAGGATCCGCAACGGCCCCATCATCCAAGCCATTCCCCTCGCTCGTCCCATTGATCCCAGCAAGGGACGCAGCCACAGACCTCTGCACAGTATTCGCCCGCTGGAGCATACCCTCGCTCTCGGCAAGCTGGATCCCCGCCCACCACACAGCCGCCATCTGTCTATAGCCCAGGTCATCCGGGTGTGTCCCGTCAAGGAGCTGCGAGGAGTCGATAAAGTAGTTCATTTCGGCCAGCACGAGTTTGTCGCCCGCGGCGCGGCGCGTCGCGGCGAGGTTCCGGTATTGTTGGCTTATTTGTTCGACGCCGCGCTCGGCGTAAGTGTTTGGGAGTAGGGTCGAGAGGATTATGGTTGTGTTTGGGATTGCGGTGTAGAGGGAGTCGAGGACGGTGTTCATTCGGGAGCCGGCGTTGCCGATGTCGTGGTTTTGGATTGCGTCGTTTGTGCCGGCGCTTTCACGATGTTAGTTGGTCATGGTCTGAGAGATTGGCAAGGTAAAGGATAGTTAAGAGCGCACTTTATCAGGATGACGTTCGGCTGCATTCCCGCTGAAGCCAGTCCAACAGCGCCGACACGGTCAATCCTCGCGCCGTAGTGGCCTTCGTTTTCCTACAGCACAATCATCAGCTGCCCATATCCAGTATTCACTATTCATTGATAGCTTGCCACGCACGTAGTCCTTCATCGTCCCATTCTTCAAACTCCCCACCATGTCAACCGCCCACCCCGCATACCGTAGCTGCTCGCGGAGCGACTTGCGATACCCCGTCCCATCATCCGAGCGATATCCGACGGTGAGTGAAGCCCCGAGGGGCATTACCCGGAGGAGAAAGGGTTTTGTCGTGCGGGGAGAGAGGGAAGTGTCGGCGTCGGCATCGTCGGTCGGGTTTGAGAATGCAGAGGTGAGAAAGGTGAGGAATGTGAAGAGGGTCAGGAATGACATCGAGCGGGAACGGCCCATCGATTCCTGGGTCATTAGTAAGGGGTCTGGGTGGGGGTTACCTGCTCATGGACGTGACTTGGCGGACTATATATTCTCTGCTCAGCGAAAACTTTCCGGACTACAGTTTGTTGGTTATAGTAAAAACACCTCACCTTGAAATGAGAATGGATATCACGCATTATAAGGAGAAATGACGAATGCCTGGACAGAGGAACATGACTAGATTGTTTACGGATCTTTCCGAATGGATGAAAATTGGTTGCCAGAACGACTAGCGGAGGCTCAGCCACAGAGCCCCACGAATCGATAAGCTTCTGATTGGCTGCACCAGATAGTCTCTGTTAGCGCCACAAGCATCTCGCCCCTCGCCAACTTTATCATTGACCTTAACCTTGTTTGTTCTGTCAATTATCTTGATCTGGAACTTTTCTGCCTAGTTTATTACGTATCCTCGCAGATTCGCAATACATACTCAAGTACTCCCTACAATACTCTTACTTTGCCCGCTGATAAAGATCCCAAAACTCGCTTAAGCTCCTGCATGTGACAGTCCAAAAGTCCAACTAGCAGTCCAGGTCCCTGGGCGTCTAATTTGCCCGGGGGACCGAGCTCAGGGTCCGGCTATAGCCAAGCTTGTAGCTACAGGGGATAAATGTAACGGTAACCCTGAGTTTAGAGTCATATGATCCTGGCCCCTGGGGAAACTTCGGAACACAAGATGGCGTAGGAAAATGTTGTACAAATAGATTGGTCCCTGGATATCACTGGCCAGCTAACCGACCCCGTAGGATTTCGATCTTTTAAATGACTCAGTCCCATTGAAGCTCAATCATGAGGAGGGAGAGTCGCTCTATAACAAGATATATCTGATATACCCTGTAACTATAGAGTACAGAGTACTATGGCTTGCTCCATCCCTCTCATCTGTAGGCTACATTTATCTTACATACTATTAGGCAGCCATGCTTTTGCCGGATGTGAAGCAGGTAGGTTAGTTAGACTGCGCCCCTGGTACTCTCTATGGAGAATGACGTAATACCCCGGACGCTGATAGTTGCATACAAGCTAGCTAGTAAAGTACACCTTTCCCGTCTCGTCTCGACTCAGCAACGTTGAACTCAGAGAACAAAGAAAGCAAGAAAATGTCAAATTGACGTCTCATCCAATGACGAATTATGAGTCAGGGACAGCATGCGTCGCCACACTCTAGAGTCTAGGCCATAAGCCAGATGCAGGGAAAGGTGGGGTTTCCAACTTTGTCCCAATAATATCTCATTTCCTCAAAACCGTCTGAGTCAAGAGGCTATTTTAATTTTCAAAAAGACACAGACCAAGCTATCTGAGGCCTGGGAACCTGCCCCCCTGAATGCTCAACTTGGCAGAAGATGTATAGATGGTCACTGTACTGTCGGGGAACAGTGCTCCGTATATCCCATCTTGCCAGAGTATGATTCCAAGTTCTACCTCTGCTATGATCCTCCATCGGAGTACGATGAGAACTGGCCAGTACCTCCGTCGTGGCTATGGGAGGATGCCTATAAGGATAAAGGTAATAATATTACATGGGCCTTTACTAATAACCAGGGAAACAATAACCAAGAAAAGGATAATAATCCAGTAGAGGAAGACTTATCAGGTTGCTTACCCTATACTACACATAACCTTTAATTTCATACTAGCGTAGCTAACTTTACCCATAGACCAGGCCTATGGCTTCCTGATGTTAGATAGCCCCCCAGAATCAATTGACAATACATTCGGAGACACCTACACCGTGGCTCGACGAAGCACAAAGATTAACCCCAGCATCAAGAGGCGGTCAATGATCACTACTAATACAACTATCCTCGCATCCACATTTGACCATGCCAAGGAGACAGTCTACGTCTACTACAACTATCCCGCCGGCTCGCCCGAATATGAGAAGATATTCATAAAGGGGGCAGAGGACACAATAATTAGACTCCCTAATCACATCGGCGAGGGCCCCTTTGCGCGCATCATATCAATAGAGCTGGCGCCGGAAGGCTATTAGCTCCCACATCACCATATCAGGGCTCGCGCCTTGAACAACAATAATAACCAAGTCTTTCGAATAAAGTTTGATTATAATTTTCACCTCATCAAACGTGATAATAGCCCTGTCAATATGCGTATCGATTATACCAACCTCCTCCCCTACTAGGATAAAGTCACGAATTCGGATCCGGCGGCGCGCAAAAGATCCTTGCAGGAATCTATATCTCAGAGCGATTAGAAGTCAATCATAGCCACTACGCACTCCAAGTCTCTGAAGAGTAAGCGGTCCAATCTTAAGACAGGATCCAGTACCACAGACATGGTAGAGAGGTCAACGGAGACCGGCATCGCAAAGCGATAGTTCAGTAAGTTTCTCGACTAGCTACAGAGAATAAACACCATCGAGGCTGGGAATAATAGGTTCTTGCCTTTAGTATTAAAAAAGAGCTTTTTATTATATCGCGCTGCCAAGGGGTACAGCCAATCCTACCTTGCCTTCACACTTCCTCTGTAGCATGTCAGTCTTCTAACTATCATATAGTTATTCGCAACGCGGCTACTACGCAGAGATAAAAATATTTTTTAGACGCAGACGTCTCTCTTGATACCACATATGCTTACTATCTCTCCGGTACAATCGTACCTTTGAAGGTAACAAACACCTACGGGTACTTGGGTGTTAAGCCGAGCGCATACCTCGGTTTACGCATTAAAGGCAATGCGATTCTGACATATACCTCCGAGTAGAAGAAGTTAGTCGATACCCTTGCGTACCCTGGTCTAAGTATCAAGGGCATCGCAACCGTGGGTCCCAACTTAGATATCTATGGTCGTGTAAGCAATGCTTCCCTATTCATCTTCTTCCATGCCCAAATCCCGGTAACACGAGTACGAGCTAGGAGCTGATATTCTATAGATACGCGGCACGGTGACACTCAGCGGCCAAGTACGAGCAGGTGCTCGGGTACATTTCGGCCGCGCGGAGCTCTATTTTCCACAAGGCAAAGATAGGACCGAGGGGAGCACTAATTATGACAAGATCAATAATATACAAGCCTCCCAGGAGCGCCCACAGACAGGACTGGAGCCCTAATTTTACACATCAGCCCGGGTATCTACGGCGCTCGCCATTGACGTCTCACCCAATACATGATTGGGTATTAAGGTTAGGCCTTCAGTTCTCGGCTCAGATAACTTGGTAGATACTCAGATTATTACATTCATGAACACGACGCTTGAATTCAAGGCTACTATCCAAGGATCAATAAGGACATCAACGGACCCAACGTATAGCTACGAATACAGCGCTTACCTCTATTACAATCTGGGCTACGGCGGGTATTCCAATATCCTTGGTAGCACCTGGAACTGGCATTTCCAGCCAGTCTTCCTCTACAAGGGCCAAGGGATGAAGTATATAGTTTATTATAATAATAACATGGAGTCTAATAGCTCTTTCAATTCAAAAAGAAACCTTCAACTAGACCGTGGTGCTGCTCATGAGCCTGATGATCCTTTAGATAATCTATCTAAACTCAGTATATTTAATAATAATAATAAATCTAATACTAATAATATTTTACATGATATAATCAAGCCATACAAGCCTCTATCTTTACTACCCAAGCAACTACGCCATGACTAGTAGAGGTCCGTGTAAGTAGGTAGTCCAAAGAATAACTAGTAACATATAAATACTACTTCTCTTATACCAAATATCTAATCTACTTTCTATAAATAGGTAGATAATAGTAATATACCTGTGATTCTGTCGATACTCCAGGGACTCCGAGGGGATCGATCCACAGGATCATTCAAGAGGTCATGGTATCGACGATATCGGACCTCCCCTCAGCAAGCATCTTCGGGATACTTGCCATCGGACAGGATAGCTCTGCTAGATAGATAAATAGGCCACGTAGCCCAGAGGTAGAAACGATACGCTCGGAGCCAGGAGGTCTTCGGACCCAAGGTCTCCGAGCTGATCAGACCTGGCCTCACGGCATCCTGAATCAATTAAACTACTAGATATAGAGTATTATTATATCTAGTAGTATATTACTAGATAGTTTAGAAACTTAGCCAAAGAGAAAACAGGTTTTTTCTAAGCCATGAGACTCTATTAAGGCTTAGAGTTCCTATCTTTTATTCTAAAAACTACTAATCCAAGAATATTAGACACGGCACGTTAGACCCGCACGGGATAGATAGGAGAGAAAGGACTACTCTAACCTTGACAAGGGTAATACTCTATAAAAGAGGACGATCAAGATAAGAGGAAGGAGGCATCACGAAAAGAATAAACCAAGCTTATAACCTTATATTCTAGCAAGATTAATCTAACCAAACTAATAACCATGACTAATCAAAACCTTAGAAACATGTAGTAATAACCATTAAACCTACCCTTTCCAGGACAGGCGGGACTAAACTCTAATTAGGAAGTACCCCCTACTAATTAGCTTCCCCGGACCCGATCAATATGGTTTAGCGCCGGCGAAGGGGCATGGAACCAGGGCTTTGCTAATACCATGAGCAAGCTAAACACAGCATGGATAGTAGAATAGAATAGAATAGTAATAGTATTAACCCCTGCCCCGAACCCCGCGATAAGAGAAGCCCAGGTACTAAATATACTAGGAGTTAGAGTCGTAGATTAACCCTATCAGAAGGTCTCGGACCTGAAGCTAATCCTAACCTTCTCGGGCTAATATAGTAATAACAGGGCTGAAAAATGGTTGAAGGAAGTTAAATATTACTTTTACTATGAAAGAACCCTGGTAAAGAAGTTTGCTATAGATAATAAGAAGATATTAGTTACCTCCCAGTATCTAACAGGAGGAGCAAAGGAATATTAGATAGTATAAGAAAAGTAAGTCTGAGTAAAACAGGTAAGCAGATTTACTTGATTTACTAAATTTAAAGGATAGATGCAGGATAACTTCAAGGAATATCTTAGCAAGGAAAAGAAGAGGGAGAAGTATAAGTACTATACCCAGGGTAGCTTGATAATCCAAGCCTATACTAACCAATTAGCTACCTTTACTATAGTAATCAAGGATCCTATCCCTAAATACATGCTCTACTAGAAGTTCGAACAGGGCGCTAGCCCTATCCTAAGGGCTATAACTACTTGAGACCTTACTAAGCCTACCACCTTTAACACGCTTGTCTAATAATACTCCTAATATAAACAAGGGATCAACATTGCCGGGTATATTAATCTGAATAATAGTAGTCTAGCTTACCTAGATACCATGGACCTCAGCGCCATTGCAGGTTCCCTAAACCAGCTAAAGAAGGGCTCCCTAGGATAGAAGCTATAGTATCATCAACACAAGGCTTGCTTCAATTACAGAGGCTTTAACTACTAATTAGCCCCCTACAAGAAGGCCATGGGGGAGGGAAAAGAAGGAGGTCACTAGATATAGAAGACCTGGTAAACCAGATAATAGAAGCTTCTAAGATCGAAGAGATTAATATCCCTGATACCCTTGAACCCCTGATAAGAAGCACCGAGACTAGTGTAGTATTATCTATGAAAGGCCTCTAAAAAGGTTACCTACACGCCATGGGGATAAATATTATCTTATACTAGGGTAATATTAGTATCGGAATACTGTTACGGAAAGGCTGACCTCTCAACGCTTTCCTTACCCTGGGTCCTTCACGTAAGCTCCGTTTGATTGACTTCTTACCTTCTTTTAACAACCACGTCCAACTAGTATGAGGACTAGTCACGGTCACCAAGGGTCGAGCTTAAGTAATAGAAGCAAGGCCAAGATAAGAACGTATTCCTATCCTGTAGAGAAGTTCGGTACGAGTTATCTTGTTGTCAAAGGTATCTCTAAATAACAGTTATATAGGTCTCTATAACAATAGAGTAATAATCACGAAGAATAAGTAAGACTAAATACAGTAGAATAAGTATCCTTATATATCCTTCGGGTCCTACCATTCTCCTACCATCCTGATAGTATACCAGATAGTCACCCAATCATATAGCGATTATTGCGCGACTATTCCCCTACCATTTCGATGGTCTCTTCGATGGTCACGGCACGTGACCCTTTGCCATGGTTTCCCTGACCATGGTCCTTTCACCGTTACCAGAGTATACAGAGTAACTGGTGGTAGTAGTAAGGATCTTTGTCTGTCGTGGCTTGCTGCTCCTGGCCTTGAGTCCCTCACAGATTTTCGCCCTTTGTTTATTATCTGCATGGGCTAAGAGTCTTCTGTGGTTCGTAGTCTTTGGATCGTGATCCAGCACGGCCCCAGAGCTACTACTCTCGGTCCTCAGCCTTCTATCACGGGTTTAGGCTGTCAGAGAACACGAACGCTGTCAGCCAATGAATCCGCTGTGCCGCAGCTAGCGCTGTGATAGCAAGTGGCAGGATAATAGACTATTCTAATCATAGCGCAGGCTATGACGCTAAGACAAATCAGGACTATAGTTATAACTAATATAGTCAGGGACTATAATAGCTCGGATAACCAATATAACCATTAGAATCAAGGACCATGATGGCTATGATAAATAATAGATATATAAGGAACTATCTTTATACTATGTATTTAGTTTTACTTAGTATCTATTATCTTCGGAACTTAATCTAGTTACTATTCAAGAACCAACCTTCTAATTATCTTTGGATTAGATAATAAGCCTTCTCTTTCATCTCAAGAATACCTTAAGGCCCGCCTTAGGAAGGGAAAAGTCGACCTTATCTGATAATAACAGATCCTCGATTTGAAAGAAAGCACCATATTCAGTATGGGTGATAACAAGGGAAAAGCAACCCAGGCTACTGCCGCCACGACCCCTGAACTTAGCAACGCTGAAAAGATCATGCAACAAGGAAACGCTATTATTGAATTAAGTCGATAGCTAGTAAACTTGCAGACTTTCAAGGGTGTCAAGGCAAATAAAGCGGAGGAGTTTGAAGGTAAGTAAGTAACCTTGAGGAGTTACCTAACTAGTATAGATATATATATCTATATTATTAACCTTGGAACTATACCAGAACCTGACAAGGTTATGTTCGCTGCTACTTATCTCAAAGGGCTAGCCTTTAATTAGTTTAAGCCGTACATGAGAGATTAGCAGGAGAACATAGTACTTTATTAGAAGGATATAACAAAGAAGATTTTTACCAAGTATGATAATTTCAAGAAGTAGATTACTAAAGCCTTTGGAGAGACTAACATGGCATGAACTACAGGGCGATAGATTTACTACTTGTATCAAGGAAAGATAACTCACGGAGAATATACTACAAAATTCCATTAACTTGCTTCGAACCTGAAATAGGATAATGCTTTGCTTATGAACGTATACTATCAAGGGCTGAGAGGAAGAACCAAAGACACACTTGCCTTGATTAATAACGAAGCTAAATGTCAGACAGAACAGGTGCCTGCCTCAGGCAGTCACTTAGCCAAGTGTTCGAGGCAATTACCTCGGCAACTACCAGAATATTTCCATTGATTTCTACCCCGCTTTCTACATATTCTATTGATGTCAT
>JAPDEQ010000062.1:0-181532 GCA_027569205.1 Aspergillus kassunensis
AATTGGTAGAGATATTATCGATTTAGTGGTAGAGTGCGGTTTTTGAATCGTTTAAAAGTGGAAATTGTTTAAGAGTAGCTGTCCCATACGAGGTCACGAGTGTGGGGCAGCTCCTAGGGTCGGGTATATGTTCCAGATTGTCTCCACCACATAGATAGATCACGGCTCTGGCCCTCGCAGTATACCTCGGAAGACTCAACTCAACAATAGAGAAAGGAAAGGCAACTGACAAGTCAATGAGAAAGAGGTATGATAAGTCATTTTCTTCATAAACTAATGCATGCACCTATCTTCGTCCTCATCAGTAACAAGCTCAAATCAACAAAAGTCCTCAGCAACGTAGTATTAGAACAAGAAAAGAACCGGGCGAATCCACAAGCATAAAAGACAATCTGGGTATCTGAAAGGTAGGGGAACAATAAGAACATGAAGGGGCATAATATCAGCAATAATCAAGGGATGAACATCGGGGTTTGATTCGGTTTCAGCCATTGCTAAGAGTTACTACACAAGGAGGAAAGCGAATTAGATGTCATTCGCCGCCACAGCCGCCGCCGCCGCAGCATGGGGAGGAGGCGGTGGTAGTGGTGGTTGCGGGGGGCTTGTTGTCGCTGTGCTTAAACCTGGTACGGCTGGATTTGACTCGGATGCCCTTCGGCTTTCCGGTGCGAGTCGGACACTTCCGCGGGAACCTTTTATCAAGTGACCGCTTTCAACTCGATCCTGGATCATCTCATCCAGAATTCGCGATACTTCGTCCATGCTTTTCCTTTTCGCGCTTCCGTTGGAATCTACTTCGGCAGGAGGTGTCAGGCGATTCGTAGCTGAATCAAGAGCCGGCGAGTTATTATTACTTGCGTTATGAGTGGGAGGTCCGGATTTGTCCTTGCTGTCCGGTAACTGCGTGTCTATGGTGAGCTGAGCCAAGTCTCGATGTCGAGCGGCAGAACGGAGGGCTGTAAGCATGCGATCCTTGTCATCTAGCTGGAGACGGAGCTCGTTGATTTCCATATCCTTCTCTCGGACTTGGGCCACGAGCTCGGAATTTTCTGGGGAGCCACTTGCTTTCACACCAATGGACATACGTGAGTGGCTGGATCGGCGGGCCTGAAGCAGACGTCTCTCTAAGGTTGCGACATATCGATTTTTATCAGTGAGGTCGGCCTGGAGAGCTGCAATTTGTCTTTGCGCGCTTGCCTTCCCATCCGCAAATTCGCCCATGATATCCTCGTCGTCGTCGTTGCTAAGTGGTAGATTCATTGTAAAGTCCTGACTGTTGACTGAAAGGAAAGAAACGGGCCGCATGGACGAACGTCCATGAGCTCCCAGCGTTGACTGACTCACGGAAGAGCGCAGAGAGCGAGACCCTGGATCCAATGCTGATGACAACCTGGATAGTCGGCCAAGAGCAGAGATGCTGCCGTGTGTGTTAACGCCCGTCGATTTTGAGCATAAAATCAGGCGATTCAGATGCTCTATGCGCTCTTTCAATGCCGTTCGAGCTAGCTGCATTTCTAACATCTGCTCTTCGTGTCGCTCATGTGCTTCTTGCTCTACCTTTTGTTCTTCCAGTTTCAGCTCCTTCTCTGTTTGTATTTTCGTTTGACTCTCGAGCTGACCACGAAGGGCCTGAATCTCCATTCGATACCGCTCGAGTAGCACACGGCTACCTGCATCAACACCGCCACCGCCAAATGCCTCCTCCGCCTTTTTGGCATGGCTGACAATATTGTTTTTGGCTCGAGCAGCAAACTTCAACGTGTTCAGGGTTTCTCCTGAATTAGAGTTCGCCGAGCTGCTGAGCTGGACAGTACAAAGGATACTGACAAGCGAGTTTCCAGATAAAGCTGGCTGCAGTAGTCTCGTGAGTTTACTATCTCGGAAAGGTAGATGTTTAGCCTCTTTATCTGCCGAGCTTCCGGCCTTCTCCTTGATTTCTGATAGTCTGGAAATGATATTTCCCAGGGTGAGAAGACTCTTATTAATGTGTGCGCCCTCGGTGCGTCGTTCCTTATCATCGGCAGCTCGCTCTGATCCCGCAAGATCAATCAGACTGAGAGTTGATACTCGTACACCACCTGGGGCTAGGCCGGATCTTCTGTCTTGGGTTGTCCCGGCGGGCACTCGCTCCCTACTTTCGACGACGATTTGAACCACTGCATGACTTCGAGAACTGCGAGCGTTGAATTGAGTGCTGCCAGTTCTTCTCGCATGGTCACCTCTCGCAATAACACGAAGAAGTTGTGTTGGACTTTGCACAATTTCTTCCTTCAGAGGCGTTGCGTACACGCCCCGTTTGCTATCCTCACGTAACTTGATTTCCTCTTGTTGGGAAGCAGAAGCTCCAGCAGAAGCCGAGAGTAGGTCATGGATTCTCTCATTGTAGATTTCTAGATAGCTGACACGGAGTAGAAACTCTCGGTGTGGGGTTTCTCTGATAAAGGAGAATATGTCTGTGATGGCCAATGGTATCACACCCGGAGAAGTTGCGGTTCCCTGCATAGAAAAGGTTTTGCCGGTTCCAGTCATGCCATAAGCGAAGACAGTTCCGTGGTACCCTTCCATGACTCGTCGTACTAGGCGTTTGGCAGCGGAGTCGTAGACCCGGGCGTTGTGTTCGAGTGCCGAGAAAAGATTATCTGAGAGCCATTAGTTTGGCGATATGACTTGGATCATTTCAGATAGATCTCACCATAATAGTAATCTCCACCCTCTTTCCCACTGTAAGAGAGTAAACCACGACGGCCATCCACATTCCACTCCGCATTCGAAGAAGATTCCCCGTTCATGTTTGGGCGCACTCTGACGCTGACTATGACATTTCCCTTCGTCTCCTTGACTTTTATATTAGTCTTCGACGCGCCGGTCGTCTCATCGCCGTCTTCAAAGGTGGTTGCGCTTGTTGAATATGATCCTTCAGCAGAAGAGCTTCTGCTCTGTGATGGCGAACCCTCTAGATCTGCATTAGAGATGGACTTAGCGTCGCCCCCTGCACTCAATAGTGAATGAGTCTTCGAACTTCTCTGAGAAGTTGTCCCCATACTGGGTCTGGAACCTCGTTTCGATTTCACACTTCCAGACGAATGTAAAGCTTGTCCTGTCATTGAAGATGCAGTAGAGGGACGGCTCCCTGGTCTCGGTGGCTGCGGAAATGCCGCGATACTAATTGTTCGCCGTAAGGACTTGTCAGGACTGCTCGGAACTCTGACCCCCGAAGTTGACCTAGTGGCAGTAATGTTGGTGGTTGAGTTCGAAAGAGGAGACTTGAGTGTCGGTCTAGGACTGGAGGGAGTGCGCAACTTAGGAGAAGCCGCTCTTGAAGCATCAGACGACGCAGGTAGGTTTTTTCTCGATTTCGGAGCTGGTAATTGGGGTATTCCTCCAAGCGGCGGGCCAGCGACCTGTCGCGATGGTTGTGGTAATGTGGACATTATTGAATTGTAGTTGGATAAACAATATTTATAAAACTGGACTCGCCAATGTATGTATGCTTGGCGATAGGCGGGATACGTTCGAAACTATATGGTATTGTGTCCATAGGCAGTGAGACATGGAGTATGGCGACAAGCTGCAGCAGTCCCAATATTAGTTGAATGAAGCTCAAACAATCATATGGGATTAAGGTTCTAACTATGCCACCAATGCAGACGCATTGTAACAAATGCCGCATTCAGCGGCCGTCGAAAGGAGAGAAAATTCCACTTTCACACCGGTCATGGAAAGTATGAAGATAGACGGCATCTTTGGGTGTGCTCGCAGCAAGATGTTGTCCGGGTGATTGAGAAATAAAACTTACCAAGGAGGAAGTTGTCGGGATGGAAGAGAAGCAACTCCTCGATCGCTCGCCGCGTACGGAGTATATCTGCTAATTCAATTATATCGATAATCATAAAGCTTTATTCGTCGCGAACATTCGGTCTTTGCGGTTGGGTACTGCGACGAGTCGAAAACAGGAAGGAGCGCGTAGAAGCGCCGAGGGAGGGGTGAGTGTGAAATTAATGTAGGATGAGGACAAGGGGAGGAAATCTCTCGTTCTAGCGATAACAATCCTGACGTCGTGTCTCCCTTTCACGGGTAGAAGGAGGTGAAATCCTGGGATGGCGCAGGCTCTCGGGTGGGGTAGAGGAGAGCCCCTGATCAAGGGCAACGGGCGAAAGAACTCCAGGGATGGATAGAGGATGAAGTGGACAGTCTCAAGAGGATGGGAGAAGTTTGCTGCGATATGAAGTGGAGGATCTGAAGCCCTGGACAGATGATTGTCACCCCACACTGTTCGGCTTTCGAGACTAGATTATTTTGATTTGAGTTCCCCTGAAGTTTGTATACTAGTGCTTAAGCAGCGCGTCTTTATATACTCTGTTACGCCGCACAAGCTTCTGAGCTTCTGACTACTCACATACATCTTTTACGGTAGCTGTCTACGGACCAAGTCTGACTACCTTCAAGGAGTTATTTTGTTTGTTTACTTCGAGGTGGTTACCTTCCGTCCACCCTACCTTGTCTGTACCAAGGTTCGGACCTCCGATATCGCTCTTCAAGGTGCAAGATCGATCTCGATAATGTAACCATCAAGAGAAATGACACTTGATTCTAGGGTCCAATCGCGGTTCAGAACTTCAGGTAAAGTACTCCATGTATTCGTTGGCTTCATATTTGTGACTACTGGTCCTTGGAAGCCGTTTCAACGCGGAAATGAAAAAAACGTGATTTTGAATTTGGGTTCGAGTCCGTCTGGTTCCCCTGGCGGTCTTGGTAGCATCTCATCAATCAATCATATTGTCGTTCCTTTACTTGATTAGTGGTAGATTTGTTGATCCTATTCTGCTACTGTTCGGTTTAGACCAATGAAAGCCTAATATTGCCTCGATAAGCCCCAGTTTTACCCCTGGCAGCGAAAGAAATATGACAGAAGGGACAGAACCTTAGGGAGTCAAGGACAAAAGGGGACCAATCATCATTGCTATTGTATTCCAAGGTCCGTGAACTGTGAACGGTGAACGGTGAACGGTGAAGCATGAGCCATGAACAACTCCTCGAATTTCTGGTCTCGCGTTAAACTAGGCCGTAGGAGATTATGAAACAATGAGAGGATTTGACTTGATGATAGCCAGATATCCTTCCAAAGATATGGAGTGCCAATATCATTACGGAGTACTCTGTAGTAGTATTGTTTTTGAAAGTGTCCCGTGGTCCAGCTTGGTGTATCAGTAGAAACAAACATGGCATCTATGCTTAGTTAACCTATGTCACTGGCACAGTGATATTGTTGAAGAGCCGACGTGATCGAGCTTTTCCACCTAGAACGTTGAGATCCGAATTTGGCAGTTGAACAGTTGATGGTCATTATAGTGCATTGTTCCAATACATACCGGTATCTTTGGCTCTCTTGATACATGTAGACAGTCGTGGTCTCTGTCGAAAGGCGTACGGACCAGTTTCGGTCTCACTACTCTTTCATCGCAGAAAAATCCAACTGCCGAGCGGCATTCTTGAACTGGTCGTCGAGTTCTCCACCACGCCTAGTCAGGTCATCGCCCATTTTCTTAGTGCCACCGGATTTTCGGGGAAGGTCTTCTTTATTTGTCGGCCTGGGTTCCATAGTCCACCAGCTGTGTTGAAGGGCCTTATAAGCGGTGCTTCGTTTTCTTGGATCCAGCGTACACATGGACATGAGCAAGTCAGCGCCGATAGGGCCAGCTATTGGAAACTGTCTGAGGAAAAACTCTCGACCTTGAGTAGGCACGAGATGACTCCTATCTGTTGGAATGTAATTTGGCAGCCTCGACACTCCTGGCCAGTTTTCTTCTGTTGGCGTGCCAAATGCTTCACATATCTTAGTTACCTGGTCAAGATCCGAGTTCCCCGCGACGAACGGGACTCGCAATAAAAGTTCGGCGAAAACCATTGCCGTGGACCATATGTCGACAACACTAGAATACTGACGTGCACCGTACAAAAGTTCGGGTGGCCGGTACCATCGCGTGATGACTTGATGCGTCATGTTCAGATAAGGGTCTGCAAACGACCTAGCCAGACCGAAATCCGCTAGCTTGACCTCCCCGTCTGAGGCGATAAGCAAATTGTTTGGTTTGATATCTCGATGCAGCACAAAGTTTTCATGGCAAAACCAGACACCCCTGACGAGCATTCCCATCCATGCCTTGATGTCTGCAATACCATAGTATATATCGCTGTCCTTGATGAGCATCTCCAGGTCACCACGAGGCAAGTATTCTAAAACCAGATTGAGATTCTGGTCCTTGGACGAGAACACATCGTGAAGGGCGATGACATTTGGATGAGAAAGCTCTTGTAGATACTTCACTTCACGAATCGCGTCCATGGATAATCCGTCTTTATATTCCGTGTTGACTTTAATTTTCTTGATAGCCACAAACGAGGATGGGTCTGCTCGAAGGTGGCCGAGAAAGACTACGGCGTATGTACCCTCACCTAGTTTCTTAGCTGGATAATGTGTGAGTTTGTGCTTACATGGCCTCTTTCGCGAGGCTAAGAGTTGAAGTAGTCATACCTTTGATGTATTTATGCCTGACCTCATCATTCATAAGCTCGGTAATTTCGCGGTCCGCAGCTTGCTGCACAGGCCGAGGTGATGCTTCAGATACCCGGGCCACCAGTGAAGCCCCATCATCATTCTTTCGGCGGGTTATGATGGAGGGTGATAGAGGAACCAGAGGCGAGACTGCCATCGCTCCTCGAGCTCAAACGAGCTCACTTGGTGTCCGATAATTCAATCAAAAGCAAAGACACGCCAAAGAGAGCTGAGATCAAGAATACACAGGTCCACCACACAGGTCCCCGGGAACTAGAAGCGATTTTGAAACAATAGAAAAATTAAAAAATTAAACATTCAAGGTCAAAAATCACGTAATTTTGTTTGGAAGTTCAGTCTCATACGTATTGGAATGCGGCTTTATCGGAGTTTTGTTCTTCCTGGGAACTCCGCCGAAATTTCCCTCCGTATCACCATAGATAGCTAGGAACAAAGGCAAGCGGTTTCTTGACCACTGTTTTTCTTGAGAAACAGCGTGCTCATATATTTTCGCTTCCTCATTGAAATTGCTCCTCGTCCGTCTGACTTCATTCATCACTACCTGCCAAATTCGTGTCAAACAGAATTCGCCGTCGAAACCCTCAAGGGGGCAGCCAACCAACACACTCACCTCACCATCATGGCCCTTTGCAACCCGTTTTCGATCACTCGGACAATCAAGTCCTTTCAATTAACCCGACAATGCCTTCGAACCATTCACAAAGCCAAGCCTCCTTCCGTCCCATCGCCGACACCATTTGTGCCCAATGTCGAAACCTTCCTCAAATTAATCGGCCGCGACATGTCCAAACACGCAAGCAAGCTTCCTTCTTGGGAGAAGATGTTTACCCTCAACTCCTCCGAACTCCGGGACTTAGGGATTGAGCCCACGCGTCAACGGCGGTATCTCCTTCGGAAGCGGGAGAAGTTTCGAAATGGCATTTACGGACCAGGCGGAGACCTGGAACACGTCGTCGATGGTGTTGCGCAGTTGCGGGTTACGGAAGTGCCTGCGGGATCGTTGGGAAGAACAGGATCCATGGCGGATAAGGCTGAGGCTGCGGGTTTGCTGAACTTCTCGGCTACTTTATCGCCAGGGATGAAAAGGGTCATCGTGAACCTGAAACCGGATGCTACCGATTATAAACATAACCCGTCGAACCCACTTAAGAAGTTCCAGAAGATGAAGATCCATCGTGGATCGTTGCTCAAGGGACCGTTCTTGCAACCGATGGAGGGTACTAATGGCAGTGCAGCGTTGATCAAGGTTCAAGAGGGCATGTGGGAAGACAAATTAGGACACAAGGTTGACGGTGGTGAAAGACGGCGCGCAGAGGTTAGGGCTAAAAAGAGGGCCGAAGAGAGGAAAAAAGGATCTGCATAAACTATGTAGGCCTCGTGAGTATGTATAGTGAGGTTTACTTGTACTATAGCTTGTTCAATATGGTGTTGTTCATGGTGTGTCAATGTATGAATAAAGTCACGCAATTTTTTTACTCAGTACTCTTCAGGACATCCTAAGTAGTTCAGTCAATGTGCCTTGCCTGGACCTGCTCATCGTCGTGCTACATACAATCTCTGGAGGGAGAGTCTGTTCAATACAAGTCAACTCGAAGTCTACTATTATATAAGTTATATTCGGCGCTATTAATATGTATGTATGTAGAAGGTCACTAATGTACAATAACTGCTGGGAGGTGAAAACATATTCCTGTCTCATTCGAGAGCGTTGACCAGGAGACAGATTCAGTCGCTCTCTTTATCATTAATCCTTCTTCTGGCCTTTCTAGGAACAGAAACAAGGAGACACTCATGACTCGATATTTGAACTAGCCGATTAATTCTTGACACCAGTTTCGCGCTTCTCGTATTGTACAAATGATTGACCAGCAGGCCTTGAGAAAAGAGACTGTGACCAAGTTAGTTGGGAGCAGATGTTCGGTTTGGGCTCTTCGGTTACTCACAGAATAATCTGTGTCTGGGACAGACTGTGCGCCAGAATCAACGGTGGCGCGGAATTTAAACAGCCTTACAAGAGCCGCTGTAATTGCAGTGAGCTGGACGTAGGCGAACTGCTCACCAATGCACCTATGTCGTCCAGCACCAAATGGAAGATAGGGGCTATTGGTGCCTTTGCTGACGAGACCGTATCCATAGTCGATCTTCTCCTCATCCTCAGTAGTGTTGGCAACAGGGTTGCCGTCCCAGCGGTGGGGATCCCACTTCATGGGGTTTGGGAAGAAGTCGGCAGTCCGAGCAGTAACACCAGGGGAGGAAAGGACGTTATGGGAAGTTGGAATAACGTAAGAGGTACCAGGCACAGGCATTGGGCTCTTGACTGCCCTGATGATCGAGTGAATAGGTGCATGAATGCGCAGTGTCTCTTTGATAACTTTGGAATGAAGTTCAAGCTTCTGCATGTTCTCGTAAGTTAGATCCATATCAGAGCCCAGGACCTCGAGTTGCTCCTGATACAGTTCCTCTGCAATTTCTGGATTTCTTGAAAGACGAAGGAGTATCCAGGACAGAGTCGATGACGAAGAGTGTTGACCAGCCATCAGCATTGCAATCATCATGTGCGCAATTTCTTCGTCAGGGAGCGGAGTGCCATTCTTGTAAACGCAAGACATCAGATTCCAAACCATGTCTTCGGAGTCCTTCTTTTCACCAGACTTGCGACGCTCTTTGATAATTTCCATGTATGTTTGGGCCATCTTTTTCTGGGCGGCATCACGTTTCCTGTTGTGGGGAAGGGGGGCATAAGGGAGCATAAAGTTGATCGGAGCAAAACCCATGTCGAGATCATGATATAATTCAGCGAATGTCGAGTCAAACTTATCACGAACTTCCTTTCCTTGAAGGGAGCGCGAGGCGGTATATATGGTGATTTCGGCAATTGTTCTGGAAACGTCGAAGACCCCTTTCGCGCCTTGAAAGACAGGAGACTTCTGGGCAAAGTCTTCCACCTCGGCAGTCATCAATCGGACGTACGAGCGTAGCGCGTCGGTGGTAAGACCAAATTTGACAAACTGGATCTCGTAAGCTTAGAATTGACATGGATGACACTGAAAAATAAAAGCCCACCTTCTTCTGCTCCATGAGCTTCGCATTAGGACAGTCATATACAACATGGCGTCCAAAAACAGGTGTGGTCAGAGGAGAATAAACCTCTTCTGCACACACATCCCTAAGCTTCCCATTCAGAATAAACTCGTTACCTTTAGTACCAAGGTAAACAGTGGTCTTCTTTCCTAGGAGGATAAATGTGAAGATGTCGCCATACTATAACAAAAAGTCTCATGTTAGAGTTAAGAACAAGACCCAAGTTAGTATTGGTAATATACCTTTGCACGAGAGTTGAAAAAGAATTTGTAAGGGTCGATTCCATAGCTGATAGTGCTACCGATGAAGGGAAACCAGTGAAAGACAAGAGGGGGCTCGTTCCGGTTCTTGAAGAGGACTTGTCGTAGGACATTAAATATCACAGCAAGAACAAGACAGGAAAACAGCCCGATTGCAGATAATGCCAAAACTGAGAGTTCAGAGCAACGTTCGCAGATGTTCTCGAGGACAACCGCGACGAGACCCATGGTTCATTGAATGAAGAAAGGGGAACAGAACAAGTGAATTGTAATATAAGAGCAAGCTTGTCAACAAGAAAGCATTCCAGAAGCCAAAGCACCACGCCTTGCCAGACTCTCGTGAAAGCTCAAAAGGACACCGGTGATTGTCGACAGAGGTTACGCCTGTCGAAAGTGGGAATAAAGATTGGAGTCGCGCCACACTTACCCCTGGGGCCAAGAGTCTGGAGGCGATTACGCCACAACGTACGGAGTCCAATTTCTGAAGCTGGGACATCTTCTCACAGTGCTGCCTTTACTAATATCGCAAGCCTGTTTGGTTATTTGCTTTCTTTCTCTTCTACAACCGTAGTTAGACGTTCGGGAGTCATTCATATTTTAGATTTTATAGACATTAACATATGTGTGTAGTAAGCTCAGCGCATTTTCGAGATTTTCATCACCCAGTGCACAATGAATACCATGGAAAACCATCCATGCTTCCCGATCTAGCCTCGCAAAATACTCCAACGCCCAAACAATAATCATCAAATTCATGAAACCTTAATTGTAGCGGCTTGTCGGATCTTCTTCGAACAGAACCGGATCACCCCGCTCTCCGAGATTGGCGAAGTCCTTTGGACCACTGTTCTCATTGGGAGAGTTTTCATGCTGTTGACTGGCCTTCATGCGCTGACTAGCGGTGTTCTTATGAAAGACTTTCACTGGGACCCCGCTTCCCGGTTTTTGCTGGCTAACTTGCACATCATTGATACTGCTAAGCAGTGTTCGTTCTCGCGCAATCTTCCTTTTTGAAAAGTCCAACCTCCCCAAGGCACCCGTGAGACCGTCAGTGCTATCGGTGACATTTGGGTGTTTACCTGTGAGCCATGGATGTTCAAGACACCCGTCTACAGTGATTCTTTTATCGACATCAACTGTAAGCATCCTGTCTATAAGATCCAAAGCTGGGTCGCCCACGGAATCCCAGTACGGAGATGGGTAATCAAAACGCCCCATTTTGATTTGCTGTGCCAAGGTGTAAGGATTCTCGGGCGTCTGAAGCTCGTCAGAGAAGGGAGGGAAACCACATAGGCATATATAGAGAACAACGCCCAGTGACCACACATCGACAGCTTTAGTGTATTTGCGACGACGAGTTTCTTGGAGAATCTCTGGAGCAACATCTGACGGAGTGAGCACGAAAAGCCGACAGATATGGGACTATGCGGGTACTTACAACTTGGTGTACCGCAACTGTAAATCGAGGTAAATTTTGTCAGTTATCAACGGCGGAAACTTTTCGTTTTAAGCGCTGCAACATACAGTGTGTAGGTAAACGAATCTTCGCCAATTATCTTAGCCAGACCAAAGTCTCCAAGTTTGACTGTCATCTTCTTATCCGCGACAAGGATATTCTCCGGCTTGATGTCTCGATGAACAATTCCGCGGTCATGCTATTGGAAAAGAAGAATTAATATCGATATCTGATCAAAGGGGAACAATGTGAGTCTACCAGATACTTTAGGCCCTCCAAGAGTTGAAGAAAGATATGACGAGCCTCATTCTCCGTGAATTTTTGTTTGGTTATAATCATGTTGAAAAGCTCGCCTTCCGGAGCAAGTTCCAGGACGAGATATACCCCATCATTCTCATCGAAGGTGTCTTTGAGACAGAGTAGATTTCGATGACTAACCCCCATTAAGAGGCCAATTTCCTGCATTAGAGAGTCATTTTGAGATTTTTGCGAATCGCCCGGCCGCTTCTCAAACATTTTGACGGCATAATGTGTCCCAGTGGCACGCTCCACACAGAGATAGACAGTCGCGAAGTGGCCTTTTCCAAGCTGTTGCATGACTCGATACTGCTGTTGGAAGCCGTTGACATTCTTTGTCCGAGGGGCTCTAAAGACGAATCTCACCTCACCTAAAATTGTCACCTCATCGCCGTCTTCAAGTTCACGATGTTTGTTTCGGCCAATGATCGCATCATTAATGAATGTGCCATTACTAGACAGGTCCTCCACGATCGCTATCGTGTCTCCTCTTTTGTTCTCTGGAAACACCAGGAAATGACGATTGGATACGGTTGGGATATTGAGAACTAGGTCTGTAGTTGATTTAGCAAAAAAAAAAAAAAAAAAAAGATACACTGCCAACAAGCCAAATGAGTAATATTTACCACATTCCGGATGACGTCCAATCAAATAACCGCCAGGCCGCCGTTTAGATTCTTGTTTGACCACTGCCTCTCTCTTTGGCTTTTGAGAGCCCCGTTGAACTTTGGGCTTGGACACACCACCCTCACAGTCATTGCGTTTTCGAAGCACAAGGGAATCTTGCACTTTATCATCAAGTGGGATGAGGTATCCCCAGACGCCTTCCGCGGCTTCATCCTCAACTTCATCTGCAAATGCCCTAGGAGGGTAAACAAACTGCGAAAGAGCTTGCGTGTCACCCGGCGGAGATGAGAGTTGGTGAAAAGTGTCTGGATCTGAGGGGGACCGGAGACGGGCTTGACTAGGTGGAGTAGCTGTTACCTCCTTTCGAAGGTCCGTAGCCGTTGAGTCAAGATGCGTTAGCGGAGTAGGTAGGTATGTCTGGTCGACTGGGGTTAATAACGGTTGCTGTGAACTGATTCTTTGAGACCGTCTGGGCTTTTTCGAATCTTGGGGCACATGGTCTGCAGTCACCTGTGATAAGAATCTGGTCAGCAGCAGGAAGCGGAATTTGGGCGTTATTTCATACTCTGCTGCGTTTAAGGGAGCTTTGCTCATTTCTTGGAACCATTGTTCCTACTATTCACATTTCAAGTCAGAAGATTAAGGTAAGAAAGTTGGTAGGTAAATGAAGTGGCAGAGCTTTGATACGCCAAAATAAGAGCTATGAAACGAATGCCGCGGAGAATGACGCTCAGAGTTGTAGTCTATCTGGAAAACCAGGTGTAGAGCAAAAGGAGTGCACGAAAAATGGGGGAAACAAATCAATAAATTCCAAGTGCGAGGCAGGAAACAGAGACTCTCTGGAGGGTTCGAAAGAAACTGACAGGAGCCGTCGCGGACTTGAAGACGCGCTACTTTTTAGGTACGAGCCTCAGGAACAGGTCCCGTCTCCGGACTCTGTGAGTACCACCTGGTCATCTCCAAGCTTGTAGGAACAAGTCAATCAGAGTATTGGCTCTGGCTATGGAAAATTGCAGACAGCCAAGGTTTGAACCTCTACCCTCTTCGTGACAACATCTTTCATTTGGTTCTATTGTTGGTGACCGAGTAGGTGTTTGACATGACGTCGTAACTACGGAGTACTTCGAAACCCTGGCTACCGGTAGGCTTAAAGACTGACTGCGAAAGCCCCACCGAAAAGACGATTGCAGATATCAGTATAATCAAGTAGTAACCTTCATCAAAACATGTAAAATAGTTCATTGAGATAATTGAAATGTGAGACCAGGTGGTGATGACCGAGGTGGTCACTGTAGCCCCACGTGGGATCTTTGTCCCCGTAATAATCATCATAAGCTTCAAACAGGGGCGAAAGAATACACATCCAGAAGAGACAGCACTCAGTCATTGATACTGCCGATAAGCTTGCTACGATGGATGAGTGTGTATTCCATGGGGTATTCTCTTTTGACTTGCAAGGATACTGACCAACAAACAGCTTCAGTCCGAATATTCGAACCTCTGCATTGGAGAGGCTCGCAAAGTTAGCTGTCGACACGCCAGAAGACGATAGCGACTCGGAGATTGACCAACTTACCCGACAATGTCAACATCTGTCGAAGCCTTCAAATGGCTTGCTCAATGATATTCTACGTACTCAGTCTCCAGTATCCCAAGTCCCCATGGTTCGTCCTCCCCAATTTTCCGCTGTGATGTCAAAACATAATCCATATCATGTCGCAAACCATAGCTGACCATTGTAGGATATTCGAGAACTATCTGTTTTAGTGGCCCTGTGCAAGGCTGCGAGCTCTGTCAGTAAAAAACAGCATGCGTCACAACTGATTTCGCAATTGTCCCAATACCTCCCCGAGTCCCACGGTCAGCTTTTTCGCCCTTCGCCCTTTCTACACGATATTAAACCGTCTCCATGGGAAGCACTTTCTTACAACCTCACATTTGCTATACTTGGGTTGGGATCGGAGTACCCTTCGTTGCGTGGGGTCGTCCTTGATGCTGTGAACGAATATCTATACAATTGCGCCGAGGCAATTAATGCGCTAGTGTCTTCTCAGCGCTTTGATTCGGGAGAGAACATGCTTGGCCATGAATCCGTCAATGTATTGGCCATTTGCGTCTCGATCGTTGGATTCCTGGAGGCCGCGGCCAAGTTCAGCTCGTTTTGGTCCGCCACGGAGAAGTTGCAGATGGTTGACCATATACGGTCAATGTTCTCTGAGAACTTCATGGTGACCATCGAAACCGCATCATCTACAGTACGAAGCGCGGGTGTCTCAGATGGGTTGCTTCGCGACTGGAGAAGGTATACTCGCCGCTACACCACCGAGGGCCGGCCGCTAGGAGCTATGCTTCTGCAAGAGGGTTATATGCGGTTTATCAAATCGTGCGTCACATCCCTCATAGGAGCGCAAAGCATGTCCGACGATGAGCTTCTAGACGACTACGTTGACGGCGTGGGTATCGCAAGGAGCCACGATGCGGCCGAGATTTCTCTTATTAATCGCTTAATTGGCATCATCGCGGAGGAAATTCAACTGCTGGAGGACGGAAACGACTATTTGCAAGTTGGCTCACCCTGGCAACAGCGACTTGCTTTCTCTGTCAAGACTTCAGCCTTGGTGGGATATCTCAATTGTATCGTTCTAAGCGAGGACACAGCAAATAACGATGAGTTTCTATCATGGCTGGAAGACACTCTCATAGATCCAAATCAGATGTCGTCGACTGAACTTGCAACCACCACTCTGAAGTGCATAACGATCATTTCCAGGATGTCTATCAACAGCGCGTCCTCTGGTAGTCGTTCACTCCTCCGCTTCATAGTCGAAGGCGGTATACCAGCAGGCAGCATAGGCTCTGTTGCTGCACGGTGTCTATCTCAAGTTCTTGACGTCCTTTCTCAGGACTCTGTCATAACGACGCTTTACTCCTTAGGGAATGTCTTGAGCCCTGGATCTGGCTCTGAAAAACCGTATCCAGGCCAGCCAATCGGGGATCCTGTTGCGCTGGCACTTGCACCATTTCAACAAGCGAAAACTGGCAGCGTTGCTTCTTTCGCGGTGAGCGAGACAGAAGACAATACCCCTTACCGAAGCGTTGTCCATGCTATTGTAACGATCGCCACTAGCTGCCATGATGAACAAATAAGTGCCCTAGCACAGTCCATGCTGGTTCAGAAGATTGGCAAATTGAACACCAAAGTTGATGCTTGTATTGTCAAGGAAACGGCAGTGCTTTCTTTGACCACTGGTCAAACTGAATTTCAGCTTCTCCTCAAGTTTTATGATCGTGTCTTTCGAGACGGCATCACCAAAGGATATACCAATGTCGCGAATGCAGTCTTGAGCGCGATGGGGTACCTTTCTGTCTCGCTGGAAAGAGACACACCGCTGTACAGACTTTATCTGATTCATTTGTTGGAAAGCTTAGTGAACAAAGGCGACGCGACAGACTTCGAACATGAACGGCATAAGGAACTCAGCCTAGCAGCCGAGGATCTCAGCCCTCTCTTGAAGCCGTTGGCATTACTTATCTCTTCAAATAAAGGATCTGAAAAGCAATCGGGGATGGCCTTGTTCCATTACGACCAGGACGTGTCTACCTTGTTTCGAGACGCGTGGCTCAACATTGCCGTCCATGGTATAACACTTGGCTCAGTCGTTGGTCGAAGTCAACTCGGGGAATTACGTTTGCTTGCAAAATATTCCCCTACTCTCGTGTCAGAGGACCGCATGGACATGATTGAGAGTGATGTGGAGCTGAACACTGTTCTCAGGCGCGGCATGGGACCACACCGACTTATAGAGCAAAAGAAAGCCTTGATTAACGAGATTCCCCACAGGGAATCCGAAATCAAACGTCTCACATATCCGAAAGTGGTATTCCTAAATGCTGCTTTGCTGGTTGAGAATCTTCGTGCGTTTTCAGGGAATTGTACCAAGCCACTGGGTTACTTCCGAGACCCAGCTCTTGCCACCATTGAGATGGCCGGTTGTATGACTGCTATATCTGAAAAAGTCGTTGGCTGTTACCTTGCACTGACTCTTTCTGGGAAGCATGAGAACTTCTCTGTTCCGTATCTCTCAAAAGAGCTGGCCGGGTTATTTGTAGCCTGCTGTCACCGCATAGAGAGGATACAGAGAGTTGCTATCCTCTGCGCCAATAGAATCATACAGGAGTGTCCATCCGCCCTGTGTGAGAAGCACTCTCTTTTTGCACTGCTGGAGCTGCTAACAGTTGTGTGGCGGTCCTGTCTAGAAGAGGAGCTTGACGAGTTTGAATGGAAACCTTCATTCACTTCTCCTTTAGGCCTTGTAAAGGTTGATCTGCCAGACAGCTATGGTTTCAGAAGGAAATCGCTGGACATGTTGCTTGAACGGGCAAAGGCATGGGTATCAGCAGTCATGGATATCGCTCCTCTTGATATTAAGGGCCTACTTCAGGTATGTTGACTTTGGACCGCGATAGAACCCAACTGAGTAAAAACCAGGCTTATTTATCCGCATCTGATGACAATGATGGAAATGGCGAAGTGTCAATGGGTCGTTCATTTGCGCTTGAGATGGGGGCACTCATACCTCAAAGCGATCACAGACTTGGTAAGCCTCTTTCCACCGAAACCATCAAATACATCCAAGAAGAAAAAAACGGATCATTTACACTGATTACCCTGGTTCTCTAGGCTCAATTGATACTCATGGAGTTACAAAAATAAATGTTGCCTCTAATTTTATTGCCCAGCACTCTGCCCGTCAGAAATACCGTCGCACTGATGTCGTGGACGCAGACGATTCGGAATGGGACTTCTCTAATAATGGTAAGCTTAAATCTAACGGCATGATTTTCTAGGCTAACAAGTAACAGTGTCGGGGTACGAAGCTCGTGAAGCGCTGACTTCTCCATTTGATTCGAGTAAACATATGGAAAATGTTCTGCTCAATATACAGAATTTGATCAGATCAAGAAGTCAAGTGCCCCTCCCTGAGCTGCGGGATGCTTTGCAGCGTGCGGCTGCCTTGCTGTGCGGTAGCAATGCTGCTAATGCTACCATTGTTCAGTACTTGGTTTCATTGCCATTCCGAGTATTTACTAAGAAGTCCATTAACATAGGTGTCTCTCTCTGGCTGGGCGTGATGCACGAAAACCCCAAATTGGAGCCAAGACTCCTCTTCGAAATAGTTGAGGAATGGGAGAATACGATCTTCCGAAGGCAGGGCTTGTTCGACCCCTCATTCAAGTGAGTTGATACCACCCGAGGCATCCGGTATAGTGCTGATATTTGATTGATTGTCAAGTCACAACGACCCCATGTATGCCAAGATTGAGCTCCTTCCGACGGATAAAGATTTGATGCTTCAAGAGCAGAAGTTAGCGCAGAGCGTCCTTGCGCCGCACTCGCTCATAGTCCAGTTTTTCGAGAGTCATTTTAACGCCGTCCGGCTAGGCAATGCTCAAACCCGACACCTATTTTGTCGTTTCGTTGACCGTACAACGTTGGGTCTCTTGCACGCTAGCAATCATCCTCTGGCCAGAGAGCTACATTTCCGTATCATTTTGTTCTGCCTCAGGGTCCTCGAACATTGCACCTCTCTTGACAAGGCCACTTTATGGAAGTTCAAACATCAGATCTTATCGGCCGCGCTCAGCTGGTTCAACAACCCTCCTAGGTAGGCTTGGCCTTACTCTGTTGACAGAGGACCTATCACTAATGTACTTTTAGGTGGACCTTTGGGGGAAATCGACTACAGTTGAAGGCTGAAGATAAGATTCTGAACGATGTTATAGCTGCCATGGCCAAAGTGTCTCAAGTTGGCTGCAACACCCGGTGGCCTTACACTTCGTTAGAGGCGAAACAGGACCTTCTCCAGGTACTCTTGGAAAACGAAAGATCACGACTAAAAGTCTGGTTGTTCCCACTAGACCTTGATCGGAAGCATAATGTATCCCAATCACCTCTTAGCAAACATCTCATGGAGGTTCGTTTCCCTAACAATGATCATCAACGTCAGTCCTAACTCTGGCTTTAGGAGAACATGTTACAGATTGCCTGGGCCGAAAGTCCAGGACTGGCCATTCAACTGTCTACACGATTCCCATCCGCGAAACTGAGCATGGACATCAGAAAGCTGCTTTTGAGCTTTCCTGAACAGGCTATCGAAGAGCCTAGTAGCCTTGAGATCTTATTTGGCTCCACGCTGCCAACTGACATTTCCTCCCAACTGAAGGTTAGCTTGCCGTTTCTCGCACTTTTCGTTCGTACTTTGAACTGACACCCCTAGTACCTGCTATACTGGGCTCCCGTCAATCCTGTCGAAGGGTTGACATATTTCTTGCCTGCGTATGGTAACCACCCGTTCATTCTACAATACGCGATGAAAGCTTTGGAAAGCCATTCACTCGACGTTCGGTTTTACTTCGTGCCACAGTTGGTACAAGCTCTCCGATATGACACCCTAGGTTATGTCGAGCGGTACATTCTGGAGACAGCAAAGCAGTCTCAACTGTTTGCACATCAAGTGATATGGAATATGAAGGCCAATTCTTACAAAGATGAAGATTCTCAAGTGGTGAGTCAGAGAATTATCCCAAGTCTATGATAATGTGCTGACAAAACAAAACAGCCGGATTCTATCAAGCCGACATTGGATCGTTTTATGGATGCTT
The DNA here is from genome assembly GCA_027569205.1 of Aspergillus kassunensis. Lineage (NCBI taxonomy): Eukaryota > Fungi > Ascomycota > Eurotiomycetes > Eurotiales > Aspergillaceae > Aspergillus > Aspergillus kassunensis. Next base: position 18,959 of record JAPDEQ010000062.1, read on the forward strand.
TAATTGCGAGCTTCACTGATGACGAGCGCGATTTCTACCAGAGGGAATTCTCGTTCTTCAACGAGATTACTGGCATTTCGGGCAAACTCCGTCCATACATCAAGAAGAGCAAACCAGAAAAGAAAGAGAAGATTGAGGAAGAGCTCCGTAAGATCCAAGTCGAGGTCGGCGTATACCTTCCAAGCAACCCAGACGGTGTTGTGGTTGGAATTGACCGCAAGTCTGGAAAGCCTCTTCAAAGTCACGCAAAGGCGCCATATATGGCAACTTTTAGGATCCAGAAAAACCAGGCACGAATTGGCCAAGGAGCTGCGAGCGGCTTAGGATCGGCAACATCTAACTCCAAGGAGCTGATGACGCCGTCGCAAAAACGTCAGTCAAGTGACCAGGAGACTTATGAGGTTTGGCAATCGGCTATCTTCAAGGTCGGAGACGACTGCCGTCAAGACATGCTAGCGTTGCAGATGATTGCCGCCTTTCGAAGTATCTTCGCCAGTGTCGGGCTTGATGTCTGGGTGTTCCCGTATCGCGTAACGTCTACGGCACCAGGATGTGGAGTCATTGATGTCCTGCCAAATTCGATATCCCGGGATATGCTTGGCCGCGAAGCAGTCAATGGACTGTACGACTACTTCGTTTCCAAATATGGAGGAGAAGACTCGATACAATTCCAGGAGGCCCGGACGAACTTCGTCAAGAGTATGGCCGCATACTCTGTCATTTCATATCTGTTGCAATTCAAAGATCGGCACAATGGCAACATTATGTTTGACGATGCTGGTCATATCATCCATATCGACTTCGGGTTCTGCTTTGACATTGCACCCGGAGGAGTGCGTTTCGAGCGCGCGCCATTTAAACTCACGTCGGAAATGGTAGCCGTGATGAGCGGCGCATTGCACTCTCACGCCAGCAACCAGGGTGGTTCGGGAAGTGGAATTCTACCCGGGGGTTCTCATAACCCCACGCAGACGCAGCCATATCGCTGGTTTGAATCATTAGTCGTAAAGGCATTCCTGGCATCTCGGCCGTATAGCGCCAAGCTGTCTCATATTGTCTCTCTGATGCTTGATAGCGGCTTGCCGTGTTTCAAGCCTGAGACGCTTAAGAACTTTCATGATCGGTTCGCCCTTGAGAAGAATGAGAGGGATGCAGCCGAGCACATGCGAGATCTGGTGCGCAAGTCTTATATGAGCATGTCTACCAAGGGCTACGATCAGTTCCAGCTCCTTACAAACGGCATCCCATATTAGACACACGGGTCCTTTTCTTTGCTAGGTGGCCCCATTGACAAATACATGTAGGTAGTACAATGTAATGATTACATCCAGTGAGGAGAATTCCACCCAGTGTAGAGGGCTCGTTTCATCTTGACGTCACCATCAACCCTCCTTTGTTGCAACCACAACCAGGGAACAACTCCCTTTACTCCGTACACATTGGTATCCCTATCAAGTCCTCCGAGCCCAGCCTGGTCATCGTCATTCGTCCCGTTTGTGGCATAGTGGAATGGACCCTGTTGCAAGCAGTGGCCCTCAATGGCCTTGCTCAACTTGGACACGCGCAATGACATAAATACTACTACGTCTTTCGTGGCGTTTTCCTTACTATTTATTCGATCATCAACCCAGGCTAATTGCGATTTTTTATACACGATATTGGTTGCGGATTCCCGACTTGAAAGTGGAACCGTCGTACAAGAATATCTACTCTACGCACAGCCATTGCCGATGCGATCCATCCAAAATGAAGAAAATTTCGGCACACCTCCCTCATAATCGAGTTAATGAAGCTCAAACTCGCTCTAGCTACTCATCCGGATTGACCGATCAAGAGAAACAGGAGGGAGTCCGCAACGATCCCGTTCCTTTTGTAACATGGCGGTCCTTAGCCCTAGGGGCCTTTGGTAGGCGGTTCTTCAGCTGCAGACATCAGAGTCTCTAATACTACTTGGCAGCTTCCATTGGTGGTACTATATTCGGCTATGATACTGGCCAGATTTCTGGGTTCCTTGAAATGGACAACTTCAAGCAGCGATTCGGCCAGCTCCAGGGAGATGGAACGTATGCTTTCAACAACGTCCGCTCTGGTCTCATAGTCTCAATGGTAAGTATACTTGGGTAAAGGTACGTACTAGTCGGAGACTAACAATGGTTATCTCACGGTCTAGCTATCCGTCGGTACTCTCCTGGGGGCTCTAGTGGCAGGCCCATTAGCAGATCGCTTGGGTCGCAAATACAGCATCGCATTCTGGTGCGTTATCCTGCATGTCGGGCTCATCATTCAAATCTCCTCACCCCATCCCAAATGGTATCAATTCATGATGGGTCGCTTCGTCACGGGATTCGGCGTGGGAGCCTGCTCATTACTAGGTACGTTGGCTGAAAACAGTCCTCCCTATCAGTTAAACTAAGATATCGGAAAGTGCCATTATACCAAGGTGAGACATCGCCAAAACAAATCCGCGGTGCTATGATTTGGTAAGCTCCTCATTCTTAATGTCGTCATTTTTACCGTCAAAGTTTAATGCTGATAATCAACCAGCTCTTATCAGTTGTTCGTAACCCTAGGTAAGTCATGTCTAAAAAATAATTGCCTCGTGCCCATCGTCTCATGTATACCTAATACCTTGCTGACGTCACTAAGGCATCTTTGTGGCGTACTGCATAAACTACGGCACGGAAAGTATGAACAGCTCCGCCTCCTGGCGCATTCCTCTTGGGATCACGTTCCTATGGGGCTTGCTGCTAGGCATTGGGATAATCTTTTTCCCCGAAAGCCCCCGCTACGATTACCGGCATGGACGTATTGATCAGGCCAAGAGGACCATGGCCAAACTCTACGGAGTACCTCAGACCCACCGGGTGATCCTACAGGAATTGATAGAAATCAAAGAGCAGCTAGAATCCGAAAGTGCGGCTAGGGGCTTCCAGGGATTAATAAATATGTTTCAAGGACCTCGAATGCGCTATCGAATTGTCCTGGGCGTTGTACTGCAGGCCTTGCAACAGTTGACCGGTGCAAACTACTTTTTTTACTATGGTACGTTATCTCAACCACCGCACGGCCTGGAGAGTCTATAACTAACATGTCAATAGGTACTGTGGTATTCAATGGAGCTGGGATTGAGAATACATTTGTCACTCAAATGATCCTGGGTGGTGTTAACTTCGGCTCTACTTTCGGTGGCCTTTATGTTGTCGAACACTTTGGACGACGCAAGTCACTGATCACAGGAGGTCTTTTCATGTTCATATGCTTTATGATATATGCATCGGTTCGTGTACCTTCCTTCAATACCTCTTCGTTATTCCTGGAGTTTTCTTGGACAGACACATCAAAAAAGTAGAGCAACTAACTATGAGGTTCGCCAGGTCGGCCACTTCGCCTTGAATGTGGACAACCCACCAGCCACTCCTAAGTCCGGGACGGCCGAGGTGGTTTTTGCCTGCTTATTCATACTCGGTATGCATTCCTATTCTTCACTGTTCAAACCAGACAATGGATACCGTAGACATCGGGATCGACTCGGATAGAAAGAAGCTTATCTGATTTAGGGTTTGCAACCACGTGGGGCCCCATGGTCTGGGCAATTGTAGCGGAACTCTACCCTTCGCGTTATCGAGCAAAGGCTATGGCCATGGCAACCGCCTCAAACTGGCTCTGGAACTTCCTCATTGGCTTTTTCACTCCCTTCATCACGGGCGACATAGACTTCGCCTATGGCTATGTATTCGCTGCCTGCTTGTTGATAGGAGTCATGATTGTCTACTTCTTCGTCCTCGAGGGCAGGGGTAAGACCCTCGAGGAGATAGATATGATGTATGTGATGCGTGTTCCTCCCTGGAAGAGCAGCAAATGGGTGCCCCCGCCCCCGGAAGAACGAATCACAACTGCGAACGTCCTGGATCAGAGGATCGCTCGGGGTGTCGCTAGCGAGGAAGAGTCGAGTAAGAGGGACCAGATGCCGGCTCATGAACATGTGGATCAGCATGGTGCTGGGCCATCAAGTTGATTGGTTTTGCGGTAATTCGGGTCATGTAATTTTCATTCATCTATGTTTTAATGATGGGGGCTCAGGGGTGCCCCTCGTCATCGAGCCATTTGCTGCATATAATCATTAGTCTTGTAACTTCGATTGACACGAACATGATGGGATTTCAAGTTTCTGAAACTTCTAAGGGACCTCTTCGATCTCGCGGTATCTTGAAACCGAAAAAAAAAAAAAAAAAAAACAATAACCCCCAAAAACTGCCAGTGAGTTGGTGATGAGCGGAAATAGATTAACTTAGACCATGACATCCTTAACATGATACCGCTCTATATGAATAGTCTTCCTCACACACAAGGTCTAGAACATTTTTTCCCTTGCGAGGTTTCTGTGTACATACCCTATGCAGGTTTGAAGGCGACACCGGCTACATTAGAGAGATTTTGTTGTCCAACTTGGTCCGTACGACAGAGAAATCAGTGAATCACACCAATTCCTCGTATAAGTAGATGAGGATTTCTGAGGAAAAATAATATGTATATTGATATTTCATCTGATCTGGAATCCATCTCAGAGTTTTTCACGAAGACAAGAAAAACAAAGAACATGTGCCCCATGCATAAACAGGAAGTAATATCCACCGGTATGAATGACACCGATCCCCTAACCCCTGTCCAGTCCGGCCGATTGGCAATTTGGTGGCAAATCAATTGCGCAGGAAAAGAATAATGTAACTGTAACGCCAAACCAATAGGTAGTAAATACAACAATGAAGCAACGAATTAAGAGTAAACATAGATGTCACGCGACTCGTGTCTCTAGCCAGCAGCATAAGTGTGTATTTCCAAGTCGGTTGAGATAAAATCGGGGTTTCACAGTTGCTTGACAAAGCATTCTGTGCATGTGAGATCAAAAGAAAGAAAATAAAATAAACATGCTTCTGAGTGTGCTGATCTGGAACAGCCTCCAGGGCCATGATCGTGATAGTCGTAGTATGTATCGTATGTATGCTTGAGTCGTGTACTGGAGTATAAGGACTCACTGTCGTGCCGTAGCCATACCCAGAGACTCGTACTGGAGATTGACAAGCACAGTGAAGCTCATAAAGTGATATTAATCCATAAAATCTCCCCTGAGGATCTTCTCCTGGAAGAAGTCCGGCTTGTTATTCTGCTTTGGCTGCTTAGGCATTTCATGAACCGGCTGTTCCATCGTTGCAATGGACGCAGCCCGCCGATGGTGAGCCTGCTGGCCCTGTTGAGTCTGAGTAGAGCTCTGGGAGATAGGGCCGCGCTCAGCCCTTGTTCGGAGAGCTTCAGACCAGTTGAAGCCCTCTCCTAATTGTCGCCGAGATGTGTTAGATACATCGTTCTTAGGGAGACCTTTATTTGTACTTGCAGATAATGTTCGCGCAACACTAGTACTGATCGGAGCACTGGGGAATCCGGCGGACGATGTCGTCCGGCGTTTCCCAGCGTCAGGTGACACAGGAGGGGAAGGGTGGTATCTACCGTTGCCAATGCTTCCACCGCGGGCATCCCGCAATGCTTGCGCACCGAATGAGAGGCGACGGGCGAATGGAGATCTCGGAACGCCACCTGGAGGAGAGTTTTCTCCATCCTCTGCGATGGCTTCTTCAAAATTTCCGGGGCTGGTCCCCACAGAGCTGGAGATGCTAGTCTGTCGATAGTTTCGGCTTCCGAATGGCATAGATTGAGTTGGCGAGCCGGACAGTCCCAAAGTTGTGATAGAAAGGCGGCGCCCTTGATTTGGTTGAGCGTTGGCCATGGCGTTAGCCATAGAGCTAGAAGGGCCAGCTAGGTTTTGACTGCCGGATCGCTCAGGAAAAGAGATCCCTGAGGCTATTGATGCTCGACGCTGGCGCGAGGAGGGCGGGGGGACTGAGATCGGAGAGGTTGAGCTGTGATTGGACATGTTGACAGCAATGAAGAGGTAGAAGAATTGCTAAAAGACTGATAGAAAAGAGGTATAGAGATAGAAAGTGCTGGGCCCAGGTCGAAGGGGTTTAGGATAACATCAAGCAAACGAAGTCGACCCAGGCAATAAAATTGGTTTGGAAACACGCAAGAGCGGTTGAAAGAAGAATGGAAAAGGTTTCTCTGACCAGAAGCTGTGCCAATGGACAGTGATTTATTAGCTAAAGAATGATTGGCAAGATGCGTGGCGTGATGTGATACAGAGTCAATGAAGACAGGGGGTGTGATGTGAGAGTTGAAGTTGAAACAGGGATGAAAGGGGGATGAAGAACAAAGGGTGTCAGGATTGTGGATTTGTCACAGGTTGATGGATGGAATGGAATGGATGTCTAGAGGAGGAGCAGCCTAGGTGGTGAAAGAGGGGAGAATGGAACAGAGAAGATGATCAACGATCATCAGAGGAGAAGCAGTTTACCCCACAATATTGATCGATTCCATATAAAGAAGTCGAAGCTGACCGTGGGCCAGAACAAGGCTAGTCTTCTTTCGAACAAAGTACGACGTCAAGATTCTCGAATTAATTGCTCTCATTTATATCCAGACTTACGTATACCTTATATACTGTGTATCTCTCGCGCTATTTGCATGGTTATATTTTCCATTTCTATCCCATTTTCAGGTCGGTTTGTTCGGGTCATTCGTTTTGATACTGTTCTTCGTTTTTCAGTCAGGGTGGAACAGAAGCACCAGCTTCTCTCCAACAGAAAACTCAAGCTCAGTACCATCGCGTGCTATTTTGACTTCACGGTTTGAATTCCACGGGTTGCGTAACCCTCGTGTGCGGTGGAAGGGGACCCTTTCGGTGGAGAGCCACCGGATCCGAAATGGGTTTCCGATTAGCTGAAGCTCAGCGGTGGGCTGCTGCTGTTGCTGCTGTTGCTGCTGTTGTTGATCATCGGCTGCTTGAAGTTGATAGGCGTTCTTGGCTGGCATTGGTCGCGGGTTGCCCTCTTCATCCTCCGACGTATCAGCTTCCCAGAATATTGTGCCCCGCGCGACATCGTTGATGATCCGCCCGTTCGGTGCTGAGGATGACGCAGGCGTCGGTATGACATCTGGACTATCGGGCTCCTTGAAGTAATTATGGTCCGGGCGTGGCATTTCAAGTGTAAGGTTCTCGTCCTCCTTGATCGTTGACATCATCCGAGCGTATCCGTAGTATTCTCCAGACTTATTCGCGGAAAAGATAAGATAGACATTATCTGCGTTCTAGATTCATTAGTTAGCCCCCGATCAAGCTTTTTTGATCCCATCGACAAGCAATCAATTAGAATTAAAGATCACCTCAAAGGCCCGGTTCAAGCTCTCTTCGTTGTGGGTCTGCGTGGCCCAGATGCCGCTCTGCCAACTGATCCCCAGATCCTCGGCCGTTAAGCTTTTCAGAATGAAGTATCGGTTAAGCACCCGCGTGGAATATGACCCTTTCCGCCCCTTATCCTCCGTAGCCGGTGTTGTTGCCAGATCCTCCGCTTCTTTCACCGAAGGCGAATCAGAAAGACCCGTTAACTCACTATGTGGCCCGGGAGACATCAACCCCCGACGTACTCGGCAAACGAGCCGAGCCCCCCGTAACCTTGTGTCATGGAACCTTGATAAAGCCCTAATACACGCTTCTTCTGTTTTGTAATTCACAAATGCACAGTTACTCCTTGATATAAGAAATACACTCTCCAACTCATTGGTAGCATCCCGCGAGAAGTGATCTTTGAGTTCGACTATGTTCGTGCCAGGGGTAAGATTGCCAACCCACAGAGCATTACCGGATTGTTTTGGCTTTCTCGGTGGTCCCTTCGGTGCGGCCGAATCTAGGTTTGAGCGCCGCGGTTAGTTTCTAGTTTTCACTTAGCACACACCTTGATGTGACTGCATACTTACCGGCAGATGAGCCCAGTGCGGCTGATGATTTCGATCCGTCAACTATTGTAATTCGTCTTTGTTTCTCATTTGCACGGCCCTCGTTTGTTTTCAGTGATCTCGAATGCGATTGACCACGTGGTTGTGGAGAATTAGACAGTACGTCCGGAGTCTCCAACTGATATTGCTGTGTTGCTGTGTACATATTCGGGAAAAAGTAACCTTGCCCATATGCATCCATTTGATTAGGTGTAGATACTCCCAGAGCTCCAGGGACATTTGGCGAGAGACTCTGAACCCCAGATGCGTCAGAAAGCCGCTGCCCCTGATGGTGCTGTTGTTGCTGGACGTAAGGAATGTATATCTGTGGGTATGGAGTAGCGAAGATCATGTTTTGATTGATGGGAGATGCTGGGAACGATTGAAACTGAGGCATGCCGTAGAGTAGGCCGGGAATTGGGTGTACAGGGACGAACGCTTGTTGCTGCATAGTTTGCTGGTCAAAATGGGCCGGGCCGGACGGGTAGCCAGGCATTGTCGATCCCATACTGCCCATGCCTAACATCAACGGCGGATGTCCATAGTTTCCAACTAAGGTCATGTAAGTAGGCGCTTCCGGGTAGTGCTGCACGTTGTTGTTGTCGGGTCGTGAGGGTTGACAATAGGACGCCAATTCTACCACTTGATATTAGCAACTATGGGCACTCTATATTTCGGCCAACTAGGGCTATTTGCGAAACTTACTAGAGTGTCCAGGAGCCCCGCCAGGGTCATGCGAGTTCCCCAATTCCGGTGGTGCTCTGTTGTCACCCTTTGCCTCTCGAGTTTCTTCTGGTCGGTCCATCGGTTGCAGCCGACCAGTATCGAGGTCGACGGAACGTACAAGTTATATTTATGTATACTTGGAAATCCCAAGTCTCCCACTGTAGCAATATCAAATTTAGCAAGAAACGGCACCCCCTTTGTGCTAGATATGCACCCACCTTGTCGAAACACCCCTTCGATGATGTCACCCTTACTAGATAATGTATTATGAAGGGTGAACCTGATAATAGACGTACTAGAAGAGTCTCAGGACATGTTAGTACCGGATCGACGCCAAGGTATGCTCAACACGAAAAAGATGATGGTGTTCAAGCACGCGGTTTTCGGATGGGACACTCAGTCAGGCAGGGGGAAAAATCAAATTCACCATGAAAGTAGGATTTTTGTGTCTGGGCAAAGCTTCCCTACACCAAATTCGTCCTAATTGGGTGGGGGGGTATCTCAATTTTCTCTCCGAGGGTCGGGGCGGGTTAGAAAGATGAGGAAACGGGGGTTGACGGTATAGAGCCATATAGTGAAAGTCTCGCACAAATTGGGTTGAGAGGGTTTAAAAAATAGTGGAGAATGGAAATGGTACACAGGGGGGTATCAATGGTCTAGTTTGGTGTGAACATTCCCAGGGAGGGGTTATTCGATTTTGATGCTGTGGCTAAAGGAGCCACGAAACCAAGAGCCAAAGTTCGATAATGGGCGAACAGAAGACGAGTTATCTCCCTTTGAAATTCCGCAGCTTCCCAGTTGAAACATTCTGGATGTGTTTGGATCTAGAAGAATGGTCTTGCCAAAGAACATCCGGAAGTCACTGCTGGAAGATGGAGAAAGATGGACGTCGTACTGAAGCCGACAGAGTCAACGACTCGCCCATAACCCGCGAGTGCTTGGCTCTTTGGCTCAACAACAAAGGTAGAGAGACGATGTAAATGAGTCTGCTGCTAAGGAGACTCTTGACTGGGAAATTGTATGTCCTTGCAGAATGATCCCCCTGAAACAGAGCTGGGAGATTGTGTGTGTAGCAGCCATGTGCATGGGGGTATGACAAAGACAGCGAGAGGAAATCTTTAGCCAGAAGGGGAAAAAAAAAAGCAATGTACTCACATCTGTCTACTAATAATGGTAAAAAAGGATAGGCGGGTAAGCTTCCGATTAACTAAATAGTAAAGCAATTAACCCTCCACACTGTCCAGTATTGACCAAGAATCAATAGCACATCGCGATGATAACTTACAGGGAAAGGGCAAGCGCAGTTAAGTTACAATTTGACAAACAGGCGCTGGTCTGAATAATATGTCGGCCAAGAGACAAGTCTCAAAAAGAGCTATGAGGAATCGATCTCAAAACCGTCCGGGTAAATGGTGGGACGGCGCCGTCACGTAGCCTTTGGTGAGCTTCCGTCTGTAAACGCGCTGGGTTTAAAAGAGCAGAGGAAGATATGGAGATGGATAAAAAGGGCCTTCTCTGCTGACTTGCAGATGGCAGGCAGCGCAACTGATTGATTTGTCGAGACGTTCAGAAGGTGGCAAGACAAGCCCTGCGCATCCGGTGTGGGTAAGGCTAGGAGGTACTGCCGCCGATAGTGAAACCAATTGGCAGCATTAATATGACGGGGGTCGCTCTATACAAGACAGGTGGACGTAGCCCAGCGACGTGGCTGGCCGGGTGGTGGCGCATAAGATGACTAGGAAGATTCGACAGACGAACAGAATATTATCTGAGGAACTGTCGTGTCAGTGGTTTCGATCTGATTTTCCTATTTTGGGGCGTGACCCGTTCCTGACTGGAGAACACATCCACAGTCCTACAGATTAGGGCCCCGTTCTCAATCCGAGCGGCGAGCTTTGCCTTCAACGGTCCAACCACTGGTCACTTGCATCGGCAATCAAATCGCCATGCAAGGGTCGAGCCAAAGGGTTGGTTCTTATCACGACAGCAAAGTAGGCCCCGGAATCATATAGTGAAAAATTGGCGATATATATATATGACTTGATCGTGAAAGTGTGATTGGGTACCATTAGGCCCTTGCAGTATTCATCTAGTCTGGCGAGATCCACGGGTCGCCCTTTGACAGATAATAGATTACCTTAGGAAGGATTCGAGTTGTGGGCCACTAGGGGAGGCGATGGTAGATCGAAAGCATTAAGCCTTACTTTCCGAAGTAGGTACAGAGTAGTGGGAAGATATAGAAGTAATAATGGCATGAGCCTTCAGTGTCAAGGACGGTGGTAACCTTACCTGCAAATGTACATGCTCAGTAGTAAAGTCCAGAGTGATGCACACGTTCTCAAAGAGCGTGGGTCCCAAGGTACGCAATTAGGAACAGAGGATTGTGGCGAGTAGTTGCATTAAAGCGATTGACAAGCAGAAGAACTGGAGTTTTACTGGATCTGCTGTCCAGATGGCATAGCGCGAGGTGGCACTATATACTGATTTACGACGCCAACCTCAGTAATAGCACCTATAGATATGCTACACCAATCATCAGCTTTGATCGAATAGACATAAAATGCATGTGATTATGGATTCAACAGAAGGAAATAGAATAATAGATAGGAATAACGGCCCATAGTGGAATGATCTAGATGCTCCAAGAACGCCATTTTGACGAAGTGAAGTGGGGTGGAAGCCTGAAGAAGGATGGCCTGGACCTCCACCACACTCACAGACAATCAACGAGGAATCATCACGGATTCGACAGGGGTTGTGGTAAAAGTCAAGTGATATACCATAGGGTGAGGGGAAACCACTATTTGCGGTCAGACATGGGACAAAGAGAACAAATGAATGAACAAGAAAAAGGAATAATGAAGAATAGAGATGGAAGACAAGGTTGGCGACAGGGGCAGCCACAATACGGCGTGCTGCTAGAGCTGATGAGGTGATGCATTCCCATGAATCGCCTTTGTCAACATTAATTTTTACAAGTGCAAAGCGAACTCAAAAAAAGCATCTGAAGTTCAGACCTCCAGTCGCAGGGAGTAAGTACTCTGTGGATAGAATAATTTGAAGACCCGATGGGTACTCACGAATCACGATGGCCACAGCTCCTGTTATCTGATTGGTAATCCCGGAAGAGATACCGGCCAATCACTGGAGACTATCACTTCGGCCTCAATTCGTCCTGAACGGGAAGTGTTGATGATTCCCAGGCTCCCATCCACCGAGGTGAGATGAGGCTCCACGAGCCCACTCATGTACTTTCGGTGGGGCTTTCTCAACCCTCCCCGAGTCCTGAGGAATGATACTCTGTAAACAGGGCACATGTCACTATCAACACGGCATTTTATTCGATTAGGAATAATCCGCTGGATAGGAACTACCTTACAAGTCAAAGCTGCGCTTGGGGGGTCATGACAAGATGAATATTTAAATACTTTTATCTAAATAAGAAACAACAATCCCGAAAGCGACATTCCACCTGATTCATCACGCTGCTGGGTGCTTATCGCAAGGGTCCAGGCTCACGCAATCTAAACACAATCCCGTTGACAACGCTCGCTCCAGCCTCGCAGCCACTCTACCTTACGCCAAAGCTCAGAAAGTATGCAACAGTTAAGACACCTCCTGGTGTAGAATACGTTTACAGCAGGACGCAGTCGGTCAGCCCTCTGTGTGATTTCCAGAGGGCTCTTCTCCCAGAAGTTGGTGAAAGGAGTGCACTGAATTCGTATGAAAACCAAGGTAATTGAGAAATCATGCCACAAACCTATGATTCCCTCCACCGGTACAAATAGCTCTATATCATCTACTGCAAAGTCCCAGTTTTTGAACTCGCCTGGTAGTCTGACTGCCAGTCGCCATGAGAGGTTATCGAAGAGGGTCTCGGATTTCAGGACGTAGGCATATTGTAACAACAGCTACAAACCTTCGAGGGAATCGTATGGAACATGCCATAGGTGAGGATTTCTCCGTGGTTCCGCATTAAGGGAGCACAGTCATACTTATCAACGAACACGACCAGACGGTCAATCTGGTCAATGTTGGGCTCCCAAGTACGCCAACTATCTGGTCGTGGACAATGCGAATGAAAATGCGAAGCATATCTGGGTCATCCGCTGGGAAGCTCAATCATAACACGACTATCGGGGTCTGCATTTCGAACAGCCAGCCCTTCCTTGAAATAGTGACGAAATATTGCACGGAAGACTGACGATGCGTCTGCCATGACCATTGAACAGACCTGGAAGGAAACATCCTCGGATTTCACTAATCTCCGGCGCCATTTTGTTCTAGGGCATATCAAAGACTGGTGACCTAGAGATGGGTATGGTAAATAAAAGAAGAGTTGTGAGGGGAGGGAGAAAGAGTAAGACGGAGATTTGAGGAAGAATTCTTTTTGCTAGGGAGCCCGTGTCGCAACACCTTCAAAAGAGGCTGGATTAGAACCAAAAAAGGAAGCAGCTTAAAGAAACTTCTCCCTCTCAGTACTGGAACCCAACTGTGCGTGCATATGTGATATTTCTTAAAGAATATCACTCAAGTGTGTAATATAGGGCTGGTGGAGTGCTTCCATCTCATGCATTTAGGGCTATTTGAGTTCAAATACTGGCTCTTTAAAATTCAGCAAAAATCAACCATAAGCACTGGTCCTGTTGTTTGATGGCGATGACTACAATATTAAAAGCCTTCATCAAGAGGGATATTCCACGTTGTAATGTGGCCACTTTGGTTTCGCTTAGGACACTATGGCAGCCGCTCACGGACTAACATCGCAAGGGTTAGGAGGCAGAAGAATAGAAGAAAAGTCACGCAGAAAACATCCACAGGCAGAAATTCCAATGAAGATTCAGATTACCTACACTACCGTCAGTCCAGGGTCAGACCACCATCGTCACCCCTTCGATGACCTCCAGCGACCATGGCCAGGACCAAACCATCCCCGGCACAATCTCAATGACTCTTTCATCCTGGCCAACCTTCACCAGATCTTATCACCGACACCAGAATCAACTGTTCTCACCATCTCCATCCCTCAGCCGTCTCCTCTTCCAGTCCATGCTCTAATGACCATCGACGAAGCGCAGCATCTCGATCCGTCTCTTCTAGCGATGATCCTTGCCCTGACATGTTTTCCATCGATGAGAGTTCTACCCGGGTTGAATCAGTACCGTGGAACGCGTCCAGAATGCAAGGTACAAGGTACATACTTTGCTTCCGACTGCCACAGAGACAGGGACAATTCCTCATCATTGGCGCCTTTATCTCAAGGCACTACGTGACGTCATGTTTAAGGCTCGCTCAGAATTCCACGCCTCTTACCTATGACGTCACGTGTGCCTGAATCGAACAACACAACTCAACTTCACTCAGAAGGGTCAACAATCGAATCCGCCCTCTTCGAATGACTTTCAAGATGATCTCTCATAGGAGCTTCCGAGACAACTACATAATGGTGCTCTCGATGCTCATTGGTGGATTGTCCTTATGTTGGGACGGGTCTTTAGATGCGCTGGAACCACGGAATGGATCGAAATTCTCCACTCCATAATTATTCTACCCAAAGCACAAGTGCAACCCATCTTAAGCGATGCATTACAAATGATTAAGGTCGAGAATTCCTCCCATATTCGTCTTTCGAATCGGTCAACTTCCGCGAAGTACGGAGTAGTGGGCTTCACCCGGCAGTCGTTCCGAGTTGAAGGATCTCCTCCGCGAGCCGCTCCCTTGCCTACCTTCGAGGATAACATAACTGCCACTACAAGCTACTACAAGCCTTGTAGAAGGGCCTGTCCTCAAGAGCTAGGACTCTGTCTCCTAGGAATAAGAAGAGCATTCTTACTCTGGTTGACAGAGCGCGGTACCTATCGGCTATGTCATGGGAAGCGTACCGTCGCAACAAGTTCCTTCATTCCCACTTATCAGGATCAGGCTGTCTTATATATATGCCGGATAAGCCCCTGCGCAACCTTGCATCAGTATGGCAAAAGACCCGGTGAACATCGCTTAGGTTCCTCTTTTCGAAGGCTGCAGCCATGGCCAACAAACAGTTATGTACAGTGGAAAGCAAATAACCAGGAATAGGTATGTATTTGCTATGTTCAAATTGAAGTGAGCCATGCCATGCCTGCTAGCCATCCAGCATCCATCCATGGACTCATCAATCATACTTCCTCGTGGGAATAGAAGCGGTAATAAAGATATAGGTGAGGAATCTCCCGCCGTAAACAATAATAATTATCATCACATCACATCACCTCTGAATACTGTGAACTCGCCTCATTAGGAATATCCAGCAAGTGTATAAATGAAGCAGAAGAAAAGAACCAATCCGCCAAAGCCGATGTGAGGCAAGCGAAAAGGACGAAAATAAAGATACTCTGTAGAGTAAGAATAGATATACTTGAAAGACAAGAAAGCAGAACGATTAGGTAGGTAGGTAGGTGTAGGTGGATCATTCTTTTTTCACCGGTCAATACCCAACGAAGCAACTTTTCCAGCAAACCTAGCGCCGGCACTTCCTCTCTTGTGCAATTTCTCGCGCTCTCTGGTATCTAGCGTGCTAGGAGCCTGGTCACTGGGCCCTCGAATAGTAGGCAAAGAGCTCAGTGTATCTGCCGCGGCGGGGGCAGGAGGAAATGTGGTAAGCCTTGCGGTTCGTTGATTGAGGTATAATTGGGCACCCGAGGAGAGAGGTATAGGCGGGGGATGGGAAGGAATTTCAGCGCCATTTTGGACGAGCAGTTCGGCGATTGGGAACGGAATGGCTTTGACGGAGGTTCTTGGACGAGAGGATATTGTACTTGAAGGAGTTGACCCAGGGGAGGCGGGATCTGCTGCGGCAAGGGCGAGGAAGACGGCGTGGGTATTGCGGGAACGATCGGCAATGTTGACGTTGGCGCGGAGAGCGAAGCCGTAAAGGACGCCCTGGATATCGTTTCTCTTGATTGAAGCGAGCAGGGTTTCATCTGGGGTTGGGAATCGAGATAGCGGAGATGGTAAAGGCTGGACGAACATTCTATCGGCGTATTTCGCAGTGATAAACCTCAGTCGCTGTTCTCGGGTCGATGAAGCGATGGGCTTCTGAGATTGATCGAGTGTTGCCTCCCAGACCATGTTGCTGACGCGGTTGCCAACCTGCAGAAGTATTTCGACGATATCATTTGAGAACGAGTGAACATCTAGTGTGAGGGATCTGATTTTGGAGATATGTGTTCCCAGAGATCGGTGAATGCCACTGCACTCGATACACAAAACAATTCCCAGGTTTATGGAGACCCACTCAACTTTGGAAGTAGAGTTGCAATCCGCGCACCAGTTGTTACCTTGATCTGCATCGCGAACTGCTTGTAGCAACTTGGATGGATTTTCTTCATACCCCTGCGAATCGCCGCGTACATAGCTTGGTCGTGCACCTACAGTGGTGCGACGGGTCACGTTGTTAGACGTGGATGAATGTGAGTGATGAGAAACAGAGGAGCTTTTCCCGGTCAAGACAGAGCCAATGTCACGGCCAATGGATGTGGTATCAGCCTCGGACGACGACGGTGGAGGGGGATACATGCTGCGGCCTTCAACGGCGCTTTGTAAAGCGTTGTTGATAGCCCGAATCCAGTTACCCATATCGTCCTCTGATGTCGCTTGATAGATACGCTTGAATTGGGGCGTAATGACCTCAAAGCAGAATCGCCGTTCCGCGTTTCGGGCTTCTCTCACCGAAGCCATCCGCAAATCGATGGGGTCCATGTGTAAGTCGAGCTTTTGTTTCCAGTTACTATACTCCGAAAGCTTTCCCTGGTCTAAAACGATCCAGAATCTGATGCCTAGTCAGTCCGCTTCTCACATGATACTGGTCAGGGAATCATCTTACTTATGCCAAGCCTGCTTGTTGATGCCCTTCGGGTCAATATGAGATCCCGGTCGTGATAATGCCCAGAGGAGTCCCTCTTTCCTTTGCTGGCCTATGACAAGATTAGCATCCACATAATGGCTTCTATTTCAAGGACCTTGTGCACGTACCACCTGAAGTTATGGGGCTTATGACAGATGTCCCAGCAGAAGGGGTAGATGTCGGGGCTACCTGTGTGGACGTGGAAGAATTGTTGCTAGTGACACTGCGGAGTTGCGACCCCGTGCTATCGGCACGGCCCAGGTCCCCTTCTGACTTCTGATTGCCATTGCTGCTACCGACAGATGTTGACGCCGTACTCGAGCTGATCATCGCATCGGGCTCCAGATACGTATTACTGCTCTTCTCAAGAGCCCTTCGTTTTTCCTCCCTCTCTGTCCTTTGGAATTGAAACTCCTTGTCCGCCTGGGTGACTTCGTGGATCAGAGCATCCAGCTGCGGTACCATTTCATCCACATTTTTGGCAGTAGCAAGGAAGCTCTTCGCTTGGGTATCCGCATACTTGGTGAGATGGGAGAGAACCTCTTGCTCTTTACGGCCACCGTGGAGATCTTGCATAAACGAGGAATAATCAAACCGTCTCAATTCGAAATTCCGTCGTTTTGCTTGGTATTTGGAATCACTCTCCACTCGCTTCTTCTCCTTCAATGAGTCCTGTCGTTGTCCGAGATAGCGACTAACGTAGGCGTAATAATCTCTACTCTCTTCTTCGAACTCTTTCTTCTTCGCTTCGGCTTGTTTGATGTCATTGGTGTAGAGTTTGAGCAGTGGCTCAATCACAAGCCTCTGAAGGTGCAGAGTATTAAGCCGTTCGTAGTTCAATATATGGCGCGAAATTTTCTCGAAATAATGATCCAGTGCTGGTTGGATGGCATTCGCATTGGACGTGGATGCCTCATTAAGAGCCGATAGGAACGCCTCTACGGCTTCATTGGAGGCTGCCTGTGCTAGAGACGCAGCCTCAGCCTTCTTCAGTACCTTCTTGATCTTTGAACGCATATTGCCTGTCTTCTGTTCCAATGCCTTCATGGTAGCGCGGAAGAGCGGGCCATCTTCGACCACACTCATGTCTTCACCCTGGCGTGAATGAGGCAGATCTACCTTTACTGGTGGCGGAGCTGTGGAAGTCTGAGCTGGCGCACTGGGTGCGTCATTTGAATCCGGAGGGGTTCCAGGTACGACTTGGATGTTTGACGATGCATCTGCGTCGCTGGAATGTGAAAGCACAGAGTGTGACGAAGGAACGCGGTTGCGTATTGGAATCTGAACTTCCAAGTTCGGTGACAAAACTTGAGGACTTGGGAAGAAACGAGCGGTCTGGTGTACCCAGAATGAAAAATAAGCGAGAGTATTGAGACGGTTCGCTCTCTGGTCATAATCCAAGAAGCTGCAGCTGTTCCGCCATCCACCGCCCTTGTCTTCCGTGGATCTTGGAGGCTTCCATTTCCAGGACCAGTCAAACTGAACGGAAGGACTTCCCCCAGTTGAATAATCGCCTACCAGTTGGACATTCGAGTTGTTCTGTAAATTCGGATTCGCGTGGAACTCTCTGGTTACCAAGTTGTCTAGCTCTTTTGAGTTGGGCGCATGCGCAAACGTAAGTCCCGTTAGGACTGTGTCGGTCACCTCGGGCAAAGAAGTCGAAACGCCGTTGAGTGTAGAGTTATTGGCGTTGCCCGTTTGTGTTTGTCTGAGGATAAAGGTGAATTTGAATGTGAGTTCGTCATCGTTGGTCAAGCGCAGAAGGAATGTAGGTGTGGGAGCGGAGGGAGGGGTTTCCGGGTCCTGTAATCATCCAAGAATGATGAGCCAAAGAGAACTTTTTGGGCAAGAGTGCTTGATTCGCCAAAAATACCTGTATATACTCGATCGGGCTGTCATCACCAGGATCCCTCTTTGCATTGTATCTGGCTGCGGGAAAAGCGTTTGGAATGAGGTTCAAGAGGACGCGGCGAGAGTTTGATATCGTCACCGATGCGATCGTTACTAGCAAATGCTGTCAGCCGCAATCTAAGCAGTCGCGCAAGCGAAAGAAACCAACGTTTATTCTGATCCTTGAAATACAAGTTTCCCGAGTCGTCAAGACGGCTTGCGACATTCCCCATGATAGAAAAGCTGAAGCTACCGCTAGAAAAGAAAGAGTCCGGAGAGGAAGCCGGGACAGGTAAAGTTCACCATCGGCGGCCTGCGCGCCTTCGGTTCGGAGTGAGAATTGCACTCGAGTTGATGAAGCAAGCTGCCACCCAGCTCAGAACATGAGCGAGTGGCTCAGGGTATAGTCAAAAAGCAAAGGGCAGGGCACCGCGAATAACAACCGACGGATAATGAAGAACGGAGTCGGAGAAAAGGTGGACGAGCGTCGAAACAATATGACGCGAGTGGGGAAGACGGAGCCACACTCCCAGTGTTTCAGTGTCTGTCTCCCTCAATCTATGGCCTTGGTTCGCAAAAAGAATGCTGTATTAGGTCGGGGAGAGTCGTCGGGGCGGCTAGGAGGCTGAGCAACGGGAGAGGCTCAAGAGGGAAGCTGGGGAGCTGGTCGGGAGGAAGGAGATCGGTAGGTAGAGAGGATGGATAGAGGATCGAGGATCGGGGGCGTTGTGGAAGTGGTTCAGGAGAAAGAAGAGGAGATGAGATCGACCTGGAGGGGGCTTAGACTTGAGTGCTTGACTCTTGAGGAATCTTGTGTCGTCAAAGTCAAACTTACCCCTCGATCGATATACCTGAAGCGGGATAGATTGCTCTCTAGCGCCATATCTGGACGGTGATGATTGTTTTATTTTCCGACTTCATAAATTTCAAGATGGATGATTCTTTCCCTTGTCCATTCCTGATCTTTGTCTACCTCCACCTGCGCTCCTCGTCGCGATATGTAAGCTGCAATGTCGAGTCCTCCACGATTTCAACACAATCCTTGACAATCCAATTTCACGTACCTACTCTTGGATTATGGACTTAACATTTGACGGTGAACAATATTACTCGTAGGCGTCTACTTAATATCCCTGGCCGTTGGTGAATACTCTCGTGATTGCCACCGTCAGCAGATACATCAGCACAGCTGGTCATTTTATACCTACAGGGCGGAGCGCACCAGACACACACAATATATATATAGACAGATGAATGGCCACCGGTTGCCTACACATGCAGTGATAGACAAGTATGTCTATTTTTGGCTCGCTGTCAACCTGGAACAATAACATTATCATTAATCAGGACGATAATGATACTCATCGACTATATAGAGAATAAAACCAATTTAGGAAGAGCAGCGGCCGCGAAACAAGATGCCTAGGGAAAAAGAATCAAATGGAGTGTAACTAGGTAGCAATAGCTCCCCAGGAGCTTATGCCAATCAAAATAGGGTATCAATGCTGCTCATCAACACAATTCGTTGTCCTTTCCGTCCGCGCGGTGCTGCCCTCCTGAGGGCGTGATGGCCCTGCCACCTTCTTCCCGGGGTTGTCTATCAAGTTTCCATCCTCGTCTGATTGTGCCCATCTCATGACTTGTCCCTTGACGTCGCGTATTTCGTGCACTCTCTTTGCAAAGTCCCCTCTCTTCTTTGGCGGTAGGCCACCGCGCTCATTTAATTCTTCCTCGTCGGAGCTCGATATGGATAACGATGACGAAGATCTGCTTCTTTGCTGGAGGAAGGCCATCTGCCCGCTCACGCTGTTCTTGAGCTCTCTTTGTTCATTCTTCAAGTCAGCCATGAGCTCCTCGTCTGCCTGGCAATCAAGGGTGGTGATATAAAGCTCCGGGAAGTTGGCGGCGAAGAACTGTTTTAGAAGAGGAAGGTATTTCGCATTTGGACGGTAAGTACCGCTGTCGTTATCTATAAAAAGTTCGTACTTGCTCGGATCGCTGGATACCTCCATTTCTTCACCAGTGTTGTCGATGACATACTCCGTATCTGAGCGGTTCGAAATCAAGGATGAGTACCGACGGTGATGCTTGCGCCGACGAAGGAAAAACTCTCCAGAATAAGCAATGTAGACTGACACATTGCTGTGCATTGTATGCTTGCTTAACATATCGACGCCGAATTCTTTCCCTGTTTCTGTAAAGCGAAATTGGCCATCGAGGGTGAGAACGTAGGTAAAGATTCTTCCTCCTTCCGCATAATGTACGAACTCGAGGAACTTCTGCGTGAGTTCCACGCAGGGTGACTCAAAGTGGCCATCTAACGTTGCCCGGTCAAAGTTATAGATCCTTTCATGTTGATGATGGAGCGCTCTGTTGAGTATACGCCCTCTTAAAGTATGTGATGTAAACATCCCCGCCACGAAGGGTTTGAATTCCACATATCGATGGTACAACTCTGTGGGAACAGGACCCTTTAACTGTATTTGAATGGCTTGAAAGCTGAAGGATCAGGATTAGTCTGGTTAAGTTGCGCACATGGTTGTTCGGGTATGGACATACTTGTAGCGATTGACCGTTTTCCTTCCATCTTGGCTCTGAACTGCATCTTTCGTTCCAATCAACCTTCCGATGAGAGGCGAGAAGTGCTTGAACCAGTAATTTGGTCCTAGAGTATATACTTGCGCGCCGTTACTGCCCGGGGTTTTCCCTAGGCATTCAATGCTGATGACCAGATGTGAATCGGTGTCTAGACGCCGGGAAGCGAGCGCAGCAATGTTTCCAAATAAGTAAACTCGTTTACTTCCAGTATGCTTCTTTAGCCGATAAGGCTGTTCGTGGATGCTGGCCCAGTTGGTGCTGAGTGAATCTACCTGGATGTAGGAGTTGCCTAGCTTATCATCGTGATCTGCCGCATCCTCATCGAAGACGCGGCATTTCAGCTTGAAACCGGACTCGGGGACATTGGCAACAATCCATTCGCTTTCCCAGACAGGATCTCGATTCTTGCGCACTGTCGGGGTTCTGAAAGTAGGCAGTGGGTCTTGTTTATGTCGTTGGGGAACATCCGCGGTCAAAGTGGCATGAACGTACGGGTCGGATGAGAAAGTGCCAAAGTCCGCGCATGGAAGATTGACTCCGCGATGAAAAGTAAATTTGATAGTGTAGCCGGGCGGTGCATGGGGGAACGGTGTGCTATCGAACCCCCCGGCTGGTTGGGACGATTCGGCCTTTAGACCGGGCTTCATAGAGGATGCCTGGTGCTGTAATTTGTCTGCCTTGCTGACGAGTTTTGGCCCATACTTATCGCCTAGGTGCTGTCGGCGTACTCGCGTCTGTGTATCATCCATCTGGGGGAAAGGGGAAAGATATTGTTAGAGACCGTATTGTGGCTGCCTGTTGATAGAGGGGCCAACCTGAAGCCGGGCGCTTCGAGGTTGGGAGAGCGAGGACGATAGGGCTGAGGATAGTAGCAAAGAGAGAAATTAAGGAGAAAGGGAAAAGCACACTGGGTCCGCGCGTCCTTTTTAATGGATAGAAATCCACTCCATTGCGCGCAATATGGCTGAGGGATGAAATGACGATCCCCTCAACGCCGAGTCAACGGAAGGCGAAGTCCCACTCAGCCTTACCGTCCGAAGGCTAAGCTTTTGCCAATGCCTTGCGGTAACTCGTAAGATGATAAGATCACATCAATCGCCTGCTTCGGGACCTCCTAGTCTACTACACTAGTTGGTTGCCTTACGAAGTATATCGTTGGACCTGCTCGTGGGAGGATTACGTGTTGATTGGATAACCCGATTAAGGACATGGACAGTAAGTTTTGGAATTTTGGGAACCTTGAAGCCTGTAAGAGAGCTGTCGGAATTAATTCTATGGACGTGCCACCTGTTCTCCGCCCCATGTCTCCACTGCATGATTATTTCTGTTGCCTAAAATCTAGGAACCAGGGTTCGGAAAAGGTCAGGGGAAAATAAAGAAAAATGAACAGAAGTACGCCTCAGAACCTGCCTGATTGCCGATGTCTACCGGAGACCCTTGGTACAAATTAAATATCAAGACTATGATCCCCGGAACAAGAACTGCATATCCTCCGGAGTAAGCTTTTCCAGCGCTTCTCCCTGGTCTTTGTTGATCGTGCCGTTGATCATGTTAGCTTTCTTTTCCTGCAGCATGACGATTCGAGACTCCACTGAATCTTCAATGCAGAGACGCGTGATAACGCACGGTCGGCGTTGTCCGATTCGGTGACATCGATCGGCGCTTTGCCATTCTGCAGCAGGATTCCACCACCTAGGGACGTCAGTAAATTTTAATGACCTATGGTCCTATAGGCTACGAGACCAGATAGGATGGGGACATACGGATCGACAATGAAGACCCTGGATGCCTCGGTCAGATTCAGGGCTACTCCGCCTGCTTTGAGGGAAACGAGAAAGACCTCGACATTCACGTTATTCATGAAATAGTCAATTGACTTTTGACGCTGTGCAGGACTCATTGTCCCATCGAGCATGACCGTATTAAAGCCGGCTCGGCGTAAGCGCCACTCAACCAGCTGCAACATTGAGGTGAATTGAGAGAAAACGATGGATTTCAGAGTCTGCTTCTTGCTCCGAAGTTTATAGAGCTCATAGATGAGCATCTCGATTTTCGTAGACGAGGTCCAATCTTCCATGCGAATCCTATTGACGATCGAATTCTTC
Source organism: Aspergillus kassunensis (assembly GCA_027569205.1). Lineage (NCBI taxonomy): Eukaryota > Fungi > Ascomycota > Eurotiomycetes > Eurotiales > Aspergillaceae > Aspergillus > Aspergillus kassunensis. The sequence goes on from JAPDEQ010000062.1 coordinate 42,041, forward strand.
TTGATATGTTCTTCGTGTTGCTCCATATCCGGCTGCTCCAAGTCAATGGAGAGGGGAATATGGCATCGAGGGCAGTCAACGACGGACGCTGCGTCAAACGACCGCATGTAGTCTTTGACACAGCGCCGACAGAAGTCGTGATGGCACCGGGATCGGATCGCTTCCTCGGCGGGCTCATCGCAAATCGTGCACACAAGAACGTTCTGTCCACGTTCGGCATGCTTCTTCAGGATCAGATCCGGATGGTTCGCAACTTGCCGCATTTGCATGATGAGTCCGAAGATATTGGCATAATTGTTCAACATTACGCCGCGGCTCACATAAGTATCAAATTGCCGGGAGGAGTTTGTCATGATACTCTTGGAGAAGTCACGTTCAATCTCTCCAAAAAACTCATTATGGAGAATCACCCTGATATGTCAGTACTCAAGTAAAGATTTTCGCATATGTTAAGAGAGGCACTAACCGCTTCGGTGGAAGCTCCATGGAAGCTGTATGGTCTCGCTTGACTCGCCGTAGCATGATCCGATCAGTGATCAGGCGTAACTTTGCCAAAGCATCCTTACGTGCATCGACGTTGTTCCGTTCGGTTACTTCCCACTGTTAGGGCATCCTCAAACGATCATCTCAGCCATGCACTCACTAGGATTCAATATCTCCTGATTAAAGACGGACACGTGGCTAAATCCACTGTGATGGTGGTCAGAGCGAAAATGTTAAATCAGAGCGCAAGGAATGTAAGTACCTGTGCTTGCATTTTGTGCATCGCTTCTCGGCATCTTGTGACCAGTGAAGTTCCCGACAATCGCACTGTTTACAAAAATAGCAAGCAAACGGTCTGACTTCGAGAAAGCGTAGAAGAGAAAAAAATTCTCCAATCCGGTTTTGCACAGGAGTACCAGACAGACACCACTTGTGGCTGGAGGTAAGTGCGAAACAGGCACGGGCAACACCACTAGTACGTTGCTACTAATGTCAGCATGATACCTGGTGAGGGGGCGCTAATGAGAAATACCTTGATACTGTGGGCTTCGTCAAGAATGAGCCGGTGGTAATGAATGGAATGAATGACGCCTTGCAAATGTTAGCAACAACAGGAGTATTGTCAACGTGGCTACGTACTGTCTTCCTTGACAATACCATCATTGCGATTCCAACCCTTCCACTCCTTTCGATAAATGGACTCGAGGCCAGAGTCTAAATCAAGTCAGATACAAAGATGGAGAAAAGATAGGTTGAACGCATGGCAACATACAGGATATCATGATGACATCGTATTTCTCGAGGTCTCTCTTCCCAAAGCCTTTGACCTTCGGGTTAGAGTTGTGGTAAATAAGAACTTTGAGTTGGCCTCCAGTATATTCCTGCAATAGAAGATTAGAAGACTAGGCAGGTATTGACCGAGTTCAACAAACCTTGATCTCTGACTGCCACTGCATTAGAGCAACTGGAGGGACCACAACTAGGGATGGCTTTCCTGCGGGATAATCCGACATAAGAAGAGACACCGCTTGGATTGTCTTACCCATGCCCATCTCGTCACCTAAAAGCCCGCCCTTGTACTGCGTTTGTTCCTGCCGCATCATCCAATTTAGACCTTCAAGCTGAAACGGTTTGAGTGTCCTTGAAATGCTCGCAGGCTGTACTGCTGGCACAGGTGTGATGGGCGGATCATTTTTCAGATCTTCCCACATGGAAATGATGGTTGGGTGTTGTTTTTCAAGTTTCTGCCGCTCTTTGAAACCCTAAAATTGTAATCAGCTAAGCAATTGAGGTAATGCCCGAGAAAAGCTTACACGATGACTCATGCCTGATGCAAGTGCGTTCGCCAGGGCGGATCCTGACATCAGCCTTCGAGACGGAGCTCTCCTAGACCTAGCATTGCTGTTCCGCGGAGCTCTTTGCAGAATCAGTGGCTCTTCCTCACTCTCACTCACGGCAGAAGCCAGATCGCTCGAATTAGATTCACTTTGATAAACATCATCTTCGCCCATCTCATTGGATTCATCTTCCATCAAGTCGTCACTGTCTGGGATTACCAGTCTCTTGGTGGAACGGAGAGAAGTCCTAACTTTCTTGCTTTTCTTTCCAGAAGCTGGTTGTCTCAGAAAGTCTTCGTAAGAAATGTCATCAGGTTCTGTCAGAACACTTTCATCGTCAGAGGAAGACCCAATATTCAGGAGAGTGTCAGCGGAGGTCTTCTGGCGCTTTGATGAAGTCTGCTGATATTCCTGCAGCTGTAACGACCGAGCTAGAGCCGCGTCTGCATTCTCAGAAGCGAAATAGTTGCCCGTCTCTGTCGCTAAAGATCTTTTCAAGCCCTTGTGACCACCTAATGACAAAGTACTCGAACGTAATTCTTGAGCTCGAGTAGAAGCATTGACTCTCTTCCTGGGAAGACCCATATCCGATTCAGCAGGAGTAGCAATAGCACTGGTTGCTGGAGTGTCGTAACCAGTCATCCCATCTCCTGATGTATCTCCAGTTGCGGCGGAAGACGAAAGTGAACGGCGAGAGCGTTCTTTCTTCGACGGAATAGCAACTTCAAGCTTCGGTAACACGATCTCCCCAAGAGGCTTCGAGGCTTCCGAAAACACCAGCTCATCCTCACTATCTGCAATATCCTTCTGATTGTCGATTTCATCGGTTTTTGCAAAGGGCATCTGGGACAGTCTTGACGATGTACGCCTGGATGAGGACGAAGGGGGGTTAGATTGGGCGGAGGGCGTCGAAGCCAACCTCAGGGAAGTACGTCGGTTGGAGAATGTAGATAAAGGACCCGGAGCTATAATTGAGAAATGTCAGCTTCAGTATTGAATCAAGAGACGTCAATGACTGGCAGGAACAGGGCTGCTTGACAGAAACATCGAGTGTAGCATCTTACCACTAAGAGCTGTAGGCCCCTGTAACTTTCTTTTCGCCATAGTGTACCGCGTCTCTCAAGAAATCACCCTGAGGAGTAGGAGAAAGCAAGTCTCAAAATCAGCTCGAAGGAAACCTTGAAAGCAGCTGGATGCTAGTTTGATTCGAGGTGAACTAGACTTTCTTTGCAGATACCTAGGCAACGATCTCCCTCCGTCCGCGTTGGAGCCTACGGGTTAATAATCAAAGTTAGGGGGGAAAGTTTGCATTGATTATTCACTGCCCTGTTGTTTGCCGCCGAGGAACACGAATTGGCCACCAGGAGGTGATTCGTCAAAAAGTTTTCTCGCCTCTCACTTGTTCCTGAGACCTTGCATCGTTGAAAACACGAGGTCGGCTGGCAATCAACTTTCTCGCGTTAAGTGGAACGCGAAATCACCACGAGTCCTGTGACTTGAGCAACCATCAAACATCCAGCTTCAACAGTCCTTCATTATCGAGCTAAAGAGTGTCTACTAACTAAGATGTATGTGAGAGTATTGCCTACATGTCTTATTTTCTTTATTGACCGCTCGCAGGGCAAACCGAAGGCAGACAAGGAACCAGATTAGGGGCCCGTAGGTCGCTTCCTGTCTTCAGCCTTATATTTTGAAAAAAGCTGACAATCATAGACATTCCGCTCTTACGGACTTCTTGGCTGTAAGTTATCGAGACTGTTTATTTGTCGCATTATATACTTACATTCGCAACTCCAGTCCAACAATATATCCGCTGCCCAGATCCATGAAGACTATCAGCGTAGAGTGAGAGAGGCGGAAAATCAACCCAATGAGGAACAGCAACAACGGGAAAACGCCGCTGAAGATTATGAGCATGAAGACGACGTCGGCGAGCTTCCAGAGGAGACAAAGAAGCGCAAGCGGAAAGAAGCTGCCGCCATTACGAAAATTAAGCAGAGCAAGGAGTTTTCACGCCGCAAGGCTAGGCGTGTAGACGAGCCTGATGACGATGATGACTTTATCGCGACTGAAATTATACATGAGCGATCTCGGCCAATGCCGGGCCAGCTGGATAATTGTGAGATATGCAGCAAGCGCTTCACAGTCACCCCATATAGCAAAACAGGACCGAACGGGGGTCTGCTCTGCACCAAGTGCTCCAAAGAGCTTGGTGACAAAGAGAAGAAGTCGCAGCCTAAGAAGAGTGGCCCAAGAACTGGGCGTCGTCAGAATCAGAGTAACCTTCTCGATGGCATTGCCGAGCATGGAGCTTTAAGCTTGGTAGAGATTTGCACAAAGGTATGTTACTTTTTCTAGGAACAAGTCGACGTGCTGATTTCGTTATTTCCTAGAAAGTTGCAGATAACATCAACGACATTGAGGAATTTGGCGACCTCCCATGGCAACTCTTACGGCGTCTTAGCCAGATTCTTTCAAAAAGACGGGCTTTGACGCCGAGAACACTGAATCTATTCCTTCGACCGGATCTAAGGTTTATTGATATTTACGACTCTGGCAGTATGTTCAGGTTCCCATGGCCTTGTACAGTTTTCTGACCCGATTCCAGAGCTTGAGACCGACGATTTCCAAAAGATTTTCACGTTCATGCCCGCTCTGACTCACGTCAATCTTCGGTTTGCTGGACAATTCAAAGATAGTGTAATTGATTATATGCTTGATCGAACCCTTCAGATCAAACACCTGCAGCTGGATGCTGCAAATCTCGTGACGGATTCGCGCTGGCAATACGTTTTCGAAAAGCTGGGCAGCCAACTCGAAACTTTAAGGCTATCAAACCTCGACTTTTCACTTGAAGATGCGACGGTCGAAGCCATGTGTAACTCTTGCACTGGCCTTAGGCGCTTGAAACTCAATAACTGCTGGAAAATGTCTGATCGCTCTCTTCAGTCGATTTCGACCCTACCAGGGCTAGAGCATTTATCTCTTAGTCCAATCAAGGAAATGGAGAATGAGAAACTTCTTCAGATGGTGTCCAAAGTTGGTTCTAAATTGCGGACACTATCCTTGCAGGGGTTTTTGCTTGCCGACGACACACTACTCGAGGTGATACATGACAACTGTCAGCTCCTGTCGAAGCTTAGGTTCTCAGAAAATTCTGTATGCACCGACAAAGGCTTTGTTAAGCTTTTCAAGAATTGGTCAAATAGTCCTTTAGAATTCGTGGACCTTTCGTCGAATCGAGATGTGGATAACTCGAATCCCGATGGCCCTACAGATGCAACTGGTCTCGCGTCAAATGGGTTCGTTGCTCTTATGAATCATTCTGGAACCTCAATACGGAAACTTAACATTGCGTCTTGCCGTCACATCTCTTATACCGCTTTCGAGGAAGTGTTTGCGGAGGGCAAGAGCTATCCCAATTTGAGAGAGCTAGATGTTTCGTTTCACACTGTCATGGACGACTACCTCGTGGGCCGCATACTCAAGTGCTGCCCAGCCATCCAGCAAGTCGTTGCTTTTGCTTGCTTTAATGTGCGAGATGCTCAAGTTCCCCGGGGCGTTGCGTTGATCGGTGGCTTGCGTGTCCAACACCCCATTGTCGTTGAACTTTAAGCCAACTCTTATGCAGTATCAGTGATACACTGGCTGTGGTTTTTTTAAACAAGGACCTTGTTCATTGAAGCATTTGGTTTGTCAATATATCTGCGATGGGGATTTCTTTTTAATATCTCATGATTGATGCTTTTAATCTGTCTTAACGGTAGTGAAGCTGGTGCTTCATATCCGAAGTAAATATTCGTTTATCCTCTCTCCAAATAAGCTGTCTAGTATTTAGAATCGAATGGGAAAGCATACTCTAGCCTTTGTAGATACGTAGCAGTTCAGCTCGCAATGCATTCTCGGACACGTGGTCCATGCGTGGCTTTGATTTGCAAATGCCCATGTCCCGTGTACCGACAGGGTATACAGTACTCGGGTCCGAGAGTAACTTTATCGTAGGTATAGATAAATACCTAGATACTTATCTCGTCTACTCCGTCGATGTTCTATGATGATCGATCAAGGTGAAGCCTTCAAGCCGCCTTTAAATGCAAGATAATGCTGATAAGAAGATCTGCATAGCTATTTCCCTTCGTTTCTGGGGAGAATGGATGAAGTCGACCAATGGTGATGGGTAATTCTCACATGAGCACCGAGGCAGTTGAATTTTTATGCTGATTAAGAATTGGAATGGAATGATCATTGATCAAACTCTTAGTTAGTGGGTGGTGCCACTTCAGGCCCACAAAACTAGGGGACGAGATATTATATCTATTCTAGCTGGTCTGAGTCTGCGATAGGGCATCAGCGTGCCCAAATAACCAGTGTTGATAACGTGGTAAACTTCCTTTGAAATGTAAATTATAAGCGAGACTTGTGTGATCCCTGTCTACAACATAATCACGTAAGTAAAACATGGTAGCAGTCTCTTCAAGCCTAGGGCATGTCTCAGATGATGCTGGAGCTGAGGTAGCCACATCTGTACCTTTTTATAGTCGACATGAGACAGATTTAGCTCTGAGTTAGTAACTTCGTTCCCCTGGCGCCCTCTCAGGCTCTCGGGTTTCAAACTCCGTCAACGGTGGCGACTAGATTTTCAATAGTAGATGCAATTTAGAAAAACTCGGACTTGCAGAGAAATAGTCGACATTGGGACGAATATTGACCAGTTCTCCCCCTTTTCACCAATTTCACCGATTTTACCTGCTTTCTCGGCGATCTTTCTCACTCAGCCAGACGCCGTCAACCCTGGCATTGCTTCCAATTTCCTTGATGTGTGCACTGTAAATATGCCATCTCTACAGAGGAGCGACTGGCGTTAAAACGTTGTGGAGAATTATGCTAAGATTTCGAGTGTCAAATTGTTCGGACATGGAACCGGATGTTCCCATGGAGAATGAAGAGATACCCGACGATCATGATGATCATAACGACAATGATCTTGCCCACAGTAACCTGGCCTGGAGTACGTAGATACTTCTTTTACGGAATCTCCGTAGACTTAATCAAATACTACGGAGTACCACTGTGAGCTCCAAAGCATGTAGAGTGACTCAGTAGATGATGCTCTGAGTTCGGCCGTTTTGTCTTGGTACAGTACCTGAGAATATCCACTGTTGTAGGAACATTTGTCGAGATCATTATTTGAGACTCAAGACCTTTTTCTTCAAGATCAATCCATTCCCGCTTTGACAGAGGACGTCTCTGATACCTCTCCCTTGCCCTGGATTATATGTCCTCCTAGTTTCTTGATGAATATCATTACTATTGACCGATTGCCTCCTCGGTTCAGGGCCGCTTTTTCTATATTTGGGACTAGTGCAGCACTGCTCCACAAGTGAACAACATCCATCAATCCATCAATCCCATCAGTTTCAAGGGTCTGACTCTGTCTGTCTCTTTTGTTCCGTCACTCTCTCCTCATGCTTTGTTCTTCTCCTCACTTCCTCTCCTCCTCGTCTTTCTGTCGTACATATTGACCATATTCTTATCCTTGGGGTTTTAATGCTCAGTGTCATCATTAGTCGCATCTATTGTTTATATCCATTGTTTTCCAAATTCTCTGCCATTTGGGTCTCCGCTTCTTGTCCCTAATTTTCCTCCTCTTCCCCTCTCGCCCAAATCCTCTCGCGAACTCGTCGTTCCATATCCTCGTTGTTTACTTCCCTTCCCTCATTCACACTACAGACTTTTAATATTTAATCGTTGAAGCCCCGCTACTTGCTAGTTGGTATGTGATCGTCCTCAGCACCCTCTTGGACGGTGAAGCAGAATTGTCCTCCTGACCACCTTTTCCCATAGCATCCTTCTAATAATATACAACCCACCCCCTGTTGACCAAAAGTCCACGCCATCACATCCCCATTGCTGCTTCCCTGCTCAAGATTACCGCTCCATACTTCAGCCTGCGACAAACACAAGCCCCACCCAAGTCGAAATTCAATTGTTTCGAAACGTCCATAATAAACCAGTCTATATTCCGATCAAATTGTCCTTCATTTCCGTTGAAACCATTTGATGGGCAATAACTAGCGCAAGTGAGGAGCTTTTGGGCATCTTTCCAGCGACAAGGGGCTGATATAGCCTGCTGCTTTTCGTCTTTGAAGTGACCCCGGTGTCGTAATCGCTGTATCCCATACAGATGCCGATCAAGCTCCCCAAGCATTTCGCTCGACGAAAATCGTCAGGAAATGTTTTCGAGGAGGTTGAAACCCCTCCTCAGTCGACATTCAAAGTCTTTGAGCGCCCCTCCACCGGGAGAAAATCACTCAGCGATGGTAATATTATGAAGATAGGGGATGTGCAACAGTCATATTCCCATCCGGAAGATGATGACAATATCTTCGCTGGGTCTGATGGCCCCGCGGTCAGGAATCTGTACGCTTGAGATCACACCATTTGCCGCTCCCAATGAGGCGCTAACCCTTGCGAATAGTACTGGTGGTAAAGCATTCGAAGGTCCCACAGCAGGCCGATTCAGCTCGTCAGCGCGGCGCTCGACTGACATGCAGACCCAATTTGACTCCCAACCCTCGCAATCTCGATACTATTCCGATATCCCAGCAGTCCCACCTTTGGCTGGTGCCTTGCGAGCAGCCGGTCGGACATTTTCTTTTGGTGGGAGGTTCTCAAAATCATCTTCTGCTCAAAATCCACCTCGGCAATCGACCCCAGATACAACTCGGAGTAGAGCGACCACAAACAGTACCACGAGCACGGCGACGCCACCCAAACTCTTAGACACCGACCTTCAAATCAGTCGAATGGACGATGATTTTGGAAACATGTTCAACGATATTGGCAAACCTGATACGCAGGCGCCGACCCATCACGCAGTAGGTTTACATATACTAGTTCATGCTACGCCCTTACTTCAATGCTGACGTCAAATCGTTCATTTAGGTTCCCTTTGAACCTACAACCAAGTCAGGCATTTACTCAAAAAAGGAGGAAAAAGCGCCACGCCCAACCCCGATAAGCACGGATCGCTCGAAGGAAGTTGAGCCTTCCCCATACTCTTGGGGTAGTCGGCATTCGGAGGAGGGTCTCTTAGCTGTTGCTGATTCACCGCGAGAAGAAGTTGCTGTATTTCAGCCCAATCACTCAAATTCGACGCCGATGCACTCCCTCGGGGCCCGACGAAAGTCAACCCCAATGTCTAGCGCCGTGCCCGTTAATACGACTTCTCATCGCTCTCTGGAAAAGCCAAAAATGGCAACCGACAAGGGTCTACGGAGGAGTGTCATGTTTTCTTCGAAGCGGGACACCGCTGCCATTGAAGACGAAGACGCCAAATTAGTAAGGGCGTCTCTCTATTCAAGTAAAAGAGCCTCGCAAGCTATTTCCGACGCAGACGATGACATTCCTTTGTTCGATATAAAAAGCACAACGAAGATTGTGTCCGAGCAGCAAAGATATTCACCTGCACCGGTGCCAACTGATGACAACGTCGATGCTACAATTGCAGCGCATGCACGACTAGCTGCGGAATACGAAAGTAAACCTCTGCCGCCACCCTCGTCGAACAAAGTTATGACGCCATCCCAGTTTGAACACTATCGACAGCAACAGGAACTAAAACGAGCAAACAGCGATGCATCTAACAGTGAAGATTCCGAAGGAAGCGACTTTGACGAAGAGGATGAAGCGGAGAAAAACCGCGAGACCGAGAGGCAACGGCGAAGGCAGGAGGCTCATATGTCTGTTTATCGACAGCAAATGATGAAAGTGACTGGGCACCAGTCACCTTCTCCGGCCCTCCGTCCAGATGGTCGAGCCAGTAGCAGTACCCCGAATCTTGCGAATATCTCACTGCATCCTGGTAACCCGTCCGGGAGCGGGAAAAGTAGTGAGGGTGATGAAGACGACGAAATCCCCCTCGGCATATTGGCAGCACATGGATTTCCTAATAAGAACCGCCCACCAAGCCGCTTGGTGTCTTCCAACTCGATGCAGAACTTACGCGCCTCATACCAGCCGCCGCACTTGGGATCTGCGGGCTCAGATATCGGCGGTGGTAACCGTAGCAGTCTGCCTGTCTTTGCCAGAAACCTTCCACGTGATCCATATTTTGGCGCGGGCTTGGTGACTCCTTCCAACAGGGAGTCTCTGGCCCTTGGGGGAGGCGGGGGAGGCTCGATATATGGCGGCCCAACGGCGGCTGCAGGCCCGTCTCCCTCACCTGCACTGCCTCCAGGGGGCTTAGTCGGTGTCATCGCTACTGAAGAGCGAGCCAGGGCTATGAGACGAGGAAGTCCGAACACTCAAGCCTTGTACGAACACCAGGCCGGATTCGCGGGCAACATGGGAGGTATTCCTAGACCGTACACCATGAACATGAACCCGTACAACGGAGCTAATCTCCAACCGCAAGGTTCCGCCGCGGAACAAGCTCAAATACAATTATCCCAGCAGATGGGTCACATGATGCAGATGCAGATGCAATGGATGCAACAGATGATTTCGATGCAGGGCGGGCAGGTCCCTCCCCAGCAACTCGCCCCTGGAAACCCAGCCTTCTCTTTCCCCGAAAACACGAACTCTAGACCGTCATCGATGCCTTCAGCCGGTGGAGCATTCAACAATGCCCCTCCCGACTACGGGGGAGGTCAAAGAACACTAAGCATGCTCGACCCCAATGTCGCTTCTAGGTTCAACGCCCCACCTATGCCATTTGCGTCCGGCGGAAACAGACCAGGCACCCCAAGCGGAGCAGGCTACGCCCCGTCCCTCGCTCCATCGGAACGCAGCAATGTCGGGTTAGCGCCTCGCTACAGACCTGTGTCTACAGCGCCCGCCGCCGAGGCGGAGTCTTCTAACTTCCTCCCGGTTTCCAGGGCATGGAATGATGAAAACCGGAGAAATACCGTTATGACTCCTACTGTTAACGTGAACCCGCCAAGCACGACTATCCGCCCAGTGTCAAGCTACGGCAGGACGCTTACCGCCCCGTCAAAGCTCAAGAGTAGCCAAGTTCAACCCGAGGAAGAGGACGATGACGAGGGTTGGGCGGATATGATGAAGAAACGAGAAAAAAAACGAACCAACTGGAAAACGAAAAAGGAACCGTCGGGCTTCGGAGATCTGTTGAATGCAGTACATTAATGAGTGCGAGTAGATACTTTTTTTTTTTTTTTTTGATTTCTGATCTTCGGCCTTATCCTGAGGCATCGCTGGCTTTTTTCTTTTACGCACACAACATACACATAATATCTCGAGACACTCATGACCCTAGGTCGGGGTCTGACGCATACAAAGGGTTGAGATTATTTTCTTCTATTTAGACGCTTTACTGTTCTAATATGGGGGTGGTCAGTTTTGTTCATCCTTGCAGACAAGGAGTCTCATCGGGTATGATTATTCAATTTCTCCAGCAAAGTCGACGAGAACGAACTGGAACAGCGCTGAGATTTGTCTTGTACGTATAAAGAATAAAAATGATTGTACACGAACCTAGGCCGTTCCTTCTCCCACGAGACTCGCCGATCAGTCAAGGCGCTGCGACCCTCATCGCTATGCTTTCAGCTGTTGTAGAATATCCGTCGCTTCCTGGATCGTGCTCGCTACAATCTCAGCCGCAGGGAGCCTCTCCCTCACAAGCCCGACCCCAGTACCAGCATACGTTGTGAGCCTTCCAGACGGGCCCCATCCCAAATCGCCCTTCTTCAACTCTTGGTCGTAAAGCGCTCTATTCTCCTCGTCGCTCATGCCACCTTTCACAGCGTCAATGTAGCTTTGATTTATGACGCCTCGTCCGTCAAACCGCGTCGGCCAGTCCAAGATCCCGCGGACACGATCATAAACTGTTGATCTCTGCGTGCTAACACCCCCATCCGAAACACGGAGGACCTCGTCCTGGTATCCGCGCGCAATATTCGCCTCCAAGGATGCTAGGAATCGCGTCCCCATGACAGCTCCCAAAGCTCCCAGCGCAAGAGATGCAGCCATCCCTCTGCCATCGACAACCCCCCCGGCCGCGAGAAGCGGTATTTCACGGCCTGTGGTAAGGTTAACCCGCCGCGCTGTTAGCGCATCCTTCACCTCCGGCACGAGTGTGATAACAGACGCCGACTGAGCCAGACCATGCCCACCCGCATCCGCACCTTGTACAACCAGGACATCCGGGTCCAGAGCTTCTACAACGGCAACGGCCTCGGCTACAGTGCCGACCTGCACCCAGATCTTGGTCTTGCCGTCGGTCACGGCACGGACCTGATCAACCCAGGGACGTAAATCATCGGGAATGGATCTAGGACCAAAAAACCAGGCGGCGCACGGTCGGTATTTTTCAATTGCGGAGATGGATCTGGGGAGGTCGGCGCCCCAGTTTAGAAAGCCAACTCCGACTGGAAGGACTCCGGTTGTAGAGTGGATTTTCTGGATATTTGTTTCTTGCTTTATGAGATTGACCGCTTCTTCGAAGTTGTTTTCTAGGGACGAAACGTCAAATCCGCCGGCGATGAAGCCTAGTCCACCCGCTGCTGAGACGGAAATGGCGAGTGGTGCTGTGGCGATGTTTAGCATTGGTGCTGAGACGACTAGAGGTGTTTTGATCCATGGGTAGTCGTTTTGTAGGGTTGTTCTGGCAGACATATTTTTGTTTCTTCGTCTGGATTTGGTGGTGAGATTCGTAACGTTAGCAGGGGAGATTTCTAATATATATATTCGAAGTATAGCCGTCGGTTATGCGGATGGGGTTACGTTCTCCTCGGAGATGGTTACTGCGATGGTGACAGTATACAGGCCTTGGTATTCTACCTTTCATATTGATCGACTCAAAAACTGCAATATGCGTAAATGGTCTGATCGAGACTATGGCCACATTGACTCAAAGTAAAGAAAGTTGGTGACTTCCAAACAGGCCTCCCAAACAAAGAGCGTGCCTAAGGAAAGGTCACGTGTGATGGAGTCACGGGACGGGAGATCTCCAGTTAAACATTGTTCAGCCATCGCCAGCTAATAATTCTGGGTCCAGATTGATATAAAACACCATCTGGAGTCAACTTTGCCAAACTGTCCATCTTTCTTTCTCAGCTCAAGTCCGCCGCCGAAGGATACTGCCAGCAGTGTGCAGCAATTATCTCCACACTAATTACTTTCGAGTATTCATCCTTATCGTTTGCCTTTTCTTTATCAGTACCCTTTTCATTAAATTTTGCTCACTTTGGTCAAGGGCTTTGGGTGACCCGTTTCTTGAATATCACTCTACCTAGATATCAGCTGCGCGTTTGCGAGCTCGTCCGTTGAGGTATCTCGCCGTTGCCTGCTTTCTGGTCTTTTGGATAGATTCTCAGGTCAGGATGAACGCACCGGATAGGTAAGAATGTGTTTTTCGCGCGTCGTGTCAAGTCTGCAATCTCAAGTTCAAGCAATCTCAATTCAAGCACCTTGTCTTTCCTTGCATTTTTTAGCGCAGCTTGCTATTTGGTGTATTGTTTAACAGAAGGAGGATCGGCTTCAGTTTGCTCTTTCTTGTTTTGATGGAAGTGGTTTCAAGGGTTGTGAGGGGAAATATTCCCTCATTATGTTTTCCGGTGTCTGAGGTTGCACTCATAGCACCACCCAACCTTCACCTCTTGACACTGGTCGACTTGTTTTGATTATTGTCTTCCACATCCTTTCATTTATCACCATGAATCCTCCCCATGCAAGGGAACACCTTTTTCCATTAGAAACAGTCTACGCTCGATATAAGACTGCCAACAGTGTCCGTAAGGGCTGCCAGTCCTCCGTCAATGTATCTCATGACCAGCAGCCTAGGTCTGCTTATCCTTGAAACATCTCTTTTTGACTGCAATCTCCCATTGCTTTGGAATCTGGCTAATCTACTTTTACTACAGATATGAGTCGTTCGTCCTTGCGAATGGTGAGAACAAGGTTGAAATGGAGGTTGACACTCGTACGTTTCTCTGTCTATATAATCAATAGCAATAACTGACTCTTGATTTTAGGCATTCCCTCCTCAGCCATATTCACCTTTAATAAGGAAGATCACACCCTCGGAAACTTGATCCGGGCTCGCCTCATGCAAAGTCCTCATGTTCTCTTTGCTGCATACAAGGTATGGAGCTGCTATTGCATGAATGACTTCTTATCCTACATGATGACTTACATGGTTTATCAGGTCCCTCACCCTCTTGTTCCCAAATTCAACCTCCGCGTCCAGACCGACGGTGAAATCACACCCAAGGAAGCTGTCATTACCACCTGTCACGAGCTAGTCCGTGACCTAGGTACGCTGTCTCGCGAATTTACCAAAGAGTACGAATTGCGGAAGATGGTTGGAGCTACTCAACAGCAGCAGAACGGTGCCACCGATGGGATCTAGTTAGCGCCTTCCCCTACAAGTTCCAAAAGTTGATTCCACATAGTGATAAGATGCGTTCTTTGTGCTTCAGGTGTGCGCAGCTGGTTTTGCGTGCCCTCCTATATGATCGCACTGCTTTGTATAGTTTACTTCAATCTTTTAATCAGAGGCGCTAGATATCTATTTTAATCCTCGATGCTATAGTTATGTATGGATGTGATGACATGAACGATGGTCAATATGATCTTAAATGAAATGGGCTTTCCTGTGATAGTACGTACTACGTAGAGTCCAACACCTGAGACAAGCAATTAATCCCAACCACATCTGGCATCTCCCCATATTCTTTCTCGGCTTTCAAAGACTTAGTTGACTAGTCAACTAGTTGGTTAGTTAACTAACCATTGAAATTGTACCTGCTGACTCAGTGTCCGATCATGGTTAGCGCGAATGCGTGTCCCTGATTCCACATCCACGAGGAACCCGCCGGGCGTCACCAGAAGCTCCTGAGCCGTCCTCATCGTTACCTGCCCATCCCCTCACCAAGATTCCCCTATTCTGTTGTCCATTGTTTTGTTCCTTGTTGCCTTATCTGTGATCTTTATCTGCTTCCGATGCAGCTGCATCATCATTAATGTACTCATCGTCTAACAACTTCCTGGGCAGCGCCAGCAGCGCCCGCCCGGGGCAGCAACCTTACATACAGCAGCAATTTCCAGCCGGTCAGCAACAGCCGCAGGCCCAACAGCACGGGTTTGCTCCTCAGCCTACCGGTTATGGACCTCAATTGTCCACCTTTGGGGGCGCGCAGTTGCAACCGCAAGCAACGGGTTTCCCTGGACAGCTTCAACCTCAGTTCACTGGTTTTGTGTCAGCACAGCAAGCGCCGCAACAACCGCAACCAACAGGGTTTCCCGCAGCATCCCAACAACCTCAATTTAGTGGATTCCCGGCTCAGAGTCAACCCCCGCAAATACAGGTTCAACCGACTACCAATCTCCCGCTTCGGACCGGAGTGCAGACTTCCTCTGAGATCGCGAACTCGTTCCAGGGTGTATCTGGTGCTGCGCCTCCACCACCGCCTAAAGCTTCTGCTGGGAGGATCCCGAATATGAGGCTGTCGTTTATTACGGCGCAGGATCAGGCGAAGTTCGAGCAGCTCTTCAAGTCTGCTGTTGGGGACAGTCAGGCGATGTCTGGTTAGTCGGACAAAACAAGCCCGCTTTGGTATTCCAGATTATAACAGCCTGCTGACATGCATTTTCTTCGTAGGTGACAAGGCAAAGGAACTGCTTCTCCGGTCAAAGCTTTCAGGAAGCGATCTGTCTAAGGTTTGGTGAGCGGAGCAAGACTGTCCTGGCATCTTGACGTTGAGGCTTACTTTTTCCAGGGTGCTTTCAGATACAACCAAATCCGGACAGCTTCTTTTCCCAGAGTTTGCGCTAGCTATGTACCTATGCAACATTAGAATCACAGGCCGGGATATTCCGACTGTTCTGCCAGATACGGTCAAGAACGAGGTCTCAAGCATGGTGGATATTATATCGTTCCAAGTACCCGACACGCAGCCGGCACCGGTAAACAGAGCCAATGTTCCTAGTTTTGACGCGCCATTACTCGAGAATCAATCAGCGCCGCCGGCACCACAACAGCCACAACCGCAGCAGCCCACCAACTCGCAGCTCCTGAACCAACTGACCGCGCAGCCCACTGGCTTCCCGCAAGCCGGAGGATTCCAGGGCGGTAATGTTCCATTCCTCGGCCAATCGCAAGGTCTGGCCCCGCAAGCTACCGGATTTCCCGGACAACAGCATCTTCAGCCTCATCAAATGGGTCTCATGAATAACCCACAGGCGGCGGGCTATAGCGGTCCCCGCCCTCCCATGCCACCCATGCCGGCGGGGTTCGGTTCGAATCTCAGTCCCTCGCAGACGGGAGGATTGATTGCACAGCCCACCGGAATCCCTGGTCAATGGGGGTTTGTTAACGCTCCCGCATCAGGGTTACCTAACATCGACGCCTTGAAACAGCAGCTGATGCCGCAACCGGGCCGTGAAGGCGGATTTTCCACTGTTGGTCTCTCTGGAAGCGCACACATCCCGTGGGCTATCACGAAGGAAGAGAAACGAATATATGATGATCTCTTTCGTGCATGGGATGGTCTACGTAAAGGGTTTATTGGTGGAGACACTGCGATCGAAATCATGGGTCAGAGTGGCCTAGACAGGAAAGACTTGGAGGCTACTTGGACACTTGCCGACCCCCACAACCGTGGCCGGCTCAACATGGATGAATTCGCTGTGGCAATGCATTTAGTCTATCGTAAACTCAACGGCTACCCCATCCCTGGCCGTTTACCACCGGAGCTTATTCCTCCATCCACGAGAAACTTGAATGATTCAATCGGTACGATCAAGTCGATGCTATCCCAGGATGCTGAAAATCGGAAAGCCTCTGGTGCATTTTTACAGCCGCAGAAAACAGGTGTGAGTTATCTGAAGGACCATTCTTTCCGAGGCGGAGCAGTATCCCCTGGTTTCGGCCGCAAAGATGCCACATTGTTCAAGAACAATGATGAGGCTTCCGGTGGTTACCGCTCCAGTGCCCGTCGTCGCGTTGGGAACAATGGGCGTACCCCTTCACCTGCTGCCTCACAAACATCTGAAGACGAGTTGTCAGTAGATCAGCTTAAAAAGAAGATTCGTGAAGCTCAAATCATGTTGGAAGCAGTTGACTTCCAAGATGAAAACCGTGTCGAGGAAGAAGATGCTCTGGACAGGCGAGATCGCCGGGAAGCCGAGAGTCTTATGGATAGAATTCGACGCGTTCAGGATGACATTGACACCCATCCCCATGCATCCCTTCGCAACCTGGACACTGGGGCTGAGCGAAGGACTCTACGCCGCCAGCTGCAGGCTTATGAAGACCAGGTGCCACAGGTCGCCTCGGAAGTCAGACGCGTTGAGCGAGAAATTGCTGAGGCAAGACTTGAGTTGTTCCGTATAAAGGACGCTAAGGCGCATCCCAACAGTGCCCTGAATATTGTTGGTACTGGTCCCGGCGGTGCAGTCACGGAGGCCGATCGGATCAAGGCGCGCGCTCGGGCTAGAATGCAAGCTCGTGCCGCCGAACTTTCCGGAAGGCCGGCCCCTGCTTCACTAGATGACGAGGGAGCTGCAACCCGTCGTTTGGAAGGAGAGAGTGGTAAGGTTAAAGCTGACAGAGAGAAGAACGACTCTATGACACGCGACGTTGAGGATAGTGTGAAGGAATTCGCTAGAAGCTTGGAGGACAGCCTCAAGGAGGGCAGGGAGAGCTCTTCACGCGAACATGAAAAACGGCGATGGGAAGACGCTTTGGGTGTGGAAGATTTCGTTCGTGACTTCATCTACGATTTGAACCGTGGCAGCCGTACTGCGTATATTCGAAAAGAAGAGTAAGATTTCAACTGACATCTTCTCCCATGCGAACTAACAAACTGTCCAGGGATTCTCGAAGACAATCTCCCCAGCAAGAACGAACTCAGCCAGAGCCTAGTTCAACAGCTGCACGACCTGCCCTACCGCCATCTACAGAGTCAACAGGGTCTTTGCCTGGTACCACCCATGTGGATCGTGTCGCCGCTGCCAGGGAACGCGCCCAGAGGAGGATTGCCGAACGAATGGCCGCTGCGGGCCTTAAGCCTCAAAGTGAGGGCACAGAAACTCTCACCCAGCGCCAGGAACGTGAAAAGAAAGAGCGAGAGGATCGGCTGAAGCGGGCGGAAGAGGAAGATACCAAGAGAGAGAATGAGAGGCAACGTCGCATTGCTGACGAACAGCGTCCCGCTACCACGCAGGCAGCGAAGCCTGCGGGCAAGAAACCTCCACCGCCACCTGCCCGCAAAGGCCGTACCGATAGCACTGGCCAGGCCGATGCAAAGAGGGCAGCGGAAGAGGCGGCTAGAGCGGAGCAAGCAGCCCGCGAACAGGCTCTGAAGGAGGAGCAACAAGCACGGGAAGAAGAGACAAAACGCCTCGAGTGAGTAACCATCCGCCTGAAAAGCTTACGGTAAGAGAATCCTACTAACCTTCTTCTCAAGGGTGGAGGCTCGCCAGCATGAAAATGAATTTGAGAAAGAACAACAAGAGCAGAAAGCTCGTCTCCGTGCCCTCGAAGAGCAGGTCAAACAAGGAAAAATCAAGAGAAAGGAAGAAAAGCGCCGGAGAGAGGAAGCTAAGAGAGAAGCAGACGAACAAGAAGCTAAATTGGCACGCCAACGAGCTGATTTGGAAGCCGCTAAGGAGCGAGAGTGGCAGCTCCAACGGGAACTTGAAGGTCTAGATGATAGTACGTCCGATGAAGAGGAACCGGCGGAAATTGAAACACCCCAAGACAGCACGCCGACTCAAAGCCAGGTCCTTCCTGAAGCATCTCCTCCAGCTCCCCCACCTCCTCGTACCCCTGTGTCTGCGCCGTCTCCAGCTCCTGAATACGAGACAACGACCAGTTCTCCTCAAAGCAGCCGAGCAGCACCCGCTAGCCTTAGCCCGGAGACCGAATCGAAGAACCCTTACTTCAGGAGGAACCTGAGCCAAACCGCAGACCAGCCCGTTGTGACTCCACCAGAGGTTCCTCAGCCTACTCCCACCCCTAAGGCTGATGCTCAGTCCACCAACCCTTTCCACCGCCTCGCCCAGCAACAACAGCATGAGCCCATTCAACCGTCATTCACGGGTTCTGCTCCCCTCGCACGCAAGACTCGCACACGTCCGGAGGCCGACGATGACTGGTCTGCAGCCGGATCTGACTTCGATTCATCCGATGACGAAGACGATCGTCCAGGCGGCGGAAGCGCCAAGCAACTCGCGAGTATTCTTTTCGGTACTATGGCTCCCCCACGACCTTTGAGCGCCATAGACAATCAATCTCCGACGAAGTCCTCAACGCCGGCACCAGACAGTCCCGCTGCTCCCCCGGTCCCGGCGATTCCGGCCGAGTTCGAGCCATCGGCTCCTGTTCCTGGAGGAGCCCCTCCCCCACCTCCACCACCACCTCCTCCGCCAGCAGGAAAAGTTCCTGGCATTGAGTCGCCCATAGGTGCTCCGCCACCTCCACCTATGGCACCTCCCGCCCCGCCACCACCTCCAGGGCCCCCTCCTCCCCCCGGCCCTCCCCCACCACCTGGTCCCCCGGCAGCACCTGCTGGAGCCGGAGCCGGAAACAGGGGTGCTCTGCTAGCTTCAATCCAGGCCGGCACAGGGCTCAGAAAGGTTCAAACCAGCGATCGAAGCTCTAGTAATTCTGCCGGCCGTGTGTTGTGAGCGACATGTTTCTTGGTTGCCTTGCATAGTCTTTTAGGATCTCACCCATCTTCTTCAACTGGGGAGATACATGTCTATGCTTTACTGGTGTGGTGAGGCTAGTGTGTGGGAACCAATATGTACAGTTGTTTATCAGTTTTAGTGTCAGCTATTGTTCTAATTTTACATTGTCTTCACGGTACTGCAAAACCGACGTTCTAGCGCCTGGTGTACATATAGGTAGTATAGTGAGCACCGCCCTTCTAGATCGATCTTTAAAAGGAAAAGGGGGGAAAAAAGGAGGTCATCGTTGTGTAAGCATAATCATCATGATAAAATCAAGACCGCCTCATTCGTATTCAAAAGTCATGTATCCACCGCCAACAGAAGAAAAAGCTATGTCGCCGATATGCACGAGAATGCGAATTTGAAAACGAAACCCCATCCCAGAACCAAAAAAAACCAAGCGAGGAGTCCTAACCAAGAAAAAAAGCAAGAAGAAAACAGCACAGGTATCTTAACCGATCCAAACAAAATTCAGACGTATGTGGTAGGTAGCCAATGTATGTAAAATAACCAAGGCTAGATAGAAATGGAAAGAAGTATGAAAATCATCAATCAGGTCAAAATTTCAGCAATTACGTTACCCAACGTGCTCACACACCAAAGAATGATAAGACCAGTGCCAATTCGACGGTCCATACGCCATTTATTCAACGGCACCACGATCAACAGCCCGACTAGTGTGAGCAGAAGAGTCGCGCCGCTAATAATGAGAACTTTGGAGACGGCAATGTCGTAGGTGATATCAGATGCGGCAATGGCTTGAGACTTCTTAGCGTGGAGTGTCATGTATAAGCCTCCGAGGCCGATTCCGAGGAGAATGTTGAGCATGGGCCCGCCGAAGCAGGCGCTTAATGCCATAACTGGATAGCCGAGACGCGCAACGGTGATGTTGGCGACGAGGTCGCCCAGGGAGTTTCCGACGGCAAAAACGGTGAGGCCGAGGAGTGAGTCGCTGATGTTGAGAATGACGCCGAGTGTTTTGAGGAGGTTGACGACTTCTGTTGCAATAGTTGCGATCCAGAAGATGGCCACGATGAAGCCTAAGAAGGCGAGGATTGGGCGCCAGGAGAACGGAGGCTGGCGGAGGGGGCCACGGATTCGACGGAAGCTAATGAGAAGAGCGCCAAGACACGTCAAGGAGAAGAGGAGGGCGCAGAGCGTCAGGAATAGGAAAGTACGAACTGCAAGGTCGTCATCTATGGCGGACCAAGCAACCAAGGCTACGAACTGAGGGCCTGTGAAGAGCTGGACATAGAGTAGCCAGAGACACCATTCCCTTGTTGGAGCAGGTGACTCGATCGGTTCGACAGCAGGAAGTTCGGAGTCGTAGCGCTGTCGTCCTCGAGATTTGTTGCCGTGGCTTGCCGCGGTCTCTGCTGTACTAGACTCTGCATTGTGAGCCTGGAGAAGAGGGCTATCCTCTGGCAGGCGCACAATAGGTGTCGCCGAGGTTGAACCGTCTGCGGATGTCACTATGACCGGCACAGAAGCCGATGCGGGTTCAAGTGGCGCAGGGTCAATGACAGGAAGAGTGATTGTCAAGAGGAACACACTGGGAGCCGCGACGATGCCCAAAAGCCTTTCCCAGAATGTCTTGGCCTTCCACCCATCTAAGGTCGGGAAAAGTATCGAGATGACTGACTGCAGTAAAGACGATTGAGGCCACCAACTAATTGGAGTCATACGGCGACTGCCCCTGTCAAAAGCACTTTCGATGAAATGCAATGACTCCGTTGGACTAGAGGGCGCGGGCAGGCGTATGCTTGGCGGTCGAGGCGATGGTGACCGAGGCGTATCCTGCAAAGGCGGAAATGGACTAACAGGGCTGGAAACGTTGATATCAGGTGGGCCCGGAGAGTACTTGGTTCCCCTAGGAGATAGTTCGTGGCAAGAACGTGAATGCGAGGCCGCCTCTGAATAATTTGGGACATGGAACACATCCGGTGGTGCGAGTAAGGTAGAGTTTTGGAGACTGGAGCTTGGCATCGTGCTTGGACTCGGACTGCGTGACGAATATGTGCTCGACAAGGGTGATGTGGTCATATCCGTGCCGTATTGGGGCTCAAAAGCATGCGAGGACGTTGCAGAACCTTCGTCGACGGAGGGCTTACTGACAGTCAATAGGGGTTGTGTTGCAATATCACCAGGAAATAAACTAGTATCAAGCTTCAAACCTACAGCATCATTTGCGGACACCGCTCGAGTGCGACTCGTCCCACAGTCAGGGGACAAGAAATCGTTCTCATGGGGCCGGCTGCTTTGAGGATGGGATGCTATGGAAATATTGTCCGGTTGTAGACGAGGTTCCTCTGCACTTTCTGGGATGTCCGAATACCTCTCAAGGTTGATAGAGTGATTTCTATGGTGACTTCTCGAGCGCTGTAATGAGGAGAGAACTGACTGAAACTCCAACGCGCCAACCAAGCTTGGTCTGATGGGGTTCATTGTATTGCGTCTACGCGCCGAAGGCCGATATACGCGCATATTATCCCGGATCTCTGCAAGATGTCGATTGCGGGTTTCGTCGTCCTCCTCGGCATCCTTCCAAACTGGTAGCCCAGCGCCCTCCAAGTCGTTGAAATCTTCAGCAGTTGCGCCACGGATGAGACTAGTTGATTCCGAAGCCATACCAGGATCATCCTCTTCCACTTCTTCTATATCCAGCTCTTGATTATCAGGGATGTGAAAATGGGCCCTTGCGGCCATGTTCCTTTCCTGCACTCGGCGCCGGCGAACAATGTACCAGTGCCAGGTAACGACGAGTGCGACATAAAAGCAATACAATGCGACCATGGCAGCTGACTCCCAGATGTGAAGATGACCGTCCGCTACAAGAACCATACTGAAACTTATGGCGATGATAAAATACCCAACATCGCGGACAAAGCTTCTGCGGGCGACCTTGAACGGGCGAACGAGGGCCATGGAGCCAGCGACGACTGAGGTTATGAAACCCGCTGCTCCAATAAGCTCTCCAATGGCCAAGCTGCCACTGTTGGACCTCATGGCAGCGAAAGTCGAGAAAACGTCTGGACTGCCATTTCCGAATGCGAGGAAGGTGACTCCCGTCAAACTCTCACTCAAGCCTAAAAAACTGGCCAATGTGCTGAGATCGATGCATAGGAAATCGCTAGCTGCAATTCCAATAGTGCTGAAGAGCAAGGATAGCCAGAGAACAATGATCACAAAGGCTAGCGGTTTCGCGTCTGCAAGCGTGCAATAGTAGAGTTCGATGTAGGAAAATAAGCCATCTTCCTCGTCAAGGCAATTCGCACGAACGAAGGAGCATTTATCATTCGCATTGCGGACTAACCGACACTACAGAGAGTGTAAATTAGCTATTAGGATCGTTTCTAAGCCAAGCCTAACCGTGTGCTGGTACCTCTGGTGCGTTATCCCGCTTCATCAACAGATGACCCGAGGGGTTCTGAGCCGTGGACGCACTGCTCCATCGTCCTAATCCCCAGCTGAGCGTCGCAAGAACCGTGAAGATGATGAGGGACCAGTAGAATGGTCTGACTGAATATCGACGCTTACGGCGGACCGAAGCTGTGGGAAATATGGCCGTCAGTTCTTCGAACATGGTGGATGTGAGGTCATCGTGGACGTTGGATCCGGATGAAGGAGGGGAGAATAATGGGTGAAAAGGATAGAGATAAGAGAGAAGGAATATAGTCTAAGTCTTAACAGGCAGCAAAGAAACCAAAAACAGGCTGTCACAGCGGATATTATCAGTACTTCAGGCTCCGTACAAATGAATACAAAAGTTGGTTTTTGATTGGAAGCTTCTTTGAATAATGTCACAGTGTGCCACATCACATGTGGTGTGATGTTAGATAAAAAGGCGGTGGTGGCTGTGCATACAGGGAGATTACTTATAGATTACCAACGTACTCCGCACGGCGCACACTGGTATAGCATTGTAATTTACGGGGAAGTGGCTAGAGAAAATCACGTGACAGTAAGCGTCTGAGGTTGCTGTGGCACAGCTGAACCACACTTTCTTGTTTGTTGACGCATCAACCGGAGATCGCATCTCAACCAACACAAGGCACGCCATCTTTCAAGATCATGGTTCCATTTACTCGCTATCATTGACCAGTCGCTCAGTCTACATAGTCTCATTTCTGATTCTTATTGTTCAGTTACGACCGTCTTCGTCGCAAGGACTGCGTTCGTCTACCTTCAAATATTCCTTGCTCTTGCTACTGGAGAACGACCGTCCACCATGCCCCGCGTCTCAAAACATCGCCGCTCCAATGGCGCCTCCACTCCCCAAAAGCATTCACCTCTAAAGTATACATTTCTATAAACACGTGTGTAGTTGGACGCGGCGCTAATGAATCCGATCAGGATTCCTCTTAACGATGATATTGGGGAGAAAGCGGCCCGCATGGGGGCTCGGCAGGCCCTTCATGACCGCCAGATGAACCAGATTAAAGCCGCTGTAAAGACGCCCATGCCACCTCGCAGATACACCACCTATGACCGATCGAGGATGAGCCCGTCCACCCCGCAGGGTTCCGGTCACCGCGGACGAGATAGTGACGCTCATAATCGCCGAGGCGTTACCCCGATGAAGCGCGTGCCGATTCTAGCAAATTTCGAGGAATGGATGAAGATGGCGACTGATAACAAGATCAACGCCAACAATTCCTGGAACTTTGCCCTGATTGATTACTTCCATGATATGTCCCTTCTCAAGGAAGGAGACAGTGTAAATTTCCAAAAGGCGAGTTGCACGTTGGACGGCTGTGTGAAGATTTACACAAGCAGAGTTGATAGTGTGGCTACGGAGACAGGTAAACTTTTAAGTGGGTTGGCCGATAGTCGGGACAAGAAATCGCGGGAGGCCGAGGCTGAAGGCGAAGGAGCCGAAGACGATGAGGATGACGGTGAGGGGGGGAGAAGGAGGTCACGGAGAAAGGTGCGGTAAAGATCCCTTTGGGGGGCTATCAACAACCAGAATGACTGACGCAAGCTTCTTGATTTTCAGCGAGCGCACGAAGCCACTCTAGCGCCTTCGTTTTCTTCTTTGCAGTTGAAAAAGTTCGAGCTCGAATTTTCGGTCGACCCCTTATTCAAGAAGGCATCCGCGGATTTCGACGAAGGCGGTGCTAAAGGCTTGCTTCTTAACCATTTGTCGATTGATGGGCTCGGCCGTATAGTATTTGATAGTAGCGATGATGCCGTGGAGGCTTCTAAAGAGGCGGATGACACAAGAGCAGAGTCAGAAGCTCCCGAAG
This sequence comes from Aspergillus kassunensis, assembly GCA_027569205.1. Lineage (NCBI taxonomy): Eukaryota > Fungi > Ascomycota > Eurotiomycetes > Eurotiales > Aspergillaceae > Aspergillus > Aspergillus kassunensis. The sequence continues at coordinate 66,804 of JAPDEQ010000062.1, forward strand.
AATCCGAAGCTACCTCGCAGCCACCACCCCCAGAACAACAACAGTCCCGTGACGATCCATTCGATGCCGGTGTGGAGATCGATATCGCTCCGTTGGCTAGCAGATTCTTTCCGGATCTAGAGCGCATTGAGACACAAGATATTTGCCCTTCCTTAAAAAACTTCGATCTTGGCGATCCAAGTGGATCATTAGATATGTTGAAAATACCTGAAGAATGGCGGCATGACAGAGGAGAGGACGGTAATCCTACGAATGAAGCATCCGGTATCATGTTGGATGACGACAATGCTGTTGGATTCGACGACGATGATGCCAGCTTGGCTGGCTTTGACCTCAACGGCGACGCAGGGTTTGGCGATGGCGGCGAGGCCTGGGCCCGTGAGGCTGCCTTGGAGCCTATGCTCAAGGTGCATCGCCTGGACTTAGAAGGCGAAGAGGTTAGGGATGGTGAAGATCTTGATAATGACGATGCTTATGCTATATCCCTTACTCACCAACCTGGCAGTCGCGACTATGACAACGTCCTCAGCTACTTTGACAATGCCTTACAGAAAAACTGGGCTGGTCCAGAACATTGGAAAATCCGGCGAATCAAGGAGACTACGGCGACGAGGGCACCCAAGCAGCGAAAAAAGAAAGAGCTATTCGAGATTGATTTCTCTGCACCGCTTGACCCAGCTGTGGCAGAACTGATCTACGCCCCAGCCAGCTCGAATTCCACCATCTCTCTCCCCAAGACCCAATGGAAAACGAAAGGCCGCAACCTTCTCCCGGACGATAAACATTTCAATTCAAAACAGCTACTTGGTCTCTTCCTCAAGCCAAAAGCTAGGGTGGGCTCAAGGAAATTGAGGGGGCCTCGAAGCTTCAACCATCGACGACAGGAACAAATCTCTGGCAATGGCGACATGGATGAGGCATTCTGGGCGAATCACAAAACCGAAGATAATGCCGGGGATGATGAGGCAGCTCCTGGAGCATATGACGCTAATTTCTTTGCTGATGATGATGGCCTTGCCGTCCCCAATGGCATTGGCCTTGGTGACGACGAAGACGATAACCTCCCATTTGCGGATGCTAGAGAGATGCTATCCCCTGCACCTGATGGAGCTCCAGGTGCATCGGCAGGGGAGGCAGGTGGACCTACAGGACTGACCGCTTTATTGAACATGGTAGGCGCAACTCCTGGTGGCTCGACTCTTCAAAGCGGCACGGGAGGATTTGGGTCACAGCTAGTTACACAAGGCGGTCGCAGGGCACGACCTGAATACGTCGCATATGCGCGAGTCGCAAAGAAGGTTGATGTTCGCCGACTCAAGACAGAAATGTGGAGAGGCATGGGTGACCGGTTAATCTCTGCAATGGAAGGTGAACCTCAGCCCAGCAACAACCCACCTGATCATCACCCCGACACTGATGACGATGGTCCGCCAACGCCAACTCCTAAACGCCCACGGCTCTCTTCGGGTATGGAAAACGTCAAAGACGATGGGACATTACGCTTCACAGAAATTATGAACTCGCTCAAAACCGTCTACGCACCAGAAACGCTGCGTGATATTAGCACATCATATGGCTTCATCTGCCTGCTTCATCTGGCCAACGAACAAGGTCTTCTCCTACAAAACGACGATGCCACTAGCAATCTCGGGTTAGGGAAGTTAGAAGAGATTTTTGTCATGAGGGATGAGAACGCCGTTCTCGACGAAAGTGCGGCAACTTGAACGAACGCAATGTATTTGTTATTAGCTGATTTCTATATCCATTTTTTTTTATCCATCTTCTAGATTCATCTGTTTGGTGTAGCAAGTATATTCTTTCTACTCGATCCATATCTATACCAATACTTCGTAAGACCAGGGTAGGTCTCGCCTATTACTCATCTCGAAAAGCAATTACGTACAAGGTAGCTAGCTACTAATCAAGGCTCCCGAAAAGAATACACCATGACGATTCAATACATTCATGGTCTATTTTATATCTTGATGGTCATTTCAACCCCAACGAGTGAAAGTTAAATAGGACGAAGAACAATAAAGAAAGACAGGTAGGCAGGTAAACCTGAAATTGGCTTAGAACTTCAACTCATTCGCTCAGTGGTATAACTTAGTCAACATGCAGCATCAAACATAAAGAATGGAGGGTAGATTGATCGTTTGATTGATGGATGCAAACTGAATTGCCAGTCTTTGGTAAAGCGGCATGACAGAGGAAAAGTTGAAACAGAAGAAGTAGGGCAAATCCAATATTAAGTAGTATAGCGGTCGCCCAAGGCCAGTTGGCTTCCTTGCTCTTCCATCCGGTTTCCGAGTCCGGATGCAGCAGTTCATGAAATATATACGCCCGTTTATAAGAACAAAAAAAGAACTCCGTAAAGACAAGATTGTGTCGATCGTTTTCCCGGGTCAGTTGAGACCAATTTCACCAGCTTCGATCTCTGTAGGATTGCTAGTAGTCTTCGCGTCAGAGAGTTGATTTCTCCGATGGTACTAACTACTGGCGGGCTCCTTGAGGAAAGCTTGGTGTCATTGGACTGGCGTAGGCACCAGGAATCGGCACAGCCTCATATGTTCGCTCCCCCGGTACAGCGCTCATGTGTTGATCTTGAGGAGGAGACGGGGTTGGAGCGGGAGCGGAGAACTCTTCTTGTTCTGCCTTCGGAGTTGCATACTGTACGCGGATGGGAGGTGCCTGGAGTTGGAAGGCAGTGGGAGGTCTCGTTGGTGAAACTGGAGTTGCAAACTGCGTGAGCGTTGATTCTCCCTTCTCGGCAGAGGAATAAGGATCCGCCGCCATCGTTGTCGAGACCCAGGGAGACTTGGGGCTGTAGGGGAATCCTGGTGTGTTGGGAGCGGATTGAATTCGGAGTTGAGCGAGATACAAGTCTGATCGGGCCTTGTCTCGGCGATCCATGGATTTGGCGAGCTTTCGCTTGGACCAGAATCGATAGAAGACGACGGCGTAGATGATGATGACCAAAACCTCGATGACAATTTCAATGACAGCACAAACCAAGCCCCAATCCTGTTGGGAGTCAGCTATTATGAAGGATTTGAGTTGTGATCAAGGAAAGCTTACCTGAAGACGGCATAGGAGTGGGTAATCAACGTCGTTGGCAAACACCGTTGCCCTTTGGTTCCCTGTCTTGCAAGACCATCCCCACATATCTTGGCCATTTCCATTGGATTTGGAGTGTTGATAGATTGCTCCTACCACAACCCACAGAATAAGCGTGAACCCGAAGAAGCCGACGGAGAATATCGAATAATACACGGCAACCTTCTCCGCCCGCTTGTACCCGCGTTTCTTCCATGTCCAGAAGACAGCAAGACATGAGAGTAGCGATAGACATGCGGTGGCTAGGAGCAGGTACTGTGGCCATGGGTTCGTGCCGACGGCCCAGGGCGTGGTGCCGCTCCTTGAAGGCAGATTCTTGGTCGCATGGAAGATTGTCAGGGTAGTGGCAAGAATGGCGAGGATGATTATACTGCAACCAAAGCTGACGAAGCGAAGGAAGATCTTAGCCACTCTAACACGCACTTTGATGGCCTAGTATCAGAGCTGAATTAGTACTTTGAACGCGAGAAGAGGCAGTCTTGATCTTCACTCACCAGGTCTTTCGCATTCATTTTCTCTGCTTGCTTCTCCTGCTTCTCCACGTGGAACTCTTCTCGGAATGTCGGGCTAAGCGGATTAAGGGTGCGTGCTGGCGTCCCTGGAACTCTCAAAGCACTCTTTAGGGGCGAAGCCGGCGCAACGTGATGCGGCACATGTTGAGTAGGATCCTGTGCATTCACATAACCGAATCCCACGTCAGAGACATTGTGGGTGTTCTGAGATTGAGCTGGGGGATCTGCGAAAGGGGATCTCCCATTCTCCGCCGTTGTAGGTGAATGGATTGTAGTTGCTTCCGCAAATCGAGCCGATCGAGGACTCTTCAACGGTGCAGCCGCTGGTTCCGAGGAACCATGCTGGTCGCCAACTGTAGGAGGTTGTGCTGGCGAAGTCATTGATTTTCGATTATTGCCACCAACAAACTCCCTTGGTGACGTCGGCTCGTAACTCTGAGGTGAGTTGTCACTAGAGGTGGACATCGGGTCTAGGGCTCGAGAAGCACAATGGACGGTTGTTAGGAAGGCCTGTGCAAGTTGAGGCGAGAGCCAGCTCTCAGCGTTGAACCGATTTTCTTCCTTTTTTAAACTAATCTGTGTTTGAGTTCTTGGAGATAGAGCGGCGAATCCTGCGCTGCTTGTACCAAGCAAGATACAGACCAGTGGTCAAACCCAGGAATCAATGTTGCGTTATGAGGCAAGAAGTAAGACGGAAGAGAAGGGAAAAGATGGCTGAGAGCAGCGTAACCGCAGCGATTATCTATGATGGGCGGCAGTCATGCTCTGCCAGCGAGTGGGGAGGGGGCCATCTCAAACAGCATCCCATCGGCCGTGTGAAAAGGCAGCTAAGCGCCCAGCAATATGCAGAGAAACCAGGATGAGGGTAATAATTGGATAGACTCGAGGCCATATTCGGCCAGGAACACGGCCAGATGGTCAACTGGCAGGAAGAGAGGGCGGAGGAGGCCTTTGACTGGACAGCACGCCCATCACTAGAGCAGAAGCCCTAGTCTATCACAGTGGAGATTGCCGAAAGTCACCCAGACTCAAGATGACACCAAGCCATTTAACTTCTCTTTGCTCACACTTGTTATGCAGGTCTGTCACTCAAAGAACGAATGAGCGTGACGAGATGGCTTGCTTGGTGTCTCTACTTAGCGCCGGGGTTGATCGCCTTTGGGGCCCCAGCCAACCATACAAGGCGTCGAACCGCTGGCCACGTTGAGGGGTGATTTGGCCGATTCGAGTGAGGCCATTTGGATTTTGGACACGGGAAACATCTAAAGATAGAATAAAATAACTTGATGTTTCCACACGGAGTTGAAGAGGCCTGAGGGGATAAGAGGAAAGAGATGAATGGAGATGAAGGGAGATGGATCTTAGGCCCCACACCGGTCAAGAATTTGACTCTGAGATTGCGGCATCCTGCAGAGTTCTTCACACAGCTCTTTGTTTGCCCGCATAAAGATCGCATTGGCTACACACTATAGGAGTTTAATAATCGAAAGCTTGCTGATCAATCCCTTTAAGGTCTGGACTCTGGATCCAACAGCACAACTGAGGCAAAGAGCTGCATTACTCTGGACATGGAGTTACTGGGAACCCTGATCACTTCAAGTTCGCAGAACAGTCTTGGTTAAGCGCTACTTTCATCGAGTCGAATATTAATTGGAAATCATAATGCTTCCGCCGCTCGATCAGGTCATTGACTACGGAGTACGGAGCACATAGTCGGAATACCTAGGGTCGGCAAGTCCTCGAATTTGTGCATACAGTCAAGGCGCCTATAACTCCTACGATAATATGATTGACGGGACTACAGTGACAAGTAGGGGTAACTCCTACGGAGTACATTATTCAAGGTCAAAGCCAGCATAATCTATATACACGACTCCTTTACCCTGTACCAAGCAAACCTCAAGCATTATCCAAGGAGACGTTTATATGGCTATGTTGGATGGGAGTACATAATAATAGTGGCTTGGGGAAGACAAACTTCATATCATCGGCTTCAGATGAAATCCCAACCGGCACTCCGTACCAAGGGCTTATTTGCCATTCCAGACTCCGGCGTAGATTTTATTATAAGACTGCTTGAGATTGTTAATGCCACGTTGCGTCACTCTAACGACCCACGAAGATGAGGATGAGATGGCTGGTGATTCTTATCGCCGCTAGGATTCTCGACCTAGGCTTGGGAACAAATCCAAAGGCGCAGCTGACACAAAACCGCCAATCATCCCACGTTCAGACAGGAGATCGTCGTCATCTACACATCCTACAGTACACATAACTATGTACTGAAGTACTCCGTACCTTCGTCTGCGAGTCTGGTCCTACCGGCTCTCAGACGTCACATTGTTCCAATGATACACGCTTTCGATATATCTATATACTTAGTATGAGCAAATGAGCAAAATTTTTGGAAGAATAACGATTAAGAGTCGGGCTTCGGAGCTTTTTGAGTTATAACGCACAGCCTCCAGACGCCGGCTCAGCCACGCATCTTGCCTGGGGACCTGTACCTTCCAACCTTAGGGAATGTCATGCGTGGAAGGTTACAGGCTCAGGCTGGCATACTCCATACTTACAGCCACAATCCAGGTTTCAGCATTCAACACCGCCTCATTTATGTTTCCCTTTTTAGCGCTGTATTTCTATGTACGTAGTACGGATTACTCCGTCACCTTGTGCCACTGGAAAAGAAAGATCGTGGCAACTAGTGGCTCTTCCAGGCGGAGATGGTGTTCTGGGGTGTATTATTTCAGAGTTACAGAGTAGTTTGATCTATGTAGATAGCTACCAGGCTACTCAGATGCCAGTGTCCCACATGCTCGGTCTCGTCGGGAGGTACGGAGTACTTTATACTGTCCAGCTCAGTTCATCTTCGAGTGATCGGGTTTCCGAGGCCATGGGAGCTGGATCGAGTCACTATGTATAAGATAGCGCTGATGGTAAGCTGGAGCCTAAAGCTAGGATACTGGAAAACATGATACATCTCGCAATCCAATCTAATATATTGACAATTCCAAATCAAGGATAAATAGATTCAACTTACGCATATACATCTCTTGAAACAAGAAGTGGAATCGGTTGCTATTCTTGTTCAGGCGATTCTTCTTGCGCCTCCTGGTCCCTGGCATGAAATTATTCAGAGAGGCTATACCGTAATTTACAGATGGGACGGGCTCTTGGCAGCGGAAAGTGATGCAGAGCCGCCTGTAAAATGGTCATAACATGTATGAGCAGACTGGCACCACTTTCTTCCTCGTGTTCACAGTTCATCAACTCCAGTCAACTCCATCTCTCTTTCTTCCACCCTTTCCCTCTCTTTGCTGCCTCGTCCCAGAGCTTGATTTGCAACTACTGACTGTTTTTCTCTCTTTGTCTTGTACCACTCTTCCAGTTTTGCACTTGTTTCCTTTTTCCATCATTCTCCACCTTGCCTAAAAACGCAAAAAAACACCATCTACCTGCAAATTACCCGACCCATCTCTGCCTCGACCCAAACAGTCTGTTCCGCTCTTCTAGCTAAATACTCACGAGTCACGACTCACAACTCTGTCGCCCTTGTCGCATCGAGTCACCAATCGATGCCTTTCAACCTACCACCAGTTCCAAGTGCACATCCTCCAGCTCTTGCGTCTTTTGTTTACTCTAGGCTACTGTAACCACTCCCTTTCTGTCTTCTACTCGTCTCTCCACAGTTTGTTTGTTCTTCCCGTGAGCTTCCTGTCCGTTTCCAGGCACATGTTCCTTCGCATCAACAGATCATCCTAGCTCTCCATACCCCTGCCTTTCTTCCTCTTAATGACTTCGGTGCTATCTGCATCTCACTGATCGTACATTGACCGCCTCTTAGCGACGGAGCTCTGCATACATATTTCCCTGATCGCTTGACTGCGGATCGTGGCTCCTACCAGCTCTGCAGCCTAGTTGAGCATCCCGATTTCGCCGCGCACCCGCCACAATTTCAGAAGTCTTTCCACTCGATGGGTTGAACCCACAACACGCTCTGATTGAGTGAGGAGAAAAGGCATCTTCAATCCTGTTGGCAAGGCTGATCGCTATTTTTACTTACCCCGCAAGGCCCATTTCCTTGTTCTTGGATCTGAATTGTCTGATCGGACATTGCGAAGGCTGAACAACCCCGTCAGCTTGCGCCACACTCGGATTCTGGTGAGCGCCCCACGCGACAGCGCCTCTCTGATGCATATCCTCAATCCCCCATCCAACTTAACTCTTTCATTTCGGGTTTATTCTCCTTTATATCCTTAGACCTTTGGTTCTTACTGGACTACCCAATCAATTTGTCCCAACTCCAAATTCATATTTCAAGCTTGACTCAAGAGGCCTTACCGCTAACATGATTTCTGTCCACCCAGCTCCTTCTTATCCTCATCAACCATTTCAAGGTGACATTAAGCGTTCATTACCCATGGCGGCGTTGATGCCAGCGAACAACGAGCCTGTCGCTGTCTCCAACCCTCTGCCCGCACCCTCGAGTTCCTCGGAGTCCGTTAATTTTTTGAAACATTCCAAGCCTGATTCGAACCTTACCTCCATAGCCAGTGCTGGCCTGAACGTCACGCGATCAAAAGAATCCCTACCCGCAATGTCAACACAGGCGCCTAATCACGGCTCTGCGGAGCGGCCACTCGACATCCAAAGAGAACCAGAGCAGACCAGTTCGCAAGTTGCGCGAGAGGCACTTGGGGCCAGCGAAAAACAACACTCTGGCTCTGTCAGCGACTCGTTAGCTATGCATCCTGATCATATGCAGGTGGACTCTCACCATATATCTGGAGATTCGAACGAGTCGCTCTTCAGCAATACCGCCGACAACAACACATCTTTGATGAACACCTCGACTGTAGCAAGCCCTGGGCCTATAGAGGACTCCGTTTCCCAAGATGGGGATCGTCCTCCCCATCATCGGGACGATCATGACTTGCACCAAGATAGTAACAAGGCATTTTCTTACCCAATGCCTACCGCGGCGTTCAGCGACCCGCGCCGCGGCCTTAGCTTACCAAGCTCCGGCCTAAACAAGGCCGGACAACGGTCACCGTCGAAAAAGCATCGTTGTCCGTATTGCGCAACGGAATTCACAAGACATCATAACCTTAAGAGTCATTTACTCACGCATAGTCACGAGAAACCTTTCGTATGCACAACCTGCCAATCGCGCTTCCGGCGACTCCATGATTTGAAACGGCATCAGAAGCTCCATACTGGCGAGAGACCACATATTTGCCCAAAATGTGGACGCAGATTTGCTCGTGGCGACGCCCTCGCCCGTCATAACAAAGGCCAAGGCGGTTGCGCTGGGCGTAGGGCGAGCATGGGGAGTTACGCCCCGGAAGACGAGTATGGTGACGGTGCTGCTCCAGGTACCGACGATGCAATGGATGGTCTCGTCTATGCCGAACCTGAACGGATGGACGAGGAAGACGAACGACGGTTCAATATGCCCAGCATTAAGAAACACAACTTGCCGACGGATTCAGTTCCCCGTTCCAACAGTGTGAGCAGCTATCAACCGCGTCAGCCCAGCACATACCCCCCCATTGCTGCCAGCAGGCCCTCTCCTGGTGGGCTTTTCCCTCCTGCGGCGAGCCATGGTGGTTCTAGTGGTTCTCCATCTCCCATATCACAGTCCGGCAACATGGTATTCCCTCCGACAAACCAATCATCGATCTTCGCACCTCCTAATATGACAGAGAGCCCAAAACCACTCTCGCCGAATGCCCTGTCTTCTCATCAATTGGGCCATGGGCCAGAAAATAACGCGCAACTTCACCATCGCGCTCACTCCCCCGGTATCGCACATGCATTTCCCCAACAATCATATAATCGGACAGGTTCATCTCAGACATCTCTCAACAACCACTCTACGCCGAGTCTAGGTCTTCCACCACCCCAGCCCGGCGCACCTCAACTTCCCCCGCCACCTGGTCTAAGTTCATCCGAGCCTCGCTTTTCGATCCACTCGCAAAGTTCTGTACCACCGCCCGCCACTGCCGCTAAACACACGCCGTCTCATAGTCATTCGAGTAATCACGGCGGCCCACTGTCTTCTAAAACAATTCCTGATGCAATTTCTACCAATAACAACCACATCTTACATGATCCGGGTCTCCTAGACCAACGCGATCGAGAAGAGAAACTTTGGACGTACATTCGTTCCGTTCATGAGGAACTGAGTGGACTAAGGACGGAGGTTGCGACTCTTAGGGCGCAGATGGCATCATCAAATGTGAATGCTTTAACTTCGTCTAGTTCTGGTGTTGCACAAGCTCCAGCTGAGGCGATAGCGATGCCACGGTAAATGGCAGTTTCACTTGACAATTGATGAAACTGCCATGTATAGCAGCTGCCGGGCCTAATATGTTTCCTAATGCAATCGCCTTTGCACCATGATATCCTTCCTACCTGTGTTTTTATCTTCTCTTTGCATTGATGTCAATGATGACATGACTTCACTGAGCGGTATTCTGATTTATCATACCTATCAGCTATTTTTTCTTTCTTTTCATATCTCTTCCTGAACCTCACCACATTTTCTATATGCTCTAATGCGGGTTTTATGGAGTGGGGTAGTTGGGTGGCAAAATCCGTTGTTCCTGCTGGGCAGCGAAGTTTAGGGACGGTGTATCAATTTCTTCTAGTAGGATACCTGGTCAATATAATTATTGCAGATGTCTCTTGCTCTACTATTATCACTGAAATAATAATATCCTCCGAGTTGTATACAAGTGGAGAGCGGGTGGGAAAATGACATATTGTACTAGTAACTAGTCGCTGTAAGCAATGTCAATGGAAGTACGGACTACGGGGTATGTTCAAGCCAACTCTCGAATCTCGGTGGACAGCTCTAGAATTTTCTTTGAGATCTCATTTGCGGAACCACCACTCCGTACCGGATAGTTAAAATCAAACAGCTTGAATAGTTAATGAATTCAAGAATCAGATACGCTTGGCTGGATCCATTTGTTTGATCTGGCAGCTTCAATGACGTATCGATTACTACTTTATTTTTTCCTTCACAACTGGCGACTTTCTCACCTCTGCGCTCCTGCGTTCTCTTTAAAGGAGACTTTCTTCTCTCTGCTGCCCTCTTTTTTCTTTTCCTGACTGCGCCTTCTTATAAAGATGACGGTTTACATAGCTTCACTGTAACGGCCCTTTCTTGTACCATCAGTTTTCTCTTCGTGCTCTAACAAGCTGGATAGGTTCCTCCCATACACAGTTAGCTTTCGCTCACCAGACTCTCCTCCGGAGCCTCCTACAGTTCAATCAGACAAGCAGGGGCCTGTGTCGGTTCCTGCCACTCCCAATCCTGCAGTTAGCTTGTTTGAGAAGAGAAACGGGGGTCCCAGTCCAGTTGGTCTCACTCCGGGCGCGACCACAGACCATGAACGCATCTTCACTGCCGACCTGAAGAAGGCTGACAAGGACCAGTCTGAATATCCGTTTCCCGCGCCTGGAAATTACCACCGTGAACACCTGACCGAGAGTGAAGCCCATTCGCCAGCGTGGGGTGTTAGGACCACGCTGAACCAACCAAAGCCACGATCCGCTTTCCAGGCATCCCCTTCAATACTCAAGCACTTGGATCCGCGGGCCTCTCTGGCAGAGTCCCCTCCGATTAAAGATGCTGGACCAATATCGCAACCCCCAGCCAATCAATACATGAGGAAGCCTTCTACCCGTGGACATACAAGGAAACCTTCTTTCTCGGAGACTGAGTGGAAAATTACAACGGCGGAGCAAGGTAACGGGGGCTTGCGCAACGCCGTACGGTCCGCAGCAGAAAGCGGACAGCTGGAAGACAAGGTATGGGTCGGTACGCTTGGTATGCCGACCGATGCCTTGACCCAGTCGACTAAGGTGTCTATTTCAGAGAAGCTTGAGGGGGAATATGACTGCCTAACGGTCGACGTCAACGACAGCGACTTTGACGGCCATTATACGCATTTCTGTAAGACCATCCTCTGGCCAGTGTTCCATTACCAGATTCCGGACAACCCTAAGAGCAAAGCGTACGAGGACCATTCTTGGGTTTACTATGTCAAGCTCAACCAGGCATTTGCAGAGCGGATTGCGCGAAATTGGAGGCGAGGAGATACCGTTTGGGTCCAAGACTATCACCTACTCCTAGTCCCGGCGATGCTACGAAAACTTCTCCCAGACGCACAGATCGGCTTCTTCCTCCATGTTGCATTTCCGTCTTCAGAAGTCTTTCGATGCCTCGCGCCGCGAAAAGAGCTCCTCGAAGGCATGCTTGGGGCCAACCTTGTTGGTTTCCAGACGGAAGAGTACTGCCGACATTTTCTTCAAACGTGCAGCCGGATTCTCAGCGTTGAGGCGACCAACGAAGGGCTCCAGCTGGAGGACCGATTTGTCAACGTGACCAAGTTCCCGATTGGTATCGATCCAATATCGTGGGATAAGCGGCGCAAAGCAGCAGATGTCGAGCAGTGGATCAAGACTATCTCAGATCGTTACACCGGCAAGCGGCTTATCGTGGCTCGCGACAAGATTGATCAGGTGCGCGGCATCCGACAGAAACTGCTGAGCTACGAACTCTTCCTGAACACCCACCCCCAGTGGCGGGAGAAGGTAGTCTTGATCCAGGTGGCTACTAGTACAACGGAGCAACCAGAACTCGAAGCTATGATCTCTGATATCGTTATGCGGATCAATTCGACGCATTCCACACTTGCACACCAACCTCTAGTATTCCTGAAACAAGACCTGGCTTTCCCTCAGTACCTCGCTTTGATTTCCGTGGCAGATGCAATGATGATTACTAGTCTGCGAGAAGGTATGAACTTGACGAGCCACGAGTTTGTCTACTGTCAGGACGGGGAGTACGGCGCCCAGAAGTACGGGTCGTTGATTCTTAGCGAGTTTACTGGAAGTGCATCCGTGTTTGGCAATCATGCACTGCTTGTCAACCCATGGGACTACCATCAATGCGCCGACGCCATCTACACGGCCCTGGCGCGCAGCGAAGACGAGCGCCAGAGAGTGTGGATGCAGCTCCATCAGGCAGTTCTTCAGAATTCCACCTCCAACTGGGTCAAATCGTTTAGCGAGACACTGACCCGCGTCTGGCATGAACAATCATCCCGTGAGATTATGGCTGTTCCCCGACTTCCCATGAACAAGCTCGAAGAACGGTACCGCCAGGCAAACCGACGGCTGATTATACTAGATTATGAAGGCACATTGGCTTCTTGGGGTTCACCAAAGAGCATCATCATCACCACGCCGCAGCGGGCCATCATGACGCTGGCCGAGCTAACCGAGGACCCAAAGAACGTGGTATATGTGATGAGTGCGCGCATGCCAGAGGAACTGGAACGCCTGTTCCGACTAGTGTCTGGACTGGGCTTGATTGCAGAGAACGGATGCTTTGTTCGAAAGCCATACTCAGAGACCTGGTCAAAGTTGACGAACCAGGTGCAGACAGATGCGTGGAAGACAGCAGTGCGGCACATCCTTCAGTACTACCAGCAGCGAGCGGAGGGCAGTTGGGTTGAACAGCGCCACTGCTCGCTTGTCTTCCACTATGAGGCAGCGGAAGACCACCCAGCGGCATGCCGTCTGGCGTCCGAGTGTGCTGACCACATCAATGACGCGTGCGCCAATCAAGGCATTCACGCTCTCCTCGTTGATGGCGTGCTAGTAGTCGAAACAACAAACACGAACAAGTCTTCGGCAGCGGAGCTAACCTGGCGGTCCTGCCTTAAGGAGACGGACGGCGCTAGTCGACCGGACTTCCTGCTTGCCATCGGCGACAGTCGTGACGACGAGCCGGTGTTCCGCTGGGCCAACAAGCTGGAGAGCGCACACGCAGTCGGTTATGCGATGACGGTTACACTGGGGTCAAGGAGCACTGAAGCTCGGGCAACCTTGACGCAGGGGGTTGCAGGTACGCCATTCATGTTTTTCTGCGACTTGAATCATGTGCTAACCGATCCCTATAGGAGTTTTGACGTGCCTAGAGAGGCTTGCGAAGGCGGCGACTGGTGGTGTTCCAACGTAGATACATCTCTTCTCTACCTAGAAGTATTTTTATTAGCATCTTTTTTATGTATGTACGGAGTATGATCATATCCTGATCAGGGACGTAACCGAGTGACCCAAAGCTCGGCAGCAGACGAGCCGAGGTCTAGCATACATAATTATCCCAGTCCCCACTCCTTTTAATACTACGTCTCTTGATTTAAATAACTGGCAAAGCATCTCGTTGATTTCCCCATTCCCATCTGACATTCTCAACAACTAGAAATGCCACATCCAACCCCCCACGGCCCCAAATTCGAGGAAGCCATCACCGTAACCCCCCTGGGCAACAACCGCTACTCCGCATTTCTCCAGAACTCTTTCTGCATTGGCACAGGTACACAAAACCGCCATTTTCTCTTCTTCATGGCGGCCATAAACTAACTTTGGAATGCAATGATGCAAAAGTTCCCCATGGCGGCTACTCAAGCGCAGTCCTCTACCGCCTCGTCCTCGTACACTTCGCAACGGCCCACGCAAGTCTATACAAGAATGAGCCGGCGACACCAATCTCAATGCACCTGACGTTCCTGCGACGGACTGCTTCGGGGCCGGTCCTATTACGGGTATCCGATACGAAGCTAGGGAAGAGGACGAGTTCGGTACATGTTGAGCTCCTACAACACAGGGACGTGGACGGGAATAAGAATCCCGGTGGGGAAGAGGGCATGGAAGTTAAAGTCGCGGGGTATATCACCGTGAGTCCCGAGAGTGCCGAAGTCGGTGTTTCGTCGAAGACGGAGTGGAGTATTCATCCTGCTCCTGTTCCTGGGGGTGGTGAGGGCGGGCGCGTTGATTTAGGCCGGCTAGGGAGGACAGGTGTGGATGGGCCATGGATGAAGATGGATGCGCCGTTCTCGGAGTTCCGGAAGGCCACGACGCAGGTTGAACTTTATGGGGTTGATTCGGCAAAGGTGAAGAGAAAGAATGGGGTTGTTGATCAGTGGGCAAGGCTTCGGCCTGAGGGGGAAGGGGGCGTGACGAGATGGAGCAATGAGTCGGTTGTGTTTCTGACGGATATGTTTCCTATGGCGCTTGACGGGTTTGATACTATGGCTGCTGAGGCGGCTGAAGAGGGGGGTGAGGGTGGAGGGGCGATGGCGAAGTTCTGGTTTCCGACTGTGACCCTTTGTATTGATTTGAAGAAGAGGCTGCCGGCTGATGGGGAGGAGTGGCTGTATAGTCGGGTGGTGACGAAGGAGGTGCGGAATGGGAGGACGGATCTAGATGTTACGGTGTTGGATGAGAAAGGAGAGGTTGTTGCGTTGAGTACGCAGGTTGGGCTGGTGGTGAGTGCCAGTCGGAATATTGGGAAGCGGGCGAAGATATAATCTATTTTCTATACAGATATCTAGTAGAGTATATACATCAACAGTCATGCAGACTATAGAATACTTTTTACAGGAGTCAACAGCCAAAACGCCATAGCATCAACCATAATCTCACCCTCTTGGACGACCTGCGCGCTCACCCACAGCTTCTTCGCTTGTTTCGCAATAACAGCAACCCGAACCTCAATCGCTCCCGGCACAGCAACAGGCCTCTTATACCGAACATCCAGTTGCGATGTGAAGATGTTAGACCGGATTCTGCCAGACCCAGACTGCCCGGCCTCCGGCGCATAAAGCGTAGCCCCCAAGCTCATGGCCTCATCAATAACAGTCGCCAGAACCCCGCCGTGCGCCGTATCCGGATGGCCACACACCCCCGGACCAGCAAGTTGGAGAAGCATGACTAGATCGGCGCCGGGAACGGGAACTAGGGTCGGAGGGGAAGTCGGAGACGGCCATTGAGGGGGCTGGGAGGGCAGAGGTCGGAGTTGTGCAAGTCTGAAAGTGGTGACGGCTGGGATTGTGATGGGGGAAGACAGTGTTTGGGCGAAGAATCCGTCTTCGCCGGTGGCTGGTTTGGGGTGGCGGGAGTAAGTTGTTATTGCTGTGTAGCCGAGAGACTCCATGCTTTTTCCTGGTTTATCCCGTTTGAATTACGGAGTGATCGATAGATACGTATGTTAGATATCTGGATATTCTGAAACGAATGACTGGTCTAGATACAGTTGAAGAAATGGAGGAGTGGAAGTGGAGCGACCTCGGCTACAGTATTCACGAAGATAAGTTACGGAGTACGGACTCCTCCAGAGTACTCTAGAATTTAGCTGCATAAAGAAATAAACTATTTTAGCCTGCTACTTGTGCCTATCACCCAACGGCATCGCTTCCGTTCCTTCCTTGAATTTTGCTGCTACCCAAAGCGTCCGGACTATTTATTATCGCTGTTTACCCCTGGTTCAGCATTCCTGTTCCTCTTTGTAACGCGATTTTTTACTCTGAAAGTTCTTCTGCAGGCAGAAATCTTCATCTTCTTACGATTCCCAGCACGATCTCCAATACTTACAGTATAATCCTCAGCCTTCAAGATGATCTACACTACGATCTTCCTCTTGCTGGTCGCCCCCATCCTCGCCCAGTCAAATTTCACCTTCCCCACTGGTTTTGATCTCGCCCAGGTCGACACGCAGACCAAATGTACGTATCCGTCTAATCCGTGCCTGTTATTTTCCTTATTTTCAGAATCTGGGCTGACAAACATAGCTTCCTGGTGTCTCTCTGAGCGCAACAACTGCCCTAAGATTTGCGGTGGTGCTGCCAGCGTCAATCGCTGCGATACGGTACGTCTTGAACCAGTCAGCGCAAACAAGACGTTCAATGCTGATTAATGTAGGATACTCTTGACTTCACCTGCACCTGCTCCAACGGTACCGAGGCGGATGTATCGCTCTATGAGGGAACCATTCCCTTCTATGTCTGCCAGGAGAACTACGCCCAGTGCATTGATCGCTCTACCACCCAGGACGGCGACGATGAATGCACAGCCAGCCTCAATGAGTGCGGTTCCTTGAATGCCTCTGCGCCGACCACCACTTCGTCTTCGTCTACCTCGACCACTTTGTCCACTGAAACCAGCACCTCGACTAACAGCGACAATGCCGAGTCCACCCCGACGGCCACCGATTCTGCTGACAGTCCTGACGAAACCGACGGGGCGATGCAGCTGATGCAGAACTATGGATTGTTTGGATTTGCGACCGTGGTTGTTGCTGTTTTCACGATGTTCTAGTGTGCTGGGTTTTGAGTAATTGAGTGATGTTCGAGAGACTTGATGAGTTGTGGTGGATTGGATTGAACATGATGATGATAATGAGCGTATAATAATATTTCTTATCGAGTGCAATGAATATGAGTATTCCAGAGTTCAGTTGGATTGATGACCGAAGTTGTAATGAAAGTAAGAAAGAAACTGCCAAGACTTGATCCCACAGAAATTTCTCCACCGCCAAAATCAAATCACCTCAACTCAGGCTCAGACTCAAGTTCACCAACTTCACCTCTTTCCATCATCACCGCCATGCCCGCTCCCTCTACCACCCTCCTAATTGAGGGCACTTTCTCCGAACTCGCCGAGGAATTTGCTGCCTATCTCGACGCTCTCAAGCCCGAGGAGACCACTGTCCAGTCCGAACTCACCCCGCTGCTAGAGCCCCTCCGCGAGCAGGAACAGAATGATACTCAGATCGATCAGAGCAAGCGGGATGAGGTGCTGAAGAAGCTGGTTTCCGCCTCCGCTGTTTTGAGCACGGCGCCAGAGAAGGGTGAGTTCACAAACACATTATCTGGACCAACGTTCAAATACTGATTGAGCAGAAATTACGCCCGCGTATAACCTCCTGATCCACCTCGTCCAACATGCCTCCGACCCTGACATGTTCCTTTCCCGCATCTGCTCCTACCTTTCCAAACCCGTCTCCTCTTCCCCTCACTTTGGAGCCTCCCTGTCCATCGCCATCCTCTCCACCATCTTCAACACACTTGCTCCCTCCGACTCTAGCAGATTCCACGTTCTTCTGGCCGTCATCGCCGTCATCAGCCAGACAGCCTCCTCCGCTGCTTTCGAGGCCTTGAAGCCTCAGTTGACCGCACAGCTGCCTGCCTGGCGCTCCGCTTGGGAGTTGGATGATGAGGAGTCCCGCCGTCTTCACCTGGCCATCGCCGACGCCGCCCAGGCCGCCGGTGACCTTGACTGGTCGCAGACTCACGTTGTCGAGGCCCTACAGACGATCCCCCCTGCTGAAGCCGCATCCCCGGCAGCGCGGGATCTGGCCGTGCGTGCGCTGATCTCGGCCCTCACGCACCCGGCTATCTTCGACTTCACCCCGTTGACCGCCGCCGACGCCGTCCAGGCTTTACGAAGCAGCGACGCCGCTCTCTTCGAGCTGCTCGAGATATTCACCGCGGACACCCTCGACGCCTACGAGGATTTCATTTCCACCACCCCAGTCGCCAACATCCTCCCCGACAATGCCTTGACTCCGTACGCCGATGCCCTGCAGACCAAGATCCGTCTGCTCACTCTAGCATCTCTCGCCGCAGCAGCCACCACCACCACAAATGCCTCTGCGCGTTCCATCTCATACGAGACCATCGCCTCGTCTCTGCGCGTCCCGAAAGAAGAAGTAGAGAAGTGGGTTATCGACACCATCCGCGCCGGTCTCGTCGAGGGCAAGCTCTCACAGCTCCGCTCAGAGTTCCTAGTCCACCGTGCC
This sequence comes from Aspergillus kassunensis, assembly GCA_027569205.1. Classification (NCBI taxonomy): domain Eukaryota; kingdom Fungi; phylum Ascomycota; class Eurotiomycetes; order Eurotiales; family Aspergillaceae; genus Aspergillus; species Aspergillus kassunensis. The sequence continues at coordinate 85,092 of JAPDEQ010000062.1, forward strand.
ACCTACCGCGTCTTTGGCGAGAAGCAATGGGCCGAAGTGCAGGGCCGTCTGATGGTGTGGCGGCGAAGCCTCGAGAACGTGCTTGGTGTTGTCCGTAGCGAGCGCGAGCGGTTTGCCCGGGAAGCTGCTGCTGGTCCCACAGCCACAGATGAGAAGGCTGGGGTTGACAAGGGCAAGACCGAGCGTCGACGTCCTCAGGAGGTGACGGCGGAGTAAATATGGTGCCCAAAATCTGATGAGATAAAATGTAATGACTTTCAATTCAAGTTCATTGGTTCTATTCTAGATTACTCAATTACCCCTTTCAGATCATTCAAAAATCTTCCACAATTCTATAAAAGTATATGTATATCCAATCGCAAATGACATCCACAGACACTCAAAAGAAAAGGATTACGAAGACCGCACTGTAACCCCCCTCTTCTTAAACCCTTCCTGAATCCGCTCATAAACATCATCCACACCCCCAGTCGCCGGCACAGAGATAACCTTATCCTGCTTTGCAAACTCATCAACAACAGGCATACTCGTCTCAACAAACGTCCGGAACCGCTTCCGGATACTCTCCGCGTTATCATCATCCCGCCCACTCGTCTCCCCACGCTTCAGAAGCCTCTTCTCCATAACCTCCTCCGGACAATCCAAAAAGAGCGTAAATTCCGACGGACAAACCGTCTCTTCAAAGAAGACCGCTTGGTCGAGTTTCCGCGGAAAGCCATCAATCAAGAACCGCGCCTTCTCCGCTCCATCTTTCTTCTCGGGGGAAGTGGAGGCGAGGATCTCCGCCATGGCATTCGACAGCAGAGCGACGGTGATCTCCATCGGGACGATTTTGCCGTCTCGGATATACGACTTGATTAGCTCGCCGTACTGCGAGCCTGAGCGGATTTGCTCGGCGCGGAGGAGGTCGCCGGCAGAGAGGTGGTGAAAGCCGTAGTCGCGGACGAGGTTAGAGGATTGGGTTCCCTTTCCGGAGCCGGGGCCGCCGAGGAGGAAGACGACTGTTGTGTCCGCCGGGGAGAACCGGGCGGTAGACATTTTTGCTGTTCTTGAACGGTGTAAAGGAATTGATTCGAGTTGATCCAAGTTAAAGATGGAATGGGACGAGGCTTGGTGGGTGGATTGCGGGGTTATTTTATCGTTGTGCAGAGGAGCTCGGTGAAATCTGCGCTTGACGGGCTGCGGCGCGGGATCTAGCCAGGAAGACGTATGAGCCTGAGCCGATGACTATGATAGAGAGGAACGGGAGGATTTTGAAGTTTGAGCGGCTGTATTGGGATGCTGGTTTAGGTGGTTGAGAAGGGGTGGAATAGGGGCGTTGTTGGCGGTGGATCGACATGGAGTTACGTGGACGTTTCAGCGGTTCAAGGTTATGGTGGAAGAAAAGTGAGATTTGAGGAAAGGAAATTGAGCTTAACTTGAGTCAATTACAATTTACCGCAGTGAGTGTGGCTTGTTAACACTAGTCAGGTGTATTTGTGTTACCAATATTACACATCTATAGGAAATCGAAGATGTACACAACACTCACACACTCACATTAAAGCATCAATTCTCTTCTTTCTTTCTCTGATCTCGGACTAAACAGCAAAGATGAATCTTCCTCCAGAGATACGGAATCAGATATATCGTCACCTCTTTCCACCTCAGCGCGTACGCGTTGTCCGCCTCAAGGACGCTGAAAACCATGCCTACAGACTCTACCATGTTCAGCTTCCACCACGAGATCCAGAAACCCAAAACCTAACTTGCCTTCCTCATTACTGCCAAGATGGAAAATCAGCTCCCAAAGCAAAAGGCCAGAATGCAAAGAATTCAGTGAGTTAAACACCCATCCAAATCACACATGCGAAGACTAATCTTTGGACGAAGAAAAGCAAAAAGAAATGGCAGACCCAGCTCGCCATTCCCATCGTCTCAAAACAGGCATATGGGGATACAATATGCCTTCTTTACGTTAACACACAGTTCGTCTTCGAATCCCTGAAACCACTTTGGCGCTTCCTGTCCACCACACCAAAACAAGCCCAGGCAGTCATCACCCACCTCGAAATTGGGCACACTATGTACAATGAGCCCAGTCTGACCAAGTTCCGCGACATCAAATTACGAAGTGATCGGAACTGGTACATGCTCTGTGAAAGCGTGGCTAATGCGTTCAAGGACCTAAGTGTCCTGCACGTGAATCTTGAAGTGTATGATGCGCCGATTCAGTTGAGTGTGGGTGAGGGGTGGTCATTGCCTGTACTTGCGTTTGGAAGGCAAAAGAAGCAAATGGGGGGGAAAGGACTAATGTTTGCGAGGGTGAGGTTGACATGTAATCAGTTTCCAATTGATAAGGTGCGCAGGGTTGAGCGGGAGGTGGAAAAGCAGCTTATGGATCCAACTTATCTGCAGCTGGGAGAGGATGAGGCGATGGCAAGGGAGATGAGCGGAACTATGAAGGCCATGAAGGTTCTCAGAGTGGTCTTTCACTGAGAATTGGCTGGTACCAATATTCATGATCGTGAAACGCAATTGAATGAGATAATCATCTATAAGTAGTATGTACGTGAATCATACACAAGCTGGGCTATCATGTAGATGCCATGGGCTGGCGCTCGGTTTCATCCGACGGAACTTCGTAGTACGACCGTGCGCGTCGTCGTCGGAGGTGGTAAAAGATACCCGCCAGGAGCCCGCCTAGGGAGCAGGCGACGAGAATGAAGATGAGAAGACCACCCACGCCGCGCACCATTTCGTAAGCCTTGATTGCTGCTTTAGCGGCTTCCTCGGCGTCGACTTGCGATTCCGCCTCCATCTCCATCTCCATGTCCGCCATGTCCGCCATGTCTTCCTCTTCCTCCTTGGTCGCTTCTTCCTCTTCTTCCTTGGTCGAGTACGTGATCGCCGGGTTTTCCGGCGTCGGCTGGCCCTCGTCTCGAAATCCGGCGAGACGCCAATTGCTGGGTGTCTCGGTTCGGTGAACCTCTGATTTGCCTAGCACGGTGCCGTCCCTGTCCACTGCCTCGACGGAGACCCAGTCCAGGTATCCTTCGGCAATATACATGGTCTCGAAATCAAATTTCGTAGTGTTGCCAACCGGAACCGGGACACCGTCGTCTGAAGATTGCGCGTAGAAGACCCACGAGGCAATGTCCGTTGCCCCATTCCAGCTGACGTGGAAGATGGTAGTCAGATCCGTCTCGTCTGTGCCATATACAGACGAAATGACATCCGGGGGTGTGTTCGGCCGTCCGGTAAAAGGGTATTTGTATGACCGATACGAAGAGAAGCGCGTGGATGCAAATTTGCTCTCCATCAAGAGCTTACCGTCCGGATCGTGTTCACTCTGGTAGCCGCGCTCACTCCAGCCGACAAAGACATTGCCATTATCAAGCGTCTGCACATTACCACGCAGCCGGGTGAGGCCGCCATCCGGTCGATTGATGCGTTTGACCACCTTCGCTGTCATTGGAGAGGCAGCGCTGTCGATTTCCACGTAGAGAGCAGAGGAGACATCTTCCTCGTGCTCGCCTTCGTCCGAGGCGTTGTTCATCAAGCTAATGACATGATGTGTGCCGTTGGACTCCACAAACCGTGCATGGTGCTGCTTTGAAAAGGTGAAGTCCATGTCGAAATCAGAAAGCTTACCGCCCAGGCGCCATACAATTTCACCTTCCTTAGAGATGTAGTAGATCGTATTGGCAAACCTAGCCGACAGCAGATAATCGCCTACTGAGTTTTTGTCCGCAGAGTTGACGTGGATATAATCCCACCCCGGCTCGCCAGAGACCCCCGAAGTAGGGCTGACTTTTACCGACTCATTGACCAAAACATTGTTGAAGGAGCTCCATTCGAACAAGACCTCGCCAGTTGTGGTATCCAGTTCGAGCAGTCCACCAGTCGTAATCCAGGTGTAGTCACCAGGTCTACCGAGCGCGGACAAATCGGTGTTCTCGGACTTGTACAAGCAAGCCAGCGCTGTTTTTCCACCGTCGAGAACATTGAATTCGTGCATGTTGAAGGCCCCCAGGTCATTGATAACGGGGACCTTGTGCTGCTGCTCATAGTGCTGATCCAAAACATACCCGTAGCCTTTATCGCTGCCGTCATCCTGATACTGGTGCTGCAGGATAAACGAAAGGTGGGATTCGTCATCGATGTTGTTGGCCGCTTTGAAGTCGAAAACATTCCGGTTGTCAAACATGCAAGACCCGGCCCAGACAAGCATCTAAAACGTCAGCTAAGCCTCACAAATTCCAAGTCTGGTACATACTCCATCCCCATCATAAATGTACGGTCCTACTTGGCATGGTTTCCACTGCTTAGTAGGAACCTCGGGTTCGATACCCCCATACGGTGCAACGAACCAGTAGCCTGGGGCTACAGCCCCTCGGTCATGGTATGCGATGTCGAACTTCAACGCTCGTACATTCGGAAGCTGAACTAGTTAGCAAGCGAAACGCTGTGACAGCCGCGGTCCGTACCGTGACAAAGGACATCAAATCATTGTCATTCTCAGCCTCCCCAAACACATGGCCAAAGGCAAGGGATAGCAGAATCGAAATGAACAACATATTCTAGAATGAGTGGCTAGGAAGGAACCTTCCCGAAGTATATATATATATGCAAAGTATAGACACGAACAAAGATACACTCGAGGCAACCAGGTCATGCAGATGGTCGTCTGCGCAGTGCCGGCCTCGAGATCTGAAATGCGATGTTGAAGAAGAGAACAAAGAGTCGAAGACTCCTTGCTTGAGTTCATCAGCGTCGAAAAAGAAGTGGAAAGGAGAAACGGCTAAAGACTCCGCAACCCGCATTGGCAACGAAGCAGTCTCCGCTAGAATAAATATGCCTGCCCAGTGACAACGCAAGTGCTGATATGGGAGCTGACGATCGAATGGAGCGGGCGCTCTTGGCAGCATCCTGAGTGGAGCAACTCAGCCTGATACCTAAGTCCGATTTTGACATCTTCAACGAGACAGCCTCCCAAGAACATTAATATCTGATGCCGGCTGGGCGTGACCCAAGCCTTTCATTTGGGGTCATTTCAGCCGCGCTCAGCCCAGCGCAGTTACCAGACCAGAGGGTAGAAAAGATATTCTGGGAAGATTCAAAATAGCATCGCGAGTCCGCGACTCGAGTAACCGAGTTGGTTTGACAGAAAAAGTCAACTCGTTAGTGTGACTGATTTCCACCACTGAGACTTGCTTGCCCGGCCTTGGCGATGCTGCTATGGGAAATTGAGCCCGAGTTTCGACTTCTGGAACTGAGTTTCAGTCAATAAAATCGGCGTCTTGAAGTTCTGAACACGAGGAAGGCCTCGTGGTGGTGTCCACAATACGAGGCAAAGCGAACCGTGCCGTCTGGAGACCTCGTCTTCGGTTAGCAAATAATGATGCTCTCTGTAGACTTGCAGAATGCAAACTTCGGATTTAAGGGGAAAATCCTTGAAGATGTTGGCACTTGGCAGTCCATGATGAACGCTTTTTGCTAGTCTATCACAGGTGGATTCTTTCGAGTCCGTGATAAGTTTCACTCTCGGATCTCCTTAGCGACTCAATAGTGGGCACTGCTGCAGTCTGCAGGGGATCAGCTTGTTTTGCATGTTCGATCATCAGGTAATGCGACAGCCGCCTGTTTCATGATCATGGTTAATACATATTGCCAAATTTCGGTGAGGAAAGAATCGCGGACAGTTGGATTGAGAAAACATGCACATGATGACATCTCTGTCTCAACTTCATATCAACGTTCAGTCTTCCTCGTCGAACGAGTTGACAATGTACACTTGATTTAAAGAATTGACGTGAAGATCATCAGATTGCGACATCACAGCTAACATGACGAATGATCCACTCTATGAGCATATCGCATACAAGCTCAACCCAAGCTCCAAGATCTGGTTCGTGATTATCCACTTAAATTCAATGATGACTGAAACAATGCTGTTTCTCTCGAACTACTTAAATCTTATCATATAGGTTATTGATGTTACTCGGCGCTCCGTCCATGCAATTCAGGCAAGCTAGAGAGCGTAGCTTACGATTGCAGGCTCTTCAAAAGGCTTTGGAAAGAACGCCAGGATCTCGGCCGGGGCAACTAGCAAAAGACCTTCTATACCTAGCAGATCATCCACGCCAAGCTGTGGCGCAATCAGATCTGCGCATACCTTTGTCGGTATTGATCTTAATCCGAGAAACATTACCGGGCCCGTCACGGCGGAGCGCATCTGCAGCCAAAGCCCAGCTCAGGGGACTGTACAACATCCCCTCGTTCAGGTAAGCACCGCCGCCAGGCTGAAGATCACAGACCGTCTGCGCGTGGTTGTTGGACCCACCATTCGATCTCGTCGCAGGACGTGTATAGAGTAGTTGTGGGAACATATGCGGAATCTCCTCCATCCGCTCTTAAAACCTGGATGAGGCCTGTTTCATACCTCCGCTGGATCAGCGAAGGCGTGCAGAAGGTGCGAGAGAGCAGCAGGCAGACAGCCTCTGCAACCACCGTGCCGCGGAAATCAGGACTGATGGTGACGAAATCGTCCACGACATCCCTAGTCGTCCGCCAGTATTCGAATGGCCATTGGGTGTTAATACCGCCCTGGGACCAGGACACGATAGAAACATTGGACTCGGAGACTGCAGATATGTAGTTGACTGCATAGACAATATACTCTGCGTTGACCTGCATATCCGCCAACGAAGAGCCCGGTATGTTGACCCAGACCACGTCTGCTTCGGGCACGGCACTCGCCAGCTTGCCGAAGTTGAAATAGTAAGTCAGCCAGCGGGAACTGCAGTTCCAGGCACTAGAATCACCGGCTTTGTCCCATCCTTGCCATACTTGAACAATTCCGGAATATAAATGGCCGCATTGAGATCATCCTCACTGTGAAATAAGGGGCACCTCCCTCCTCTTTTAAGATATATAGTTTGGCCAGTCAACCAGGCATTTGTGTTACGAATAGAGTTGAGTTTTAGATCGGTATATCCGTTCAACAAATCCAATATCTCCGCTGGGATAGCTCCTGATATGATGAGACTCGTCGAGCAAGTCGAACGTTCCATTTCCAATGGTATCATGCGTTGCGTTCCATGTGTCCTCCACAGACTCTCTATGGCCTTGATTTCCGTGGTGATACCCGTTCTTAACGCCGACACAGTGCCCAGTAGCCGAGTTTTATCGGTTGAAGGGTCGTTTGCATTCGCCAGGATCGAAGCAATGTCAATATTGTCACGTTGACCTGCACTAGGAGGTATCGGATTGGTTGAGCCGATCATAGCATTTGTCAGCGCAACCACCAAGGCCACGATGAACCTCATCCCAGGCGAAATGAGATGCTCAGAAATCGGCGACCCCGGGTCCCAAGGGGTGGTCAGATTCAAAACCCAGAATCTGCAGAATCCACTCATGAACCGGGCAGCGGCCTCGGTCCTCTCTAGAACCAACAATACCTTTCATCGGTATGCCGGGTCAGGACTGGGGATGCCGAGCTCCCGTCTTGCGTGCAATGAGGTCATATTAAAGCATGTTTTGTGAGCATCCAAGATTCTTTCCAGGTACACCGATTCCGAACCATGGAACAGCAGGACTGGTCGAGAACTCGATCAACCAGTTCCTGAGTTATGACTAATTTGTGCAGGACTTGAAATCTACTATAGTATTTCTTCAACCTGTGAACCAAGTAGCAAGATTGGCAAGGCGAACTATCAAACGGACCTGCTTAGCACGGCGTCTCTTCAATGTCCTCACAGGGCAGCGGCCGTTCTGCGTGGTCATTGTCAAGTCTCAGTCACTGAGACCTAATCATGCGAAAAAGACGTGCAGTCGTCAATAATATCTTTCTGGAATCGAAGCGCGACTACTTCTGAGAGTTGTTGATTGAACGCTAGTTATTGTATAGCTGCGTGGTCAATATATCAGCTCCATATTCATTAAGATGACCCCGGCCATCAACTGTAAGCTGACAAGAAGCCACGAGTTACATAAATAATTATCCCAGTGCACAATGCATCTAAACGTATACGATCAAAATCATATTGAGATCATGGATATCCCTGCAATTCCACACGTATTCAAGCCCTAACCTCAAAACCAACGACTCACTCATCTGGCTTCGTCTTGGGTTATGCGCTACGCGATGACCATGCTGATCGTTCAAGATAACCTGTACCATGTGTTATGTCATAGGTATATCCGTATCAGACTAGAGCTTGGGTTACATGGGCAATACTTTTGCAGGATTTTTGACGTCTTCCTGCTTGGCTGCTGCCTCATCTGACTATCTTCTCATGAACGACCTAACTAACTAGTTAGTCAGTTAACTCGTTAGTGGTGTGCATTAGTCAGGCGAGGTCTAGTAACTACAAGCAGATACGATAACGGAGGATGTAAAAAGAAAGGTACATATAAAAGCTATCTATTGTGTCTATAAATGAAGTAGGGGTTGCAAAGAGTACCTTTCCTCGATGGAGACCTCCACGAATTCTTGGTAAAGTCGTAGTCTCCATAATGGAGACCTTGGCCGACCTTGTCTTTGATAATGTCCAGAGGCATTCTGCTTGATTAGGTGATAATGGCTACTGCATCGTGGCTCTGTTGCTGACTTCTGTTTGAAGGCTACAGCAATATACAAGGGTGATGTCATTTAAGCTGTCATTCTACGTAGTATATGATTAGTGGCATATCACGAATAATATAATCAATCTTGTTCTATTATAGTCGTCGTGATGGCCTCTGTATTAGTATCGAGAACCTAGTGTTGCAAAGACGGTCTATGTCTTCACAAAGCCTACAGTTAACAACAACACATCAACCTAAACTCTATCCAGGCCGGCAATGGCCCAAGATTATATAGCAAGAGACGCATGCAATCCGTAACACAGAGACAATTGTTTAATAGAGGATTAAGTCCGGCCGGTGGTCATGGTGTCCTAGTGGCAGCCCCGCGACAATGCAAAATAGCAAAAAAAAACTCCGAGACGATGTCAGGAACGGAGATAGCCGGCTATCTTAATGGTGATTTCGACTCCTTGATGGGATTGATCAACTCGATGAGAGACAGAATCATACACTGTGTGAGGCGTGTGTGACTCGGCGCAACCCGAGAGCCGGATGCTACAGTGGGCAGTTGAGTCGCGTGGGCACTTCGGTTTCAAGGCGTGCTCTTGGCAGTGTATGGGGAAAGGATTGGAATGAAGGAGATAGCATGATTTCGAGGGTGAGGGGTAGGAATGATCCAGGAATATATGATGAGTTTGATGACCTTCAAGTCTGGGCAGTGTAACAGTTCCCGCAATCGTGATTAGACCGACTACCACCGTTGCACCCACGCTGTCACAGCCATCCTCGATCACCGTTCCATGAGTGCCTCTGATTAGATTAACCGGACACACGAGTCTCTCGGATGAGAACCATGTCTCATTCTGTCCTACAAACCTTGCCCCAAGTCGCCCCAAGAAAGCCAAGTTTTGTTACTCAACGCTGGCGCTAATTCCGAGATCTGCGGAAATTTCAGTACCTGATTGTACTCGTACTGTATTTATGCCCCTACATTGCTGCTTGGTGGGTGTACTCCGTGTGACCGTGTATTTATCAATGCAACTCTGACTGCTTTAGACTATTTGTTAGTAGATCCACTTTGTTTTCCAAGGTCTCAGTGTTGCTCATTTTGAGGCAATCGCTTCATTTCTGATAGACATTGGAATGGGGAGGGACGACCATAAGCGAATATACTCCGGAGTAGAGTAAGTATGCTTGATCCTGGCACAATTAGACTGTCAGTATCAGATGTCTTGCTCCTTACGCCCGATCAGCCTCTTTCCTGTTCGAGGAAGAGCATATCAAAACCTTGGAAGGTTCGACAAGGTCGCACCGTGTTGTCTCCACAAACTCATTCTTCACTGTACTGTCAATACGATACGTGACCAACGTCCTTGCCAGGAACTGTTTCTTGCCTCAATGGATTTGAATATTTGAGAATGGAGGGATGGATTCTTCCTGTTTCCTCCTCTTCATCTCCTGCATCAGTCTTACTACCGACCAGCTGTTCCAATATTATCCTCTGTGGCCACTGGAATGGACACGCGTTGACCCTGGGATGCCTGTCCCATCAATTGCACTACCACAGGAACAATTAGACTAATATAATACTACAATTCCCTGCTACCACGCCGAACCGCATCCACATCAGCCACTATCAGATCTTGCTTGTTCTCCAAGCCCTTGCTCTCAGTCCCGGCTTCTCTCTGCAGTAGCCCAACTCCACGGAGCAAGACCGTTTCAGCCTGTCTTGACACTTTCCACCACCTTACCCCCATCAGTCCCACTGCCGGTCTCTCTGGCGGTGTTACCTCGAGGTCTCAGGCATACGCTGCTACTACTTTACCTCCAGCATCGGATAACGATTGTCACGTCTGCTGCTGTCTTCTGCTTCTTCAGCGTTCTTAATACTCCGATAACCGTCCCTATGGCCCTCTAAATCATTCGATGCACACGCCTGATAAGCTTATATCAACTTTCTTTTGACCATCAACCTTACCCTGCATATCGACAATCTTGCCCGGCTTTTTTTTTTTTTTTTTTTTTTTTTTTGACCTTGATTGGGAAGTGCCCGGCCAACACTGCATCTAACAAACATGTCAACACCCCTCGCCAAGGTCCTGCATAGGATGCAGGCTCTCTTCTCCAACATCGTCGCCGCATTGGAAGCAATGCTGCTATTTCCTTCATTGTTCCGTGACCCTTCGCGTGGGGGACGCAAGTCATCACACCCTGCCTTTTGGCGACGTCGAGCTCTTAATGCCTTTGCTGACGAGCTCGACCGTGTCTTCACCAAACCTCTGACCCTGCGGAATATGATCACCATGTCAGAGAGCATCCGCGGGCAGTTCAGAACCGGTTTAGACTCTAGCCCTATCTGCATGCTGCCCTCATATAACCATGCCCTGCCATCTGGGCAAGAGGAGGGGACGTTCCTCGCTCTTGACGTCGGCGGATCAACGATGCGGGTGGCTTTGATCGAGCTTCGTGGACAGGGGAAGATGGAGATTCTTCGTGTATCAACGTCCGTGATCGACGGCGAGGTGAAACGGCTTGAGGGCACTTCTTTTTTCGACTGGATGGCTGAAAAGATTGAGTCGATGCTGCGCGAGGTGGGCACTAACTATGGACGCGAAGATGCTCCTCTTTCCATGGGGCTGTCATGGTCTTTTCCGATTGAGCAGACATCGATCAGCAGTGGACTAGTCATTCACATGGGTAAAGGGTTCTTGTGCTCTATGGGTACCGTTGGACAGGAACTAGGAGCTCTTATAGTTCAGTCATGTCGAAAACGCAGCCTCAACGTGCAAGTGGATGCCATTGTCAACGATTCCTCTGCCACGTTGATTTCGCGAGCATATGTTGATCCTGCGACCCGCATGTCGCTGATTCTCGGGACTGGAACAAACGTGGCCATACATTATCCCGTTCATGCTATTGGACGCAGTAAGTTCGGCACGAGACCGCCCGGTTGGTTTGACTACGCAAAACAAGTCATCATTAACAGCGAGATGAGCATGTTTGGTGGCGGAGTTTTGCCGATGACTCGATGGGATGATATTCTCAACCGCACTCACCTCAGGCCAGACTACCAGCCACTGGAGTACATGGCTACTGGGCGCTACCTTGGTGAAATTGTCCGGCTCATTATTGTCGAGGCTGTTGAGGCCGCTTACCTCTTTGGAGGGGAGCTTCCTCATTCCATGCGAGACGCTTATTCATTGGACACCAGTATCGTTGCCTTCATCGAGGCCGACACATCGCCATTCCTCTCAGCATCCGCCGCTCTTCTCCAGAAGGAGCATATCTTCTCCGGTCCACCGTCCCCAGACGACCTACAGTTCCTCTTAAGAGTGTGTCAAACCGTCTCCAAGCGAGCAGCCGGGTACCTTGCCACCGCGATCCACAGCATGTGGTGCCTGCGCAACGAAGCCGAGTTCCCAGACATTCCTCCCTCACCTTCGACAAGCAAAGAGCCTCGCGAGGTAACAGTTACCGAGAGCGGAAGCAACCCTGAATGTCTGTCAATCGCGTGTGATGGCAGCGTGATCAATAAGTACCCAGGCTTCCGAGACCGTTGCCAATCCTACCTCAACCAACTTACGCAGGAGACCAACTCATCCAAGGGCTTACATACCCCAGATGAAGATCCTTGTATCCGCCTGGAACTTGCGCCGGAGAGTGCTATCTTCGGCGCTGCCGTAGCCGTTGCAGTGGCCGTGTCTGACAAAAAAGCGGAAGCGTCAATCCTGTGAGATTGAGTTGTATTGTCTGTCCCTACTGTGGGGGGCTAACTTGCATTCTTTGGTGTTTTATTACTTAAGCTAGGGTGTGTCGGGCTCGGGCATGCCTTTCATTTGCGCATTTATTGCTTTTTATCACCGTATGAGCTGTCGGTTCGTTACGCGGGGTGTTACAGTGCCATTGTTTTTGCTTGCATACACGATTCAAAGCCAGGAGCATTTGTGTTTAGGTGAAGGAATAGAGGGTAGCACTTGGTGTACATAATGCTAATTCGCCATGGGATTGAAACATTTTTTTATTCAGCAACCTGCTTCTTACTAGTAGTAGCATCTCGGCACTGGTATCCCGAGTAGCAGTGGGCTTTATTTATCCTACCTCGTGATCAACACCGCCCGATAGATTTGGAGTTTCATTCCTTGCAAAGATCCTGCAGCAGCTCCAACATTCTCCGCTGGAGAGTGGATACTTCGTCTAAGGAGAGACGATGTTCTTTCCTTCCTCCCGTGCTATGGTCAGGACCTGCACCTTGGCTTTGATCAGGAGCTGAACCATCTACAACAAGACCCTGCTTGAGACAGAAAAAGGGAACATTAAGAGCGCGGAGTTCAGCCAACATAGCATCTGCCATCTGCTTCGACGCCTTGTAGACCTTTGTATCATAGTTTATGATTTCGGCCTGGTCTTCTTTTGGCGTCTGTTCCTGTTAACATCAACCTGCAAGCAGAAAATTCAATGGGATGTAGAAGACTTACAGATACATCCTTCTCATCAATTGGTGCACCAACGGATCGTCTACATACTCCTGTTAGAACCTAGATAGATAGACACCGCAAAGCAGGACTAGAAGACATCAAAGTGAGCGGGAGAAAACACATACAGAACCTCATCCAGTTCCTTCTTTTTCTCACTTCTAGTCTTCTGCTTTAGAAGTAGTGCCTCTCGCCCGCGCCACCACTGTTTCTCGTGGTCGTGCTGGCGCTGGATGAGGAAGCGGATCCGCTGCTGAATTTCTTCGTTTGCGGCGACGGTGCGCATGACTTGTTTGAGAGCTGGAGGCCATGTTGTTATGGTTGATGAGAGGTCTTTTTCTTTTTCCCTGGTTATGTTTTGGGGTTGGGGATGGGCATGTGGGTGAGTATGGGAGTTGTTTAGTGGTGATTTATGCAAGGGAAGTGGATTTGATGGTGGCACCGAGTAGACATCCGGTGGTTCATAGGTATTTAAGTCATCATCTTGAGTTGAAGAAGTAGTAGTTTCTGGATGTGGTGGTTGAGTATTTGTTTGATTGGAGAATGCGGAGAGCGTTCTGAGGATGGCGTTCAGGTCAGGGGGGTTGTTTTGTGACATGATGTTTCTTCCAAGAACTGCAAAAAATAGGAGGTTTATTATGTGCCCTAAATGCAATAGAAAATGAAGTAATAATCAAAGATATGTAAGTTGATGGTGGTGGTTTGGAGTATGAAGATGAAATCTTGGCCAGACTAAACCGTGGAAGGTCGCGGCCGGTCATCCCATCCATCCAGCGTCTGTCTGGTTGGGAGTTCGGCTGAAAATTTCCCGGATGCTCAAATCCTCAATCATAGCTATCGGCGCTGGCTTCCAACCCCCCTTTCTCATTACATTTCTTCTCATGATCGGTATCAACAGATAACATCAATTGGACTGCTAGGCCACCTTTTCTTTCTTTGTTCCTTTCTTTCGTGTTTTTTCCTCCCCTCCCGACCCAGAGCCAGACCTCAGACCACCCACCACCATGTCCCGATCCGCCGCAGACGCAACTCGATTCACGGCCACAGGGCCCTACGCCAACTCGAAATCCGGTGCGGCTCCCTACAAACTACCCGGATTCTTAGAGAACTCGAGCTCGAAGTCACAGAATAATGGACCCGGAGGGAACAAGGAGACACCAAAGGAGAAGGTTGAGCGGTTGCGAGCACAGGCACGGGCGGCCCGGTTAGCGCAGTCGACTTCGCGTATGGACCAGGCGGTTGATTTTGGGAGACGGTTTGCGAACAAGGCACATAAAACGATGGTTTACACGCTCATTACCGCGTCGGGTATGTTCTTTAGCCCTCGGAGCGAGAGGCACCTTGCAATTGCTCCACTCGGAAGGGACGGGCGACTTCAAAGAGAGAGCTAACGAGCTGTACAGGCATCTGTGGTGCGCTTACTGTCTACTCCATGATCTCCTTAACACTATACAACCGTCGCCAGCGCGCACTGTGGATTGAGAAGGAGGTTCAGACATTACGTGATGCCCAATCAGCATTTGTCGGTGGAACGGCAACATCAGAACAATTGGAATTGTTGAAGAAGGAGAAGATTGGCGAGATTTTCAAGGAGAAGCGGGAGGAGGAGAAGGCTCAACGGCCGTGGAACAAGGCCAAGGCGTTCCTGTTCGGCGGGCTGAAGGACGAAGAGACTGCGTCATCCGCCGCCGCCGCCGGGACGGTGGAACATAATAAGTCTCCAGTGCTGGAGGCCCTCAGCGCAGCTGATCCGAAGCTGAGCCAAGGCAGCCCCTCCGCTGCTCCGCCCCCAGGACAGCTGGATGTTATCGCCGAAAATGCCGAGACGGCCGCCAAACAGACGACACGGAGCTGGAAGAGCTGGCTCACTGGACGGTGATATGTTGAATATGGAAGAGAAAGATAAGATATAGATATTCTGAGCGTCTCCCTCTGGGATTGCTCCTGCTCCCCGCTTCCCGTCTCTTGATGAGAAGGGTTGGTCCGCCCCGTCCAGCCGTCTCTTTATTGCATGGCATCTGGTGTCATTATCTTCCATCCCCCTTGTAGTTTACCGACTCGGGTTGCGGCGTCTCTGGGTGTCTTTGCTATTGTTGAAGTCTTCGAACCTATGTACTTAATACTGGGTCCGTTTTATGTGATGTACATATACAGTCCTTTATCATCTTAGTTATAAAAATTTACTACGAGAACATCTTGCCCCGCCATATGCCACCCGTAAGGCTATGATACTATCGGAAGTCGGCAGCTGATCGGTGTCTCCGGAGTACTGGAACATTCGAACTACTGTACTCCGGAATAGAAATGTCGTTGCCTGTTTGTCGCCCGAGTCTGGACCTACACCAGCCACAATGACGAACACTGGTTCATAAGGACGCAAGATCGAAGTTTTTCGAGAATCCTTGAGGACCTGACTAAATCAAAGATATTATTAGAAGAGTGCAGCTTATTCCATGATCGACGATGGTGCCGTCCGCTGCAGGCAGAGGTTCAATATGGGGGGTGACTGCTGAGCCACAGGAGGCTATGCTGCGGCAGTGGCACAGGCAGATACGTACGTAATGCAGAGTAATGTGATAACGTCACCGGCATTAACCGGATGAAGGGACTCTGCGCTCCAATTTGTCTATTCGTGCATAACATGGCGCGAGACTGGAAAGGATCCCGCTATTTCCCCCATCTTGCTGGAGATAGAACATTCCAAAATTACCAAATGCAGAAAGCACTGCGTTGATCTAAGAGATTTAGTTGGATGGATTGCAAGTTCGTATGTCGAGCGGGATCTCAGCCCTGCGGCAACCATGGAGAGAGGTTCAGAGAGGGGCTCAGCCAACAACCCCACCGCCATCTGGGTAAGCGGAAAACGGTAGCCTAGTACAATTACAAAGTTCAGAAACTGTGGTTTGCTGCTGCGCCTGTTTGATGACCGTATTTGGAAGTGTATTATCGGAATTACCAGCGCTCGGCGCCAGGTCTGCCCTTTCTCAGCCTTGGTGGGGTTAGCTAAACATCATCTTACTATAAAAGGACCTTGAACCCACGGTTCAGATTTCCCTTCTTCATCCATCACTACCACTCTCCAATTTACTCAGCTTTATCAAGCAAACACTACTCTCAAACCCATTATACTCAAAACACTTCGAATTTCCTCTCCCACACACAATGTCTGGACCTTACGACCAGAACCAGGGCTACTACCAGCAGCAGGGCGGTTACCCTCCCCAGGGCGGTTACCCCCAGCAGGCAGGATATCCCCAGCAGGGCTACGAGCAACAGGGTCAATACAACCAGTCTCCCAACCCTCAGTACGATAACCAGCGCGGTGCCGGAGACTACTATGGTCAATCACAGCAGGACCACCAGCAATACCAGCAACACCAGCAGCCTCAGTACGGCCAAGACCAATACGGTCAGCACCAGCAACAGCAGCAGCCTTATGGCCAGGACCAATATGGCCAGCCTCAGTATGTTCTTCTCCCATTGACCGTCCAGACAACAGCAGCTGACATTCGCAGACACGGTCAAGATACCCCCGGTGGAGCCCAAGAGGGTGAGCGTGGCCTCGGTGGTGCCGTTGCTGGTGGACTAGCAGGCGCCTTTGGTGGTCACAAGGTCAACCATGGGTTCCTCGGCACAATCGGTGGTGCCATCGTGGGCAGTCTCGCTCAGGATGCGTACAAGAAGAGGGACAAGAAGGATGATTCCAACCAGGCTTACTACGGTGGTGAATCCCAATACGGTGGCTCCCATCAGTCGGGCCACTCCTCAAAGATGGACCAGCTCGGCAGCTTCTTCAAGAAATAGGCGATGCATTTTTACGGCCGCATGACTTCTCTCCGTCTCTAGGTTCTATGAGCTTATCACTATCGCTTTTCTTTGTTCGGTTCCTGGCCTTTGTCTTTTCCTTGTCTTTTACGATATACTGATGCATTTATGATACCGATTCTATTTCGATACATGTCGAACAATTTTATCGTTCCAATTTCATTGTTTATCACACATACTCCGTATATATAGACTAGACTAGTAAGATCTCCTTGCAGTCTTGCAATCAAGGATGTAACTAGATCTCATGGAATACTAGAGGCTGCTTTTCAAATATTCCTCCAAGTTGACCGTGGATGCTTCCATGTTCTAGGTTTCTCATGGGACTCGGAAGATGGAGATCACGAGTCTGCGTCATGAGAACCTTTGAAACTCAACCCATACACATCTCACAACTTGAAGTACTTGAGCCATAGTTCAATTAGGGGCATATGTGAAAAATCAATTTTCTATCAATATTGTTTGTACTCCAGCGGCTGCTACCACGGTAGAGCTAGAATGGGCAATGAGTACTTGCCTCAGGCATCAATATGCCAAGCCAACATCAAAAGTTCGAGCGGAAGAAACCAACTCCTGCGAGGAACGCCATCAACCCAACTTTCTCACCCAAGTCAACGCAGTATGATCGTACGACAGTTATGTGTGCGGCAGAGTGGGTTCATTCTTTTCAATCACTTCAAGAAATTTGGTAAACTCGATGCTAATTGCCTGTTGCAGGTCGCCAGCTCCTTGCCGTCAACCGCCAGGCCTACAACCTGCGGCGATTTTCTTCAATTGAGACCCCGACACCAACATCAACGCCTGTCGAGATGCCTGGCCGGCCCGCTGGTCAAGAATCAGTCGCCGCAGAAGTCGATCAGCCACCTAGCACAACCGCAAAATTAACAAAAAAGGCCACGAGAGATGCTTTCAAAAAGAGCGCGGAGCGACGTATGTCACACCTTCCTTTTCCTCCCTCTTTAAATCTTACTCGAACAATTCAACTTACAAATACAATATAGGGGTCGCATTTCATCAGCTCGGTACTGAAGTCGCCGATGCCTACAAACCAGAGGATCTCATCCGTAACCCTCCCCGTCCCCAAGACATCACCCTTGAACTCCTTCTCGCCTCGCAAACCCACCTCGGCCACTCAACATCCCGCTGGAACCCGCAAAACTCGCGCTACATCTTTGGTATCCGTGATGACATCCACATCATCTCGCTAGACATCACAGCCGCATACCTCCGGCGTGCCGCCAAAGTCGTCGAGGAAGTGGCTGCTCGCAATGGTCTGATCCTCTTTGTCGGCACCCGGCCGGGCCAAAAGCGCATCGCTGTCCGAGCCGCGGAATTGGCTGGGGGGTACCACATCTTCGAGCGCTGGATTCCGGGTGCTCTGACCAATGGTCAACAGATCCTCGGCCACTGCTCGAGGAAGGTCGTTAATGCGATGGGAACTGAATTAGAAAATTATAGGGAGGTTCTTGGTACAAGGCATGCTGCCCTTAAGCCGGATCTTGTTGTTTGCTTGAACCCTATTGAGAATGTTCCTATGCTGCACGAGTGTGGGTTGAACAATGTTCCTACAATTGGTATCATTGACACAGATGCGGATCCCACGAGAGTGACCTACCCGATTCCGGCAAATGATGACAGCTTGCGTTCTGTAGGTGTTATCGCTGGTATTCTAGGAAGAGCTGGCGAGGTCGGCCAGGCTAGGCGGATGGAGGACGCAAAGAGAGGTGAGATGAAATATCGTGCTATCACTCATCTTGAGCTTGTCGGGGAGGAAGTAGTACGCGAAGAGAAGAGATTAGCAGATATGGCACAACACGAAGAGGAGAGGTTAGCAAAACTGGCTGAAGAAACGGCAGAGAAGTCTTTCGAAGCATCTGCACCGCCAACCCCCGAATAGTATCTGCTGCCTTGGGAATTGAGATTGGGGTTTGTACTGTATAAATAAGTTATCTGTCGTCATTGTATTAACAGTTAATTTTCAGCATCTTTTCTTTTGTCCAATGTCCAATGCCCAATGTCAGCTATCGAATCTAGCTGGATAGCATTGGATCTTCGTCTCTCCCTTACTATATCTATGGGGGTAATGTCATTGATTCTATTAGATCATTAAAACCTGCATATCTGAACCTTGGAATACTACTACTACAGTAGGTACTAGTTTGGTACGCATGTAGAATATAGGATCAGCCGCAAGCGCGCAAAGAGGCAGAACGTTTTCTCGTCATTGCTATGGATGAAGTCGATATGGATATGTACACACTTAGGTCAAAAGTACTTGTATACCCGCCTCAACCGCCAAAATATATAATCTTCAAAACGTTTTAATTCAACAACCACAAATAATTAAGAGTTCTAAATATATTTAATCAATAGCGAATTTAATACTTAGTATACCCTCCTTTTGCGCGATACACTGCCTCTATCTAACACGGTATAAAAGCGATTAAGCTATTAATTATGTCCTTGGGTATTGCCTACCACGCTTCTTAGATAGATTCTTTAAAATTAGTCTAATTAGTCTAGGATTTTCCGTCCTTAAAGAGGAATAGATA
Source organism: Aspergillus kassunensis (assembly GCA_027569205.1). Lineage (NCBI taxonomy): Eukaryota > Fungi > Ascomycota > Eurotiomycetes > Eurotiales > Aspergillaceae > Aspergillus > Aspergillus kassunensis. The sequence continues at coordinate 104,491 of JAPDEQ010000062.1, forward strand.
AAGCTGAAGTAGCTTCTACTTTAAAATATTCTAGTAGTATTTGATAGGGTTTAAATCGGGCGAGTGCGGAGGCTATTTAATAACCTTAATCCTATAAACTTCAAACCACTCCTATATTACGAAAGCTTTATAAATCACGGTGTTATCTTACTAGAATACTCCGTACTAAACTAGGTTCGTAGTATTTAATTAACCCCTCTTCAAGCATTTTAATATAAGATTTCGCTATAAAACTATTACAGGGTAAAGTTTCATCCCTTTCTATAACTACTAACTTTAAGCGACTACCAGGCTATATAGCGGCCTAGACTATCTATAAAATTAGTTTTCTATAATATATCAGGTTCACTAGATCCTCTCTAAAGCCTTTATTTTGGTAGCGAAAGATGAATTTAACGCCGTGGGAGGCCTTTTATTAGACTGAATATTTATTAGAAAAAATCTAATTCTTCTACCCCTTAAAATTCTGTAATAACCTTGTAAAAAGGTATTATTTTCGCATGGAGTCTTTGCTTAAGGGTATTTTCTTCTTAGATTTCTACTTTTTAATAGCGTATTTACATAGATATTGCTTTATAGTCGAGGTAGAGACCTTATTAGGCAGTGGGTTAAAGAAGAGGAAGAGTTTACGCGATCACCAATTTACGGGAAGTGTATAAGAACTTTTGACCCACATTGTAAGGTGGAAAATAAACCCATTGTCTATAAATATTCTATGCATCTAACCTAGAGCCCTCATAGTAAGTTCAACCCTGAAGAGAAAGTTAGCACATTTTCTAGGCGCGGACACAAGTTGTTGCCGAAATTATAGGTCTGGTAAATAGGGGGGACGTACACAGCGAATGTCCCCGCGGAAACAGGCATAGCCCTCAGCAACGTCGGCCCGATGCCCTTCCAGAATCCCATCAACCCCTCGACAGCATGCACCTTCTTAAAGCAGTCAGTCATACTCTTGAACTGCTGCTGGGCGCCGAATCCATCACATTGCATTTTGCTCTTGACCACATCGAGCGGGTAGCTAGAGAGCCAGAGGGCCTCGCCCGCTAAGCCACCATACGTGGCGATTTTAAGACTGGAGATATCTTCGCGCTTGACGTTGTTGCGCTTTGCATCCTGGTTCATCATGAACTCGAAGGCCAGGAACCACACGCCGTATGCTTGGATTTCTCGGAGATACGTGACAGCTTGGCCACGGTATAAGCCTTTGAGGAAGCCGCCTTGGGCTGTGAGCTTGCGGATGCAGTCGAGGGGACCGCTGTATAGTCGGCCTGCGCCGTGTGGCTGGGTCTGCAGACGGATACGGACGTGCTCGATGGGACCGGAGAGGAAGGAGTTTGTGATTCCGGCAAAACCTCCAGCGAGGTAATATTGACCGTAGCTGAGGGCGCTGTCGGCGTATTTCTTCTTGTTTAGTTCCTCGAGTCGTCGGCGGGCCTCATGGAAGGCTCCGAATTGGACGCTGACCTGTTGCGTGTTAGAGTTCGGTTTGCAAAACTATTGGCGGAGCGCTTACGCAGGCACCAATTCCAATTAGGGGAGTCAAGGTTCCTTTGTAGAAAGCGAGGGGGCCCTCCTTCTTTAGGATATGGGAGGCGCAATCAAGGGCGCTGGAGTATTGGGTGGTCGTTTGTAGTCGCACCTTGACGATATCTAAGGGGTTAATTAACAAGGCTGGGTGGTGCTTGTTCGAATACTAACCAAAAGGTTGGCCTAAATTTTTAAAGAGCAATAGTTAGCAACTGCTTGGATGTGATACTCCGGGGTAGTGAACAGGCGTCATTCCCTGCATCCCAAACCCTAACAAAATACAAAGACTTTGTTTCAATGGGAGTGAGGTGAGATTCATGCATTAATAATGAGGGCATCATGCTGAGAGAAGTAATATGCAAAAGAGGAGTACACCTTAGAAACTCAAGAGCTCACATACCAAGCAGCACTTGTGCCATTCCACCAGCAGCGCCCGCACCTAGATCTTTGATCATGCGCAGGGCTCCTTCACCATGATGCTGTTCCAAGATCTCGGGCTCCATGGCTTCTGCTTGAGTAGCAACTTTCCGCTTGGGAAATTGGAGGACAAAAGAAAAGCAAGAGATGGCAGGTAGCAGAGAATAGCAGCGATGAGGAGCTTATCAGGAATTATCTCCTCATCGCCGCAAAGAAGAATGAAATCCTGGGCTCCGATTGGCCTGGCTCACCGACACGTGAGATCGTTTCCCGCTTTGGAATTGCGGAGTTTGGTCTTTTTCCTGTCCTTTACCGGAGCTCTGGAGATCCGCCGAGGAAAAGACAACTTGACGAAACCATGCTCCGGCGGTCTATAGTACAGGTATACTTTTGACCCAACCTACGCTGAATTGAGCCCTACTGACTGTATCCTGCACAGCTATCCCGTCGTAATGGTCTCGGTAGGCCCGGGGCAGCCCGATCTCGAAATGTTGTTCCGCGACGGTGTTTCCATCCATCCCTCTCGAGTCTCAATTTTTCCGATCCTCCTTCCTCAAATAAGTCAGAACCCGCTACAAATCCCTCTAAACCCTCGGCTGCGAGGCCCAAATTCGGCGGTTCTCGTTGGGGAGCTCGGCAAACAGCTGCCCCGGCGGCTCTGAGCGCAGATGAGCAGGCCATCCGAAGCGCCTTGCTTGCAAAACAAGGAGAGGAACAGCGGAGACAGGAGCAATTACAGCAACAGAGACAACAGCAGATACAGCGGCAGAAAGAAACAAGATCGCAGAACTCAAAACGGCCACCGTTTTCGAGGTTGCCCAGTGCACAACCAGTCTGGGTACCTAAGTCGGGGACAGAACAAACTCACACCCGTTTCGGATCGCCCGAGAGTGATGATAGGCTTCCTCCTATGTCGCGTGGCCCTCGTTCTCACTTACGCGACCAAAAAAACCATGATCACCAGCCCCGTACACAGTTTCAGGTAAACGGTCCATCCAAAGTACCGCCGCAGCTGCGACCGCAAGACTGGGAATGCCCCGATTGCGGTATGTTATGTTTTGGCAAGCATATGCTTTGTCCGAAGTGCAAAGCGCGGCGACCGATGCTACGAAGAATTTCCCAACACCCACAGCCTGAAAGATTCACCCAGCCCCGCCCAGACACAATCGCTCAATCCAGTCAGGACGTCTCCAGGGTCCGTAGTGTTGCATCGCGCGACGCACCTGGGCTTGATGGCAAGCTTGATCCCAAACTTTACCCCAAAGACGCCGCGCTCCAACACCACATCGCTAGTAAGCAAAGCAACACAGAAGGCCAAACAGAGGGACGGCGTGACCGGAACTGGAAGTATTCAGGGTTAAGGGAAACCGAGGCGGAGGAGGCCCCACCAAAAGAGAAACCGCCAAGGGAGAAACACGTATTGGATGACCCATGGTCGTGGGATCCGTCTTCGCTTAATCGATTGAAACTTCAAGACTCAAGTGTCGAACCTGATTCCAAGCCAAAGCGTCGAGATGGTCGACGGGAGCGCGGATCCAACGCTGAAGAAGAAGAATACGACGTGGAAGAACATCGCCGCCGCCGTGAGGATCGAAAACGCCAAAAGAAAGAAAGGTCCCGGAAAAAGGAGGTGGTTTCAGCCCCGACCCCGTTGTATCTTCCCGAGTTTATCAGTGTGAGCAATCTTGCTGATGTTATTGGTATGCGACCAGCGCAATTCGTCCAGCGATTGGAGGAAATGGGCTTTGAGGATGTTTCTTATACTCACGTTCTGGATCTCGAAACATCAAGCTTGATTGCTACGGAATTTGGATTTGAGCCCATCTTGGATACCGACGCCGATGAAGATTTGACGGCGGCGCCTGAACCAGAGGACAAAACCATATTGCCGTCCAGGCCTCCAGTCGTCACCATCATGGGCCATGTAGATCATGGCAAGACCACTATCCTAGATTGGCTACGCAAGTCTTCAGTTGTCGCGTCGGAGCATGGCGGCATCACCCAGCACATCGGCGCTTTTTCAGTCCCTATGCCGTCGGGGAAAACGATCACGTTCCTGGACACGCCTGGCCACGCGGCTTTCCTGGAGATGCGCCGGCGTGGTGCGGATGTGACAGATATCGTCGTCCTCGTGGTAGCGGCCGATGATAGTGTCAAGCCACAGACAATCGAGGCCATCAAGCACGCTACTGAAGCCAAGGTCCCAGTCATTGTCGCGATCAGCAAGATTGACAAGGAGAGCAAAAATCCTGATAAGGTGAAGCAAGATCTTGCGGTGCACGGTGTTCACGTAGAAGACTACGGGGGCGACGTTCAGGCCATCGGGGTGAGTGGTAAGACGGGCCACGGAATGTTGGATCTCGAGGAAGCAATCCTCACACTTTCTGAAGTCTTGGACCACAGGGCCGACCCGCAAGGAGTTGTCGAAGGGTGGGTGGTAGAGGCCACCACGAAGACTTATGGCCGTGTGGCAACGATCCTCGTTCGACGCGGTACTTTGCGACCAGGCGATATCCTCGTGGCTGGCAATGCCTGGACCCGTGTCCGCACACTCAGAAACGAGGCAGGTGTTTCAGTTTCCGAGGCCACTCCTGGCACGCCGGTAGAGGTAGACGGATGGAGAGAACAGCCCCTGGCGGGCTCCGAATTCCTGCAAGCCGGGGACGAACAGCACGCTAAGAATGTCGTCGAATATCGTCAAGAAAGGTTAAATAGCGAAAAGCTAGGCCAGGACACCATAGCCATCAACGTGGCTCGTCGCGAATTGAGCGAGAAGCGACGGAGGGAGGCAGCCAACGATGCAGATTCTTTAGCAGCGGTAGAGAAACCGTCTGGCCCGAAGGCAATTAACTTCATCGTCAAGGCAGACGTCGGCGGCTCGGCTGAAGCTGTCCTAAACTCTATCACCGCCGTCGGGAACAATGAGGTATACGCCAATGTGCTCCGTTCGGAGGTCGGACCGATCAGCGAGTTTGATATTGAGCATGCCGATGCGGCGGGAGGCCACATTATCTCCTTCAACATGCCCATTGACCCTGCCATGTCGCGGATGGCAGAGTCCAGCGGCGTCAGGATCATGGACTACAACATCATTTACAAACTCGTGGACGAGGTCAAGGATACTCTCAGCGAGCAGTTACCTCCTAAAATAACGCAGCGTGTTACCGGAGAAGCCGAGATCGGCCAGGTCTTCGAAATCACGCTTAAGGGACGAAACAAGACGACCATTGCAGGATGTAAAGTACGGAACGGAACAATCAACCGTGCTCGGAAGGTTCGCGTGCTGAGAGGACAGGAGACGCTCTACGACGGTAAGCCTTTCTTTCCTTTCTTCTCCCGTTCAAGGATTCTAACAAGAACAGGCGCAATCACATCCCTCAAGAACGTCAAGAAAGACGTGACGGAGATGCGCAAAGACACCGAGTGCGGAATCGGCTTCGAAAATTGGCAAGACTTTGCTCCCGGCGACCAAGTCCAATGCTACGAAGAAATTTCCGAGAAGAGACGCCTCTAGTAATAGGCGAGTCTCACTGTAATACTATTCATCCCATTCGACTTCTTATATAAAGCATACACACTACCACATCTTGGGCGTTTGTGACCGGACCTGTACAATACTATGACAATACTACTAACGGATACCATGAGATTTAATAGATTTCACTATACAGCCACCTAAACTATGTATCATAGTAACTATGTGCATACATATACCTCAAAGCACAAGTTGAAAAGGCTATCTAGCCTTCCATCTAACCCTCCCAACCCACTTCGCCCAATCCCTCACATCCTCTCTCTCACAAATCTTCTCAACAGTATACCACTCCCTCGCCAACTCCTCATTACTCGCCATGCGATGCACAAAGCTATGGCACGCTCGACAAAGCCACGCAACGCTATTCAGCAGCCACTCATCATGCCACCCCTTCTTCAGCACCTTCTCGTGCACGCCCCGCGGGATAAGATGGTGATAGCTTAGCGGGATCCAGTCGCGGGCGCAGATTTCGCATGCGGAGGTTCTTGTGTTGGCCCAGAGTGGCGGCGGGCGGGTTACGGAGGGGATGTATTCCGTTAGAGATCGTGAAAGGAGCGACAAAGTGTCGAGGTCGAGGTCTGGGGCGTAGCCGTATGTTGTTAGGGAGTCTGTGACTGACGGGGGGATTGGAGGGAGGAGCGTTTCGAGGGTTTGCGGGGGGAGAGGGATGGTGTAGGCTTTTGAGATGGAATGGGTGTTTTGAAGGGTTGCATAGGTGAGGGCTTGGAGGGGGCCTGGAAGAGATGTGAATATCTCGGAGGCTATGAACTGGTTGGTGTAAATCATTAGTATGCGGAGTATAGAGTATAGCTATATAGCTATCTGGGTTTGTATGGTGTACATCGATAAAATCAGCTAGATCCTCCGGGCTTTCTTCCTCAGCTGCGCTGGATTTTGGTGGATCGACACTGAGATTGATATCTTTATCCCTCCGTTTGGCACTCTTTGATTTGTAGGATTTCCGCTTTGGGGTCTTGCTAGGTTTGTGCTGGTTGCTTCTTGCGATAATGACGCTTGAGACGCACTCGCGGAAGACGGCGTAGTTAGATTCGGTAGGGCCTTGAGAGGCCATTGATTAGGACCTTATAATGGAAGACTCATGCGAAAGTAGCAAGAACCAAAGGTGCAGCACGAGCTCTACATAAATAGAAGATCAAACTGACGTTAAGTCGATCATCATGGCTGAGGCTCGGAGCTTCATCCAGCGCATCCGGATCGGAGACCGGATTTAGTTCCTTTCCACGAGGTTAAGCAACCCAGCCACCTCAATTCGTGACAAATTGATGCAGTGGGCACGAAACTTTGAACTGGAAACTTTGAACTGGACGTACTACAACTTACGATGATCAATTTTGATCAATGTTTTGTTGATCTAACTAGCACAGCGTCCGACTGAACATTTGGTATGTACCGCGGAATATTTTTCCAAACGCTCCACGAGAGTCCACGAAGGAGAAGAATTTGGGGTAAGTCAGCGATTGGGGTTCCATCTGACCTTCCTTTTCCCCTACAGACAGTCAACTGAAAGATGACCTCTGAGTGAATATTAGGAAGGAGTGATCAGTAAATGTAATGGAAAAGAAAAAGAAAACCGGCAAAGGACGCAGGAGGTTCGTAGCTTATATATGGGTATACTAGCCCTAAGCCCTACCTTTTTGTTAGTGTCAAGGACATCGGACTGTCATTCGTCAGCCGAAACGTATCTGTCTGCCTCAGGCAGTATTCTATCTCCAAACGGGAGTATAGTATCCAGTCTGATCCAGCAGTACAGGCTCAAAGCCTGTAAATTGAGATACTGCAGTGCTAGAGACTCTAAAGATGTATCACCACAAGGTATCCAAGCAGTCATTTACCAGGGATAAACAAGATATCTTAAGAAAGAGACAGTAGTCTTGTCGCATGGTCATATCATAAGAAGTCCTAGACCCCCGTTTACGGTACTTTTCAGGGAACACGTCAACTCCATTCAAAGATGAAACTTCATCTGACTGCTACCTCTTGCTTCACGCGTAAAGTCACAAGTTGTGATCGTAATGATCTAAGTTGTTTACTGCTGGCTCTTGGAAGTGGTGGGGAACAAAGAGAGCTCACCGCCTGCTTATCGATAAGGCATGCATCGTAACACTCCAATTAATATAGCTTCAGCATCATAGCAGGCAACAATCTAACAAACACTCTTCATCCTCACTTTTCATAAAAACATTAACGAGTTGATTTTTTAGCTCGCTATGCCCTTGGACACGACGAAAGCCGCCTGGCTTTACCCTTTCCGCGTATGCTTGCTCCCATCGCCCGTCGCTCTCCACCTCGGGAATCCATCCGAGTGCTAATGCAGCATTAACCAGGGTGTCTACTATTTCGCCTCTCATCGCTTCCTTTGGCCTCTATTCAAGGCTCGCTTGATACCAATCGTTCTGCTCTCCACCTTCATATACACCCTTCTCTTCCTTTTCGCATACTTGCCGCAGGTAGCCTTCCTCGCCATATTTCAAGGTGCCGGGGCATGGATTAGTGGCGCTTTCTTGGTTCTGGGAGAAGGATCAGCTATTGTCGCTGGACTATTCGAGGCGTTTTTTGTTGACGAAACTCTCGTGGATATTTTCGATGCAGTCACGGTGAGTGAAGGGCAGGGGGAGCTGGTAGCTGCATCTCGCGTGCTATACCCGCAAGGCGATGATGTCGTCAAACGCCTGGGCAAGCCGACGCAAAGCGCGGTCTATTCGCCTTTTTCGCTGCGACAGATTCTGGAATTCATTATCCTCCTCCCGCTGAATTTTATCCCTGTTGCTGGCACACCGATGTTCCTCATCTTGACTGGTTACCGAGGCGGGCCGTTTCACCACTGGCGGTACTTTCAGCTGTTGGGTCTCACCAAGCCGCAGAGAAAAGAGAGGATACGGAAAAGGCAATTGCAGTATACCACGTAAGCAAAGCTTTCATCTTTCAGACCTATTGGCTTGGCTTGCGACTGACATCAATTGCAGATTTGGAACGGTAGCTTTGCTGTTGCAGTTGGTACCCGTGCTATCTATGTTCTTTTTGATGTCAACGGCTGCCGGTGCTGCTTTGTGGGCGGTAGATATTGAAAGTAGACGCCCCCTGCTGCTGGGCAGACAGTCTGATGGAGAAGAGGACTATCGTGATAATGATGTTATGGCATGATATCAATGCGTTTCAGCAAGTTTGTGCAAATATTTTCCCAGTTGATACCAATGTACGCTCCCAACTAATGGTCTGAAAATTGATGGCTTGGCCGGCGCTGTGGTAGTCCGTAAATCCGAGTGTCATCCTTATGCTCCTTATAATCTGCGATCTCGCATTGCATCTGCACGCCTCGAAGTTAATCATAAGTGAGGCATCGACGCTACTGACCTCCGGACTCCCAATCTAATTCCGCGGTTACGTTGCCGCCTTGCTCGTACGGGGCTGCGCCCTCTCCGCTGTGTCAGCAATGAAATTCCCAACGCAGCAACAGTAGCGAGTCGACAGGCCACGGCCAGGGCTTGACCTCCAGGAATGATTCCCTGTCTCTCTTGCTTCTCATTCGTTGCCATCCCACGTTTGCACGCGCGACTCACGTGATATGCATGTAACGAATGAATCAGGAGTCCAAGCCCTGAGTGTCCGTCCAAGACCTTTGCTTCCCTCTTGGCTTCTTGTGCTGCTAACTCCATGTCTGTTGGAAAATATATACTCCGGACTTCTGGCGCATTTATCTCCACGAAATTTGAGTCCAAAGACCAAAGCTGATCGCTTGACGATCATCCATCCGAGCGACCCGGCAGTCAAAAAGGGTCTTGAATTTTAACAGGCAGCGCTTGTTGTCGCTGTGGGGATCCCCCTGGCCTGTGGCAGTGCGGCTGCTTGGCTTCCGGTCGCACGAGACGGGGATTCGGGCATCACAGTGACACACCTGCCTAAGGGTGGGCCAACATGCTTCCGTTTTATTCTCTGGGGCTTCGAATTTCGAAGACGTGGGGATTCATTGCCTGGATACTACTCAACGGAGTCCAACGTTGCTGACGCATTGCCATCCTCTCTCGAGTTCAATGCGTGTCCACTGCACTCAGTAGTACTTAGGCTTTTGTGGTAGAGTAGACTCTCAAGTGTTTCGAGGCTCGAACCTGTCGATCGTCCGGAGATGGACGGTTCAGGAGACAGTGAGCATTATTCACAAGTCCACTTCGGTCACTGGGGTTGCGTCAACGAGGGCTTCATACGGGATAATTCCATCGAAAAGCGTACTGACGACTGAGCAGTTCGGGAGCCCGAGATGGCTAGATCAGATCTGCAGCCACAGCAGGAAGGTGGTACAATATCCCGGAAAGAGAAAGAGATTCGACTCTCATCCCACAGGATACGAAGAACGGAACCGGAGGATGCATCCGGTTGCCTGAGGCTTCAGGCTGGCAAACTCTATTAGAATGCCAACAACCAAAGGGGAGAATCCGAGAAATCTCTCATACTAAGACCTCGTTTCATTCTTCTCTTCCTCCCCCTCTTCTTCTTGCTTCCACCCCCCCTCTTTTGTTTGTGACTCCTTCAGAATGCTCAATGCAGTAGTTGGTCGCTCTCCAGCTACTTGAAGCTATAGACGGCCCACCAACCATACGTAGCTACCATCACCTGAACCCGCTCAAAAAAGCTATGGAACGACATCTCGGCAGTTTGTGCAATGGACCAACGAACCAGGCTACAAAAGGCTTGCGATGCCTGCAGCATCCGGAAGGTGAAGGTACGTAGCTGATCGATCATGGCTCCCCGTTGAAAGCTTCCCCGTGGGCTGACTCGTTGAGCGTGGGGTACATAGTGCGATGTCAGCGGTCCTCCATGTCGGTCATGCGCCAGCCTCAACATTCCCTGTACTTATGAGAGACCAACTCGGCGTCGCGGTCCACCAAATCGCCATGCAGAAGCTTTCAAAAAACACAAGTTTGCGGATTCGCCTTACGGCGCCTCCAACTCCCCCTCACCCGACCAAATCTCCCGACTTTCTCCTTCCCTGACGGGGATAAGTCTTCCGGTCACCTCAAGTGCATTGTCGTTGGAGTCAATCTGCCCCTTGCCGACAATACGGTTACTCATTGATGACTACTTTACATACATTCACCCGCTAATCCCCCTCCCTCATGAGCCTACATACCGCGCCGCCCTCGAGCGGAGGGAGGACCTCACCAATAGCACTTTCTTAGCCATAACCGCCGGCATGATCGGAACGTTGGTGACGTCCTTCCCGCGAAGGCCCAAACTTCATTTAAAACCCGAGGAAAGGGCGGCATTCCCGCATTCTACCGCGCTGGTCAAGCGGTGTCGTGATGTTGCGGTCCAAGCGCGGGGATCCGGATATCTCGATCGCACCCCTACTGTCTACGATGCTGCCATCAGTTACTTTCTTGCCCTCTGCTCAGGCTATGCATGGAATGTGCGATCATGTAGAGCCTATCTCGCAGAATGCCTGACGATGCTTCACGTGTACGGTCTATGCAACCCACCTCAGGCCAGAGGTCCGTCACTGGACCCCACGAGCCCGGCTTCTTCGTCCTCAATCCAATCCCAAGAAGAAGGAGCAGTCAATATCATTGACGTGGAGCTCGGGCGACGCCTCTTTTATACAGTCCTAGTGGGCTACCGGACTTTGCAGCAAATGGGTTCTCATGACGCAGCGCTCCATGTTCCTCCCGAAACTCCGACAGAGCGCTACCCTCCGCTCCCTTTGGAAATAGATGACGAATACCTCTTCTCACATCAACTAGAACAGCAGCCACCTCATAAAGTCTCTCGCCTCGTCGGCTTCAATGCCAATGTCCGAGTCTACAGCTCCTACAATCCGATATCGGCTTGGGAAACAGCTTTCGGCGCTGGTCAGATTTTTGATTGGGAGCGGCAGCGGGTTGTTATTTATGAGTGCTTGCAGAAGAGTAAACTGGCGCTAGCAAATGTCCCAAAGGAATTGTCCCTATCTGGGGCCGAAGGCGCATCACTAGAGCCAGAACAAAAAGATGTCAAGATGTCGCTTGATTATGAAAATCCAATATCCTACGAACTTCGGCACATTCAGTATGAGATACAAAAGGCAAACATATACGCCAGTCAGCTAGCGACTCGGTCATACTTGGTTGAGAAGTATTGGAGTCTTCACGACGCCTGGAAGACGTATCAGCCCCATCAAACTACTCCTATCACTTCCCCAACGAGCGAAAATAACCACTCAATCGACCACATCAGCAACATGATGGTTGAGGAGCGGCGACTCGTCATTCGCGATCTGTTTGTCCTCTTGCAGTCTGTCAATGAAGTCAACATGGAGCCTAACGGTGCCAGTGTCGTACGTTCGATCTCACCCTCCATTCTAAACCCAATACTGATGATTTTCCTAGACATCTAAAATTCGCCAAATCGCATCGACCCTACTAGATCTATCTCATTCGACTATAGTAACCCCTACAACTATGACAGGATCTCATACCCTCACCAAGCCTGAAGCCGAAGCGTACCTGTACGCATTCATCGATACTCTTGTTCGTCTGGAAGGTGTAGGACCAAACCCGAAGGCACCCACTAGTCCACAGACACAGGGGCGAGCGATGAGCTACCTTAGTGATCACGATCGTGACGAAGAAGAATTGCGCCAGTGGGCTAGTCTGAAGACGTTTCAAACCAAGTTTGCGGAGGCAGGCGGTTTATTATCTGAGCTATGACCACCGAGTTCCTCATCGTTGATCAAGACGATGAACTCATGAAACAACTCTGAAATATTCCTAAGAAGACGCTTCTCCAAGCCTCAACCCTCAGGAAGATATACAGGTCTTCATACCAATGCAACAACCGGGCAACGCTACCGTATCAATTTTCGAGGTTCCTTGGGGGTCATTATCAGTCCCCACAGCTACAAACATGGGTGCCACCGAGGTATTCCGTATTTGAATGCTAGCATATGCGGAAAGTAACCCGCATCTCCGTCAACATCACCTCAAACATAAACCCCCCGATTTCAGTCGCCAATGAAACAGCACACAGTGGCAAAAAATGGGAAAGCGTAATATCTCTGATCCAGGATAGTGTCACCGGACAAATGAACTGGGATAACCAAAATTTAGGCATGATGTGCAGTGAGAAATACAGTAAAAGTAACTGCTCGACCGATCTAAACATTCGGCCGCATGCTCAACAACGTCACATGGTCATGAACTGATACCTGAATGTGACAAACCCCGGGTCCGAATATTCTAATCAGCCTTCTTACCAGGCGCTAATCCCACTCAGGGTCTCCTGTCACGAGGGCAGGGTCCACTGCACTGGGAAATCTGCTCTAGGCCGCCTAACCTCGGGGTAGCTTCTAGATAGAGAACTCCTCGCAAGGGCCCGTGGCTAAGAATCAAGACCAGGGCAACGGAAGGAGCAGCTTGGTTACAATACTCTACTTCTTGTCCCGGGTGTAATTAAGAACCACCGGTGTGAACTACTCCGTAGGAACCCTAGGGTTGTGGACTATTGAAGTAATACCAGGAATCAATAGATTGGAAAGATACCGCGGATTACGTTTACTTCGCAATGTGATTAGTATTACCTATTTAGACAAACAATGTTTTTAAGATCACAGTTACATACAAATATGTATACAAGTGCAGGTGGAAGTCAAGTCAAATTCGGGACACCTGGGAAAAGGTACATACATTACTGATGTCTCAAGGTCATGCCGTAACTGTAACAGTCCTAGCAGGCTCCTTCTCCGTAACCGTCGTGGTGACTGTAACCGTGATTGTAGCAAATCCAGCAGGCGTATAGGGCATGATAGCCAGGGAGCCATCATCGTCATAGTCACTGCCAACAGTATCGTTGCTGTTGCTGTTGTGATCTGCAGCAGTCACAGCGGCTGTTTCGATTTCCGTTACGGTTGCCGTGGTTGTTTGTGACTGATGGACGGTTGTTGTGCCGGTTAGGGTTATCGTCTCCTGGGACTCGACGGCTTTTGGCTGCGGTTGGGATGTAGAGTTGGCCGGGGTGGTTTCGGTGGGTGAGGGGTTTAGTGTTGAAGTTTGCACAGTTGTAAGTATGTTGTAGATTGTTGTCGTCGAGGTTGGTGATAATGTTATTGTTCCTAACTCCTTAGTAGAAGATGTCCCATCTGTTGATGCTGGTCCCTGACTTTGTGATTCTCCCAAGGTTGATGTAAGCACGGTTGTCAATATATTGTAGATTGTTGTTGTTGAGGTTGGTGATAGTGTTTCCAACTCCTCAGTGGAAGATATGTCATTTGTTGTTATTGTTGGTGTAGATTCTGGACCCTGTGATTCCCCCATGATTGATGTTTGTACGATTGTAACTATGTTTTGGACTGTCGTTGTCGAGGTTGGTGATAGTGTTACTGTTTCCAATTCATCGGTGTTAGTAGATATTGCGTTGGTTGCTGTCGTCGGTTTAGGACTTTGTGGCACGCTCAACGTTGATGTTTGCACGATGGTGGATATATGTGTAATTGTGGTTGTAGATGTAGGTTCATCCTCGGCAACAGAAGTAGGAACTGTAGAAGTGATCGTGGACGTCGCTGAACTCGATAAATGTGCATTCGAACTCGTGATCGAGGTCAGCGTACGCGTAGAAGCCAACGGGACGCTCGAGCTGTACCCCCCTCCAGGCTTACCTCCAGGAACAACAGTCCGGGATATAGGACTCTCGCCGAGTGTGACTAGAATGAGGGTAGGAGTTGATGCCAACTGTGTGGTCTCTGTGTTACTACTGTCTTCCGGAGACGTAGTAGCATCGAGAGTAGTAGTACTGGTGGTCACCTCGGGAGCAGACTGCATGTGTGTACTCGTACTTGTGCTTGTACCCGTCCCTCCGCCGGCGGAGAGTTGGGGAGTGGACATTTGAGTATAGGTTGGCGATGATGTATCCTGGCTCGGTGTGGCTGTAGCTGCTATCGGGATAACAGGTCTCGACGTTGTAGTTGTGGTTGAGGTTCTGGTGGGAGTTGAAGTGAAAGTCGAGGTTGAACTTGAAGAATGCAAAGCCGACGTATTCGAGCCAGGCTCTGTTTCACTTGAGTCTACAGTATCAGATGGTATAGAAAGTGTATCAATGACACCAGCTGTGAATGACGTTTCAGGTAACGGCGTAGACGAGGACCTTGTGGGGGTCCTGGGCTCGGTTGTTTTCGTGGTCTCCTCGTTTGACATAGGGGAAGGAGAAGGGGTCTCAGTCTTCGTCTCGGCAGAAGCAGGTGAGTAAGTAATAGAGGTAGACCTCGGAGAGTCACTACTACTAATAGTAGGCCTTAGAGGAGCATTAGACGGGGTGTATGGTACAACAACCAGCGGATCGTCGTCGTCGTCGTCGTCCCTCGTCACAACCAGGTGAGCAGAAACAAGCGGAGTGGTCAGGGCGACATGCTCATGCTCAAGCTGATGCTCGTGGTTGTCGAGGAAAGTAGGAACAAAATAAGCAATCGGACCAGCCGAGCAAAGCGACAACAGAAGAAAAGAAAAAAAGATCATCGCAAGAGTCGCAAAAAGGAGTGTAAGCCAATGGCAGAAGGGACATGCAGGTGGCTGTTATTGTATTTAAGAAGATGCATATTCACTCAGGGGAGACTGAAAGCCATCACAAAGAACGAAGGACAAAGGAAAGAGAACAAAGGAACACAGTATAGAAATAACACCAGGGCAGGCTGATACAACCCATTTAAACAGACGGGATGTACGGAGTACTGGGGGATTATCCAAAATTAGGACTTTGTTTGCCAGCCTGCAGGACTAGTTTCTCCGTGAAGAGAAATAAAGCGAAATGGTTGGCTATCGAGACACTTTCAACTGGCGCGCGTCAAGGAGTCGATCGAGATACACCATCTGCGAGGATTCTTATTGGCCTAACTCTGAAACACCAGCAGTGCAGAAATAGAAAACAATACAGTAGGCCATGGCTGTCTCATACAGAAATAACTATCATATCATTGCCAACCTCCATCAAAATTCAATCGTAAAAGGTTCATCAACCCCCTCAAAAGCCTGGATCCTTCCACCGAAGCCCTTCGCATCTCCATAATAATGGAACCGATAAGTCCCCTCTTCAAGCGGATGGGCGCTCCCGGTGTTGTAATAATCATCCTCAACCTCCCACTGCAGAGTGGCCTCGCTATGTCCTAAAATAGAGCTGGTCCTGTTCCAGCGATACACCAAGCTCCAATCGCTGTCAGTTCGCACCGTCTCCCACTTTCCTGTACCCGGGTTCTGTCTCTCGACCGCCGCAAAGGTAGACTCTTGCCGTAGGTTGTTCCTGGGGTTGGCCCCAGTAAAAGTGGCCGTCACTATATCACCTGGCGCATACCGAGCATTTCCAGCAGACGTAACGACACTCCCATACGCTTTGCCAATCGGATGGCCATCGTACACGACAGAAGGGATGAAACTCAGAGACTTGTCAGTGTTGATCGGCGGCTCAACTCCATTTGGCGCCGGGACCAGGCCCGCTTGCTGCGCGGATTCATCAAGATATGGAAGATAAGTGAGCGTTAGATTCACATAGGCTGCTAGTGTGTTGGGCCCGTAGAGTGTCGAAGCCCCCTCGTAGCGCTGTCTCCCATATTCCTCTTCGGTAGTCACATAGTGCGCATAGCTGTTTGCGGGAGAACCTAGGACTACCAAAGGTTCAGCAACCGAGAGTATTTCGCTTGCAGACTTTGCAATGGCCTCTTTCCAACGTCGCCCCGCCATTGTCGTTACCTCACTCGTAGAGACGACAACCATCAATTGGCCTACACGCAGGAGCTGGATGTCCACTATGTTTGGCGTCCAAGGGTAGGGTAGGTTAATTTCCCCTACATCGAGTAGGACATCTTTGGGTTTTTGACACCTTTTCTGCTCCGGCGTTGGCGGGTGGAGGAATGCTCGAGCAATGTACCACAAAGGATTTCGTTCAGCAGGAGTGGTGTCGTTTTGAGTGAAGTCAAAATAACCAGGCCAGTCGGTGGTACCAGCAGCGAATGAAAATCCGAGAGCCGCCGAGCATGTGGTTAGGGTGCTGGAATTAAACGGTGACTGGAAAGTATGGTTGTCAAGGTTCTCGAAAAGGTGGAATGAGCCAATCTGAGAGCTTCTACGGATCCCAATGGCCTCTGTATCCATCTGGCCGTATAGCTCTTTGGCAGCAGCGTATTGCCGGCGTCCAATCTCAAAACAGCTCTTTGTACCTTGGTCATTCTCCTGAAAAAATGGACCGCGTCCATGACAGCTTGCACTCTGTCCACCGCAAGTACTGTCGGCATAGCGGCACTCTTCGCCAGATCCATCTTCACACCACGCCCCAAGAACATTAGGAGAGGTATCACCAACACTGGACTGGGAGAATCCCGCCACGAAATCGTCTGCAAAACTTGAATCGTCTTGTACACTCTTTTCGAAGAGCCAAGCAGCAACACCTTTATTATCTCCTGTAACCAGAGTGTTATTGCCATACATAGATGTGCCGTGTACAGGAAAGAACGTTAAGACAGCGGTTGTTTTGTTGTCGCTCTCTCGGTCGAATCTCAGGAGGCTCAGGGTCTTGTCCACGTTAGATGAATACCGTGCCTTTTCTTCTTCAGGATTGGCATCGTATGAGTATGGGCTTCTGTTGATGTTCGCATCTTCAACGTCAATTGTGCCAAAACTCAGATGTCCAGGTGCAAGACTCTCATGGGCTCTCTGTATGGATAACACCACGCCGTCGATGATTGCATTATAGCTTTGTCTATCAAAGCCCTTGTTGGGAATTTGGGTTAGGAGATAGTTAAACCAGGCGCCTGGACCCGAATGGGAGTGTGTCCCCGTGAGAGCAAGGTTTCGATCGCTGTATCGAGCGTATTGACTACCCAATTTGGCCAGTTCTTGAAGAACACCATGTCGCACTCCGGTATCCCCCGTTAGGGTATCTAGGATGACATATATCCAGGTGTCCTCTAGGTTGTTAGGGTTCGCCACGATAAAAGCCCGTGAGTAGATTCTCTGACGGACACCAGTGCCAATTTGGTCGAGGTCGGCATAACCGCCGAACCCTATTTCAACAACAGGCCTGTATAGAACATATTAGGGTCATTGAAGAGGTAAAGGAAAAGATTGGTCTTTACCCAGTTATATCCGCCTTGCCGGATCCTAGAAGGAGGATGCTATTGTCCGCAACATAATTTGATGCTCGATCATCCCATTGTGACTTGATTTCGAGTCTTGGAGATTGAATACAGCCATGGTAGATCGAAACCCCCTGCAACAGTACAACAGCGGCGATAAATGTGCCGACAAGTGCAACACAGAACCTGGTATTTCCCATTCTGACGACGTTCAAAAATACCCACTCCAAGCTTCGTATGGATCTATGCCCTCAAAAGAAGCACATCCACCAACGGAAGGGGTCCAGAATTATTTATCCTCTGAAAAATCCTCAAAGCTCTAAGATCACGGACGACCGAGGGACTGTTTCATGTGTGCCGAAATAATACAGACGTCCTCTTTTGCTGGATCACAAGGATTTGGGCAGCGAAACAAGAACTGAGCTGGACAGTACCTGTACGCAAAACCCCGGGTTATTATGAATCTCTTCAAATGAAGGGGGATGATGGCAGGGTTTTATTGGCGGTTTGGACAACTGGAGGTAACAATCAAGTCTGAAGCTGATCACGCCCTGGCATTTACGGCGTGTGGTCCGGTCCAATCTAAATGGATGCAATATAAAGACCGCGGGGTCAACAGGAAGATGCGTCAAGGCTCAAGGTCATATGCCGATTTCTGGAGAATGCAAGAGGCGAAATATATTGAACCGGCTCCTAGCATGTGCGGTTTTGTACCTATCCCAGTCCTCGCTAATCGAGTTTAGGGGATGAGCTGAAGCAAGCACTTTGAGAATTGGAAAGAAAGAGGAGGAATCTGATTCTGGGAATCGACAGCGGAACTTTCCTGGAAGAATTGTAACTACTAGTAGTAACTACATGCTTGCGACGCCGCGTCAGATCGTGCTTGCCTAATCTGGACGTCGATGTCATTCCCCGCACTTTCCTATTTTGGTCTAAGATGCACAATTACTCAGCACGGCACGTGATGTCAGTCTGAGCAAAGGAACTTGAATTAATCTGATCTGATTGCCATGAGTCTAATACACAATTGACACCCTCAATCTTCGTTCTACAATGCCTTTGATTACCGAATCCCATGATTCTCTCCCTTGTATGTATGCTCTTTCGATCATCTTAAACCATTGACAATTGACACGCTACAGACATCGATGCGGCGCCTTCTGCTCAGGCTCGGTCCAATGCAGAGAAATTAATCGCGGTGGAACTTCCGTCAGGCTATCAGTCCTCGGATCACCCTTTAATCCCTGATTTCCCCGAGCCGAGATTTTCCTCTCTCATCCAGCAGGAATTAGAGCGCAAGGCAGCTGGGTCACCGTTGACCGGGGGAATCGATCTTTCACGCTACGAAGCCCCCGAACCACCTGCTCGATACGCGGACTCTGTTTTTAATCTCGATGAATGGCGCCAAACATTGCAAAAGGCCTACACAGCGAGTTCCCATTTGTCCACGAGGCATGAGAACCTCTCTCTTCTTGAAGAAAACGGCAAAAATGCATGGTTGATCGGAAACTCGCAGTTGGAGGAGATACTAAGACTTCTTGAGAAGGAATTGGTCGACACTAAGGAAACGGCGGAGAATATAAACAAAGAGCGAAAGATTGCCCAGGAATCGAGTCAGGGAGAACTTACGGGACTGGAAGAGTCATGGCGACGCGGTGTCAGTGCGATTCTCGACGTGGAACTCGCTGCTGAGGATTTGCGAATGAAGATTTTGGAACAAAGGCGCCAATTTGCACAGCAGCACGCACGGTAGATGGCTATCCTTACAGCACCATATCACCTGGTTCACGAACGCGGAATAAAACTTATCCTTGCTTATGTTGCCAAGTATCGTCAACCACTGTGATGGATTATGGATGTGATGAACCATCATGTTGGCGAACTCTTTCTGGGAACGTCCCAGCTCAGTAAGGCGCAGAAAGAACGTCGTTCCTAAACATTGAACTCGACAACACAATGTCGAAAGCCGCCAACAGGACCATCACCGAAATTCTCGGGCCGCCATCTTTTCGCCCAGACCTTTGTTTTCTGGCATCGAAGACGCAAGCCATTCATGATACGGTGATTGTCTAGATGTTTGATAGTTTGATTTACATGGAATTTGCGGCCCCAAATAAGCCGCTTTTCCCATTTTTGGAGGATTCTGGTCCGAAGATGTCCTTTGATTTCACCCGATCAGTGTCAAAAGCTACAAGCTACCTCTTTATGCGACGAGAATCATCAGACAATGGCCAATCCGTATGCCGACTTTATACAATTAACGATACCCTACCACTATGGCCTTCTCCAAATTACTGGCCATAGCAAACTCAAGACTGCTCCAAGTCCGTCACATAATTAGCATTTTTCCCATGTAGGAGTTATCGAAATGTACAAATAACCCACATATATGCTACCAAACTTAATTTTTATATGTCCGCAACCCCTTCCCCAACATAGCAGCAGCCCCTCTCTCCGCAGCAATCCGGTTCCAATTCTCAAGCTCCTTACACATCCCATCCAGACTAGTCAAAGGCGGCGCATACCCCAAACCTCCCTGTGACGGAGCCTTCCGTGCCCTCGAATCGTCAATAACAACATGGGGATTCGAAATCGAGAACAACGCCGGCTGCAACTGCGCCAACTGTCCAATGACCCTTGGGAGCCAAGGCAGGTAAAGATGCTGCATGAGGATATACCACTCAACCAAATGGGATAAAATGAGCATTGGGAGTGGAGAAATTTGCGGAAACCGAATGGGTGTTGTGGCGAGGGTAGTTAAGAGGAGGTAGATATCACCGAATGTAACGGCCGGGTTAGGGTCGGTTACAATGAAAGCTTCGCCGCCGATGTTTGGGAGGCTAGATGGGTTGGCCGTGTGCTCAACCAGTCGTTTCTCGTAGAGGAGGTGAGCGATTGAGACGTTTTCGGCGTTGACGAAGTTTTGAATGGTTTGGGATAGCCAACTGGGATTCAGTGAGTTAGGGTTTTCTTGCTCTTTGATGTGAAAATGGTTGGTCACTACTTACGTTGCGGCGCCTCCCATTCGCAGATACATGCCCGTGATAGTTGTGCTAGTTTCGTCGCCAATGCCGTAGATACCATTTGCAGGTCGGATGCAGCCTGTTCGGAAGTTGGATTTAGGGTTATCGGCAGCACGCACGATGCCCTCGGCCTCCACTTTCGAGACGGCGTAGTTGCCGAAGAATTCATCATGTTCCTTGGGTAGTTCGGTAAAGTCGTTGATGATCTGTACCGAATGCTTTGGGGTCTTGGTCCAGGGGGCAATCCAGTACGAGGGTCGACGGAGACTGACGGAACCCGAGGAAGTCGAGATGAAACAGCTGGCTCCCACCTTCTTGGCAGAATCAAGCACATTTACGGTCCCATTGACGTTCACCTTGCGGCAAAGTTGGAGGAAGGCTATGTGGCGTTCTGCTGGCCGGATTACAGCAGCGTTGTGAAAAACTGTCAATGGCAGCCCAGCCACCGTTGTCGGCCATGGTTGAGAAAATGCATCCAGCACTGCAGCTTTGTCTGTGATATCTGTCGTGATAAAATTGATACCTTGATCAAGGTGTTCACAGCGGGGCAAATGAAGGTCCAGGATTCTGATAGCTGCTGGGTTTTCACCGCGAGCTACAAGGTGCGAAATGATCCAGCTCCCAACAAGTCCTAGAGTCGATTAGCGTTGCGTCCGAGCAGGACCCAAGAGGTCATCTCATGCGGGAATTATATGAAAGGCTAGATAAATTGATGGGTTGAGCGCACCAGATCCTCCAACAACGATGTAGCGGCGGTTTTGTTTGACGGGGATGCTCTTGGTGACATCGACCGGGGCATGAACGGCCTTTTTATATGCGGCTTTGATTTCATCAACGGTCCAGCGGCGAGGTGACAAGTTGCGAGCCTCTTCAGGGACAACACACATTCCACGGTTCACATGATAGAGATAGATAACGCCGAGAACAATTATGCTCGACAGAATCAAGGCGAGCATTGCGAATTAGGTCAGAACTGTGTGTATTCTGTTTAGCTGCCAATGATCTCCTTCGGCCATTGCATGTACTTACAGCTGCAACTATCTGGCTGCCGTCAACCAAATTACGCCGATGAAGGGAGAAGAGAAGTATTTAGGGAAAAACCCTGAAACCCTGGATCAATCATCAAAGCCATTCTTATTCTCGATGAATGATCGTCCAACCGAAGCGGAGCCATGGGAAAAGAATGGGATGGTTCCATATTTAGCACGGAGTAGGCTCGGTTACAGAAGCGAGGCTTAACTTGGCTGTTCATTCGCCAGATGATCAAGATACGACGCGCCGTTGAGTGACGGTGCTCTTCAAACCCGAAGCGAGGTCTATTTTGAAGCGACATTGACTGATTGGGATGTATTCCTTCTGAAGATATTGAACTTGGTGTACTTTGAAGTAGCCTTTAACTACTCCGTAGTTGCCCGAGGCCTCCATGTATAGCTCCTCAAGCGCATGTGCTGCAAATCACCTGCATTTCTTTTTGCAAGGATGAGTCCGGGACTTTTATCCTCATTCGAGCCGTCAATCCTCTTCAATCGTTGCCGGGTCCAAAATTTGGATGTGTCCAGAATCCAGAAGGCCATCTCTTTCCTGATGAAGATTTTGAGGGGTTTGAGGTTGTTTTAGTGCGGTATAACCACAATGATATGTTCAAGTGTCATCGAGGTGAGGTAAAAGTCGGTTGAGGTTTATATGTATATCATCCATGATCGCATATTGCAGACATTGATTGAGGATGTCTGTCGCTGAAGATGCGGGTGCCGGGAGCGCTGACACAAACCCGGCCTTCTGGCCGAGCCGCGTTCTCCTTCAAATCAGATATTCTCGTCCAGGATGACCCATGTTTAGATCTCGTGTCGACTCGTTCTGCTTTAAAATCCCGCGCATGGAGACCCAAGCACAACTCTTTATTTATCGGTTTGACCTACCATGAAGCTCAAGGTCAAATATCAAAGGATATCACAAGAAAGTGGAGTGCTTGGCACTTGACATATGAACACTCAAGAAACCGGCACGGGCATTGGATACTCTGGGCGTTTGTTGGCTGGACGAACCCCTCGCACCCAAGGCTGGCCTTGATGGTTCGCCTCGGGGTTTGGCTTCATGGAACAATCGTGGTGATATACCTATGTTGCCACGATAGGAACCTTTATACTCCGTATTCGAGACCCTCGGGAACTCCCCGTGGAGTCGGCTTGTGTCCGTCTGCGGGCCCAAAGTGGACCTTGAGTTTTAACATCGTGGATTCTTCGTGATGGGGACGGATTCGAGGCCGTTATCCGGGCCTGCAAGGCTGCAAAACCTCGTCTGGATTACGTGGATTGGTCGACGATCCTGAAGTAAAAGGCGTTGAATATTCAACTTCGAATTCGGCATTCTAAGCGAATAAAAGCAGAAGCTGTCTATACCAAGCAGCGAATGAGTATCTTCCAAGCTCCCTCTTGCGTTGGGGTGACTGAAGCCTCCCCAGGTCGGCTTGAACGATGCCTTTCTTTTCTGGTCTGGGAGTGAAACTAGACTTGGTCACTGTTAGTGCAAATAATGGGCACGCCCCACGACAGGTGCATATCTTATCACTTTATCCAGTAAGTCAAAGACATTGCTTATATCTAGCCCATCAAGCTAATGCCCCACTCAGCCAGAACCTATGATTCAGGAATCAGTTGAAGATTTTGTAATAAAGATTTTCAAGCCACTAGTGACTCAGTGCACTGGGTGGGAAAGTATAATAATGCAAATCGTCGCCTCCAAACAGAATTTTTACTTTCTTTCTCAATTACCAAGCTTTTGGGCATCTGGAACTATTCCATGTTCTATATCTTGAGCCTTAACGGAATTTCTCCATGAACCTCTAGCCTTGTTATGCTGAAACAAGGATCAAGATCTAGTTAACCAGTCGCCATCAACTCACCGAGTCTGAATAATTTCAAGTTTTATCACCCAGGTCCCATACCTTATCGAATCAAAACAGATATGTCCGCTTCAACGGACCATGACCCCTCGAAATGGCCTCGGCATAGTGAGAGTCATGCAGTTGAAGACGCACACTCTGTGACAGGATCGACCTCTTCAGATGATTCCGTAAATCAGATCGAAGCCCTAGGGCGCACCGTGACCAGTCGTTCCAGAATGTCAGAACCGTCTTTGGCCAGGAAAGTCACTTCAATTGGCACCACAGGCACAGCAGACCCGGGTTACGAAGTCGATTTCGAGGACGAAAATGATACTGCCAACCCTAAGAACTGGTCAATGAAGTACAAAGCCATGGCCATTGCAATGCTTTCCTGGAATACTTTGGTTATGTGGGTCGACCCTGTAACCCCCTCGTGTAAAAGGCTCCAATTGAAGGACTAACGTTCTAATCTGAAAGTGTCCTGCATTCAACGTCCTATACTTCCGGAATCTCAGCCATGGGTGAAGAGTTCGGAGCATCCAATACGATTGTCACCTTGGGGCTGACCTTTTACCTGATTGGACTTGCGGTTGGGTCAATGTTTATGGCCCCTCTGAGCGAAGTATACGGTCGAAAGCCGGTATCTGTCGCCTGCCTCGCCATTTTTACGGTGTTGATTATTCCATGCGCGCTCGCCAAATCCGTCGAGGCCTTGATTATTGTTCGGTTCATCGGGGCATTATTTGGAAGTGTCATGATTTCCACTGCACCGGGCATGGTGTCAGACTTGGTGAATGATGACCAAAGAGCGTTGGCCCTCTCCGTCTGGAGTATTGGGCCTATAAACGGTCCAGGTATGTGGTATTCTTGTCTACCCTAGTCTTCGAGGGAGCTGCGACTGACTTGGCGGAAGTCCTGGGGCCAATTATTGGAGGCTTCGTGACACAGTACCTAGGCTGGCGCTGGATGAACTGGATTGCACTGATGCTTTCCGGCGTCGCAGTTGGCTTTGCCTGTCTCATGAAGGAGACGTACAGTCCGATTATCCTGCAGCAAAAGGCCGCGCGCATGCGCAAGGAAACGGATGATGACAGGTGGTGGAGCCGATACGACCAGAAGACCAGCCTGCTAGAGATGCTCAAAGTGAACTTGAGCCGTCCATTTGGCATGGCTGTCGTAGAGCCCATTTGGTATGAACCGATCTATACATAAAACTTTTGATCACAAAGCTAACAGGCCCATAGCATCTTCTGGAACCTCTACATTGCCATCGTCTATGGAATACTCTACCTCTGCTTCACAGCCTACCCCATCGTCTTCCGCGACATTCGTGGCTGGTCCCTCGGTCTCTCGGGCCTCGCATTCTGCGGCATTGGAGCCGGATGTCTAATCATGATCGCCTGCGAACCCTTTATCCGCCGCATGATTAAAGGCCACAAGATCGACCCGGAGACAGGAAAAGTCCCCCCCGAAGCCATGGTCTCCATCGTCTGTATCTCCGCCATCCTCATTCCCACAGGAGAACTCTGGTTCGCTTGGACTTGTGCTCCCGCGACAATCCCCTGGATCGTCCCTATTCTAGCGGGTGTTATGTTTGGTTGTGGAAATGCCGGCGTGTTCATCTACGCTTCGAGTTATCTGACGGACAGTTACGGGGTTTATGCTGCCTCTGCTATGGCCGGCAACTCTGTCGTCCGCAGTGTCTTGGGTGGTATCATGCCTCTTGTGGGAACTTATCTGTATGATGGGATCGGGCCCCATTGGGCTGGCACTCTACTTGGTCTGCTTGAAGTGGCTATTATTCCCATTCCGTTTGTGTTCTACAAGTACGGGTACAAGATCCGAGAAAAGAGTGCGCTTATCAGCCGGATGCAGGAGGACAAAAGGAAGCTGGAGAGGAAGCGTAAGAGAATGGAGCAAAGGACCGAGAAGCTAGAGGTCTAAGCAATCTGTCTGCATCTTATCGGAGAAGGAGGGGTTGCACGATTTTCGGGTCATAAAAGCCATGTTGCACTGTTGGAGTTCGATACCATTGCTTGTTTTTTTCTTCATGTTGGAGGCATGCCAGGGCGCACAGGTGGCTAACTAGCTATCAGATTTAATTACAGATAATGATACATGTACTAGCTTGTAAAGCATATTCCTCTTGATCAACCACTCCCCCGAATTAATAGGACTGCTCATCCAATTGAACGTCTCATCCTTTCCACCTCCAATGAATCATACAAAATTCGTTCATACTCATCCAGGTCAACGGCACCTGCAGGAAAGACTACCACAGCCTCGATATGTATTGAGTCGGAATTAGACGTAGAGGCAGACACGGGCTTCTCGCCCGAGGCAACAATGGCCGGAGTCCTTCGCACGTAGCCAACAACATTAATCCAGGCACCAACACATAGCTCCTCCCACGTCACGGTGTCCAGGAGAGCATTGATATCGACTGGGATGGATGCAGGTTCCTGCTTTGGGTTTTGGTGTGTCTGCCTAACCCGTGGATAATTATGTTCGAGGACTAAGTGGCCTATAGAGATGCGGTATGTTTTGACGCTATAGAGCACCAGAACAGGAGAGGTAATTGGTATATTAGTTTACCGTTCCATTTATTGTTTACCCTTTTTTGGGTTACCTTGTGGTGATTCTAGGCAGCGATTCACGCACCAACCAAGAAAGCGGACTTTGGCATCAGCCGGGAGCGAGGGAATGTCGGAAAGGAAAACCCTTCTGGATGGAAGGGGACCATTCATTGTTCGAGATGCGCATAATAGATTGATAGGCTAGATTTGTCTCCGGATCTTTGGGGGATAAAGCGAAAGATGCGAACAGAGTACGGAGCAGTCACGCTGATAATGAATGTCGCACGTGACTAGTGGTCTCCGATAGGCTGTGGTGGCGTATGTCAGAAGGAACTTGAAGTTTAACCCGACGAGGGGAATAATACAGAACCTCATCCAACACTTCTTTGAACCGCCTCAAAATACTCGCTCTATTCTTACTCCGCCCTATCGTCACCTCTTGTTCGGCTTGACTCCCGGTCCCCTACCTGTTCCACCGCTCCGATAAAGGTGCAGCTCTCCGTCGGAGCACGCCAAATCGTCACGATTCCCCTCGCTATCTCTTCCCTTCCTCATCCCCACCACCTCCCACCGCTTTCGAAGACAGGCCCTAGACGCGACGACACAGAAGCTTGCACAGCCATCAGACAGTCTATTCCGGCTTTCTCTCATACCATCTTGACTATCAAACAAGTCTAGGCTCCACTAATGAACATGTGGTCATGGTTCGGTGGTGCGGCTGCTCAAAAGCGCAAGGATGCGCCAAAGGAGGCCATCCTAGCCCTACGAGAGCAGCTTGATCTACTACAGAAGAGAGAAAATCACCTTGGACATCAAGTGTCAGAGCATGAGGCTACCGCTAAGAAGAACGCGACTACGAATAAGAACGGTAAGATTCGCCTTATGTCTAATTTCTAGCCTTAGAAGGTTGCTGATCTTCGCAGCCGCTTTGACTGCTCTTCGACGGAAGAAAGTCCATGAGAAGAACCTCGAACAGACACGATCACAGATCGCACAGCTTGAGCAGCAGGTATACGCCATCGAAGCCGCCAATATCAACCATGAAACCCTCACTGCTATGAAGGCGGCTGGCGAAGCCATGCAGAAGATCCACAACGGCATGACCATTGAAAAGGTCGACGAGACAATGTATGTCCTCTTTCTTTGGCGATGCAGGCGAGGGAGGCTAATAGGATATAGGGACAAACTCCGGGAACAGCAACAACTTAGCGACGAAATCGCTTCAGTCATCACAAGCAATCCGTTTAGCGAGCAACCGGACGAAGACGAATTGGAGGAAGAACTGGAGGGTCTGCAACAGGAGGCCTTGGACGAGCGCATACTCCACACGGGTACAGTACCGGTTGCAGATCAGCTCAGTCGGCTACCTGCTCCTGCGAGCACCGAACGTAAGTCCTTTTTTGACACACCACGCGCCTTATTCGAGCCCTGGCTAACGACCTCATCTCACCATTTAGCTACCAAAGGGAAAAAGCAGGCAGACGAAGAGGACGAGGAAGCGGAGTTGGAGAAACTACGGGCGGAAATGCTCATGTGATGAGGACATCCTCATCTCATCTCTAACTTTTTTTTTTGCACGAATGATGAAACTTGGGAAGAAGAACGAACGTACTTATTAGACTCGGTTTCAGAGCTAACTATTAGCCAAGCCTTCCGTATCTTCGTGTCATTCTCATTCCGACTTGTCTCATGCATTCCTTCTCTCAAACCTGCATCACGCTGCACGACATATCTTGACGCCACGCTACGCCAACAATACCATTGAACCCTCTAATTGCGTCGAAGACGGGAAATTGCGGACTCGCTCAGCAGAATTCTGCATGGATTGCTTAACGAAAGACCCACCTGCATTGCATGTACTTTACTTGCCAAACCCAACCACAACCTGCAAGTATTCACTTATCATGTTTTAAGGTTAACACACCTATCCTCTGCCGCCCTGCAGTCGCTCCTAGCCTTCTTCCCTCTCATTTACTCTATCTTCTCATCTTGTTTTGCCCTTCCTAACCGCCAAGATGGGGTTGGTTTGGTTACCTTGTGTTTTCTGTATGTTAAGTTACCACAGCGCTTCGTGCTTTCTTTGTCATTTTGATTAAATTCATCCATCATCCATCAAGAAACCTGATATGACCTACTTCCCACTGGCCTACAAACATCTGATTACATTATTCCTCACGTACCTCTAGATATGTATTTCTTGGAGCCTAGTTACTACTGGATCGCCTGCAGTATTTAGATTTATGGTAGCTTTTGATAGTGCTAAATCTTGACGTTTCCCCTCGAGACATTCACTTCGACAGATCTTGTATGCAGTAAAGTATCATATTATCAGATCACTCAAGATAAGGAAGAAAGCATCGATGTAAAGGTCATCTGGGCAATCAGAGGAATTAAGAACTCCCAGTTTCCACCTCCTTACTCCTACACCCGTGCCATCCCAATAAAAAACCCACGCGGAATCAGAAAGCCACAATTAGTACGATTTGCTACTAACATTTGAACGGTCAAGGGAACCATGCATAACTCTTTAGTGGGACGGTCCTTGCGCCATCATCAACTTCGCTGCACCATCTGGATTTCCACTCCCATTCTTGGGAAGCGGCTTCAACAAGAGACTCCCTGCACTCGGTGGGTAAGTCTTCAAGTATATCGGGATTAACGAATTCGGGACGTTTAGGATTAGCGACGCTGATGAGTCCATTTGCGCCGAGATCAGTCACGTCGCCGTCAGGGCCGGGCACGCCCATGTTAGAATAAGGAGGGCTTTCGCAGTGGACGTCTAGAATAGCGAACCGGCGCGAGAATGCGGCTGGGATGGTAGAGAAAATAGTCGGATTCTCATCCTCTGGCTTGTCGTTTTCGGTCTCTGTTGGGTTGACGTTGTCCTCTTCGACTGTGCCGTTCGACAGAGTAAGCGTTGACATGTCCTTTGTCAGCTTATTTGCCGTTCGTGGATCGGGAGGTGGTAACCGTTCCCAGCGGGCGTGGGAAGGCTGCATTATCTTAGGGTACTGTATAATATTGGTGTGGATGTCGTAGACGCCTCCAATATTCTGCTGACGGGTTTGTGAGAGCGCAGCATTGAAATTCCTGAATGAAACGATTAGCTCTGAATTCCGGCCCTTTGACAGATGATTCACTTACGCAGCTTCTCGAGCATGCTCGAGCATCCAGTTATCCCCAGTAACCGTAACCTTTCGCTTTTTCGAATCCACCGCCTTGCCGGTACCGGGTACAGGAACAGAGGGCATGGTGTTGTGATATACACTACTAGCTCCATGCCATGCGACATACTGATTTCTGTTGTATGTCTCTCCTGGCCCAGGTAGCCTGTCCTCTGGAACGGCGAGCTCACCTTCCACATCGCCACGGTCCCTGGCAGCCTGGGTATGGTAATCATCAACAACCTTCCGGCCACCGACAATAATCTTAGCACCAAACTCTCGGAATACAGACCGAGCAGTCACGACACCAATAGCTCGACCCTTGTAGGAGTGGGGAATGATGTCTCTCTCAATCAAGTCGCGTTTCGCATCATCATCGATGATAATCTTGTAGAGAAGCTTGTGTTTCTGAAAGAACAAATACGAGTCCCTGAATCCAATACATCGCGCCGGCTCCGTAGACAACATGTAAAGCCGACCAGAGCGACCCAAGATGGTAAACGTTCGAACTCTATACTCTCGATCTCCCTGAAGAATTCCACATTTGTCGACCTTGGTTTCGCCCTCTGGATCGCCTGGGAGAGCCACCTCATCATCGATAACATCCATCATGTTCCCTTCCTTATCAATCGGCACCTGTGTGACATGGGACGGGCCCCGGCCTCGGCCCCATCGACCTCCACTCGCAGCAGGCCGTCCGCGCCTCCTCTTAACCGGCGTACTCACTTGAATCTGCGGCGCCGATCCATCAAGCGGTGCATCCCAGTCCGGAGGACGGTTCTTGGGTGGGCGACCTATGCGCCGTTTGCGAGGGATCGCCGACACTCGACCGAGCCCTATATGTGTCGGGGTATCGGGTCGTGATGGTGGATTTGAGTCCTGTGCGGGTGTGTCTACGGTGTCTTCATCCGGCGCTGTTTCGGGCTGGGCTGGGGTGTCGACGTCCTCCTGTCTCGGCGAGCCCTCCTCCTCTTCTTCTTCTCCTCCATTATCGGCCTCTTCTTCCTCTGCGTCGTTAGGTACTACCGGGGAGGTTTCACGGGACGCGGGAGCTTCGCCCATATCTTCGTCCGAGCCGTCGTGGAGCGGAGGAGGGACATTCTCTATTGGGATGTAAGCAGTCGCGCTCATCATTGTTCGCGTTGACGAAATAGGATAAGATGGGAGGAAAGGGGGGAATTGTAAGATGAATTGTTGAGAAAATTAACTCACTGATTGATTGTGCGGCTGCCTGTGCGGCCGCTCGAAGCTTCCTAGGCATAGTGACAACTGGGGTTGAGCTTGAATTTATTGAAAAACAAGGCCGACAAGCCAGTAAAAATAGCCTTGCACAAGGCCTGGCACTCTCTTTCGCGCCAGAGCTAGGACTGACCGGAGGCTTGTTTCTCCGAAAAGGTCACGTGAGCACCACCACGTGCCGGATTCTAGATCTTCTAAGATAAGTCCTAAGCCCTACTCCGTAGGCGATCGGCGATCGCGAGATAAGCCAATGACGTCATGCCGCTTCATTCTTCATCTTCACTTGCAATACTTCGGGTGAGAACGGTTACCGGTGTACTCCGTCTCGAGGTCATACTTCGAAGTCATACTTCATCACAATTCAAGCAGAGTTTGGCGTCTGCGGGGACAACAACTCCGCAGACGTTGGGAAGCTATCAGCTTGTCGGTGACGTATTACTTCTAAACCTGCCAGACTCCGGTAATGGGATGCAGTTCTCACATGTCAAGAACTAAAAGAACCCCTCACTAACCATCAGAACTCCAATCCGGAAGTAACTCTCCTCCGGGCTATGGCTTGCGGTCTCAGGAGTACAGAGTAACAAGCTATACTTTGTAGAAAATGATACTCCGGCACCGCAGATCAATCTCACCGCGATACGACCTGCGATGACGTGCGTTGATGATTGTGACGCACTGACTTATTTGACAAATTGAAGAGCTCAATCGTGCTTAAAGGATCATTGTTCCGTCATGATAGGGGTGATGCGTAACATACTTCGTACAATTAATGGTTCTCGAGGATACAATAACACGGAACATTGATTGGTTCATCCCGTGCTTTCATTGAGCTAATCCGCCAGGTGATGGGTGGGCTTACCGGTTTACCTAGTTTAAATGTTCAGACAAAGATGGTGGTGTTGAAAATACCTATATATTTGACAAAACTGACCCCTCGTCGTCCTGGACCTATGATTCATTGGAGGAAATGAAAATTTCGATTTTGTTCAAGAGCCAGTAATGGCTTGCTGCCGTGGAGGGGGTGTGCAACTACCATGAACGGATAAATGACTCGGAAAGCATCTCGAAAGGGCGGTAAGGCTACGCTGCACATCATCCAAGCAGATCTTGAGGTGAGACCTGCTTTTTTTGGCATCAGGTTGCAGGTCGTGTACGCGTTCCAACCATTCAGCAAGTGCTGTTATGTTGGCGATGCTCGGAGCTCAGCCATCCATGAAACAACAGCTCGAGATTCGAGTGTCAGTGGACGGAGAAAGCCGCGTCGAGTTGGACAAGGCAACTCAATCAGGTTGCATTAGAAATTAGGCAGTCAGCTTCCCAATGGAAATCGATAGCTAGCTGTACTCTGTACGGCAACATTGACGGTGGATATGTACCTCACCCCGCCTTTCTTTACAGACAAGAAGACGAGAAGAGGAGGTGACGGAACAGCAGCAGAGTGCTCCGAAGTCATGCAGCTATCACGATTAGCGTGGGAGATAAGACTGGAGCAGATGAGGAGAAGTTGAAGAAGACGGAGTATACAGAGCGCACAGGCTCACAGCAAGTGCGCAGTGCAGTGAGAAATCATCGGCATCGCCGGTATGTCTTGAAGGTAACACTATTGGCTATTTCTTCAGAAAATAAACTCCTCCGAGTAGCCGCGACAGATTCTTGTTCTCAATCTTGATTCACGATATGGTTCATGATGCAGTCACATTCATACTGTCATCGGTAATCTCCATCACCGGACCTCTGTTGTCCTCGAGCTAGATCTTCTGACTACTCCGGAGCATCTCTGTATGGAATAGTAGATATAGATATCTAGACTAACAGATAACATTGGATTGCCTTCAAATTCAAGTCTTCGAAGTCTGATTCTCCACAATTAGGGGAGTTCCAGGGCTAGCGTCCATCCCATCCGTGGATCCAGCTGCATCAAATTCCAATCGCCTCCAATCTCTCAGCCCGTCATCCGAAGGAATTGCTCTGAGTAAGAACCAAAGTATAACTATAGAAAGAATTTGACACAGCGGCTGACCCTGGCATTCGGTAGTACATATAAGATACACTAGACTTAGCATCTCACTGAGGCATATTCAACCTAGTTTGCGGCTTCAGCGGTAGTGTATGTCGACAACAAGCTCAGCTTTTCGCCTTTGACGCCACCCTTCGAGGGGCCGTACAGATCTTTGGTTAGATCAGAAGGGGCTGGATTCTTTATGATTCTCCTGTGTTCCTGGTGACTGTTTGCCTCATCTCCGCCCGTGTGCGCAGTCCATGTTCTTCCAGAATCAAATTCTTCGAAGTCGACAATTTCTGCGACTATCTCGATTGTCGGAAAACAAGGGCTCAGTGTATCCTCAAAAGTAAATACCCTACTCTTCTCCTCTTTGTTTCCTTGGGACAGCATGTGCACCGTCTCCTCTCGCCCGGATGGAGCAGAGTTGTTAACACGAGGCCCAACGGTGGCAGCTCAGCACAGGACATCGACCCCTCCCAGTCATTCTTGATCGCTCCGAACCCGATCGGATCCCGCAAACTCCCTTAGTACTTTCTTGTTCTCCGACTACTTGCTCTGGATCTTTGCTTGAAATCCCGCACATCATTTTGCCTTTTGTCATTTTGTCGGGTCCCCGCACCGTTAATCCAATTTTTCCCTTCCTTCTTGATTGTTCCTCTCTCTTCCTCCACGTCTCCCCGCCACATCCCGATATAACTCGCCTCGCCTCCTCGTCCCTATTCTGGCTCTCGAAGTGATCTTGGTGGAGGGATCTGAATTCGAATGGAATCACAATAATGGCTGCTGCTCAGAGTGGTTCAGAGAATAATACGGACTCGTTGAAGCAGCCACTCCCCCAGAAGTGAGTACTACTCCATTTTTATTGCACTGGAAATCTGGTTGGCTTTGGACATGAAAGGGTGGGAAAAGCAGAAAAGAAAGGCAAGGCAAGAAAAGGAAAGACATGCGAAAGACATGGGAGAAAAAGAGAGGTCGATGCGGATGTGCGGAATGCGGACTTTATCTCATACTCCGAGTTTGTCGTTGCAATTGACTCGAAGACGTCAATCTCAACTTCGTTATCGCTATCCTGCCGCTCGTTGACCCTTGCTCTTTTGATCCTGTTGCGAGTCTAGAGAACATTGTCTTCCTTACTACCTTTGTGTACCTTTCGCATTTCTCTTCCATGTGCCTTTTCAGATCCTCTGGCATGCCCTCGTCACGCTACATTCCTGTTTTCTCTTGCAATGATCTCAGTGCACCATCACAGATATTTGATGGCTGACCTCCCTTCCAGAAATGGTTTGCAGGACGACGATACCCAGGATCAAATTGGTTCGAATAGTCCGAGTCCATCTGGGATTGCCACTCCGCAGCCTGATCCGGCAGACCGTCGCCTACCATCCATACTGCACAATTACTTCCAGGTTGGTAGTTCTTCTGCTGTTATGCTGCGCTCTCTCAAAACACGATTTTCCCTTTCCGATCCTTCTCCCTCTTCCGCAGACAATGCACACTCGAGCGCGCTTGGCAATGGTACGCGCGATGATCAATCACTTGGCTACTCTTTCTCGTCATCCACATCCTTTGTCATGATGGAGCGTGACGAGGCTCGTATTAGCTCTCCCAACGCTCTGCCGGACAAGAAACCGGAAGCCCAGGAGGCTTCGCCGGAGACCCCTCATCCCGCGGCCCTTCCCACCCCCCCTTGTTCCTCGGCATGTTCCCTTCTCCAGAAAGAGTGGGAAGACCCCGAGCCAGATAAAGGAGTGGCTTCTATCTTCACTACTTTGAAAAATTACCTATCTCCGTCCCGAAGCATGTCATGCTCTGACCCTCCATCACGCCGTCATACCTCTCACCCCGTCTCCAGCATATCTGACGACCCCGTCCTTGCCTCTCACTTCTCCAACCCTTCTGTTTCCTTCCACATGTCCGAATCACTAGATTTACCGAATGCACCCCTCTTCGACCATGAGGAACCACATGTCTCTACGCCTTCTGAAAATCTAGCAAAGCTAACTGGAAACGTGTCCAATCCTTCCGAATTAAAGAATACTCCCCCTCTCACACCTCGGGCTATGTCCGATGACGATTTGCAACCCGACAAGAAAACCCCCGCATCTCCCCCTCGCTCGTTGAACCCCACCCAGCCGCAGCCGCCGCCAACCGAAATGTCAACTTCCGCCGACGAAATCGCGGGAAAGTTGAACGAGGTTTTCCCCTCGCCGATGGATACATCTATCCAAACCTCGGCCCCATCGGTGGCTTCAATGAACGGAAAGTTATATGTCAAAATTACCGAAGCAAAAGGACTCCGACCTGGGTTCGATCCCTACGTTGTCTGCGTTTTTGAGTGGAATGAATGCATCTCAAAGAGTGTCCAGGATGAAGAAGTAGAGTCTATAAAACGGCAACAAAAGGAACAGGAGCAGTCAGACCTTGATGCTGGGCGGCCAATGGCCATACCAATGAAGAGTCGGCAGAGTAGCCACAACAGTGCGCTTGATCCCGAGCATAGTAGAAAAGCTCCCGTGACAGATCCGCACTGGAACCACGAAGCGGTCTTGTGAGTCATGCGCTTTTTTTCCATTTTCAATATGTTGACTGACTCGTGTCACCCTCCTAGTGATGTTTTTGGGGATCAGTCTGAGGTCGATGTCTCGGTATATGATCGCGATAACTCAGAGGCTTTCATGGGCCATGTACGACTTTGCGTCAATCTCAAAGAGGATAACAGCCGTCTAGATGGCTGGTTCCCACTCGCAGCTCGCGCGGCAGGGGATTCTCAGATCACCGGGGAGATCCATATGGAAATGAGGTTCGAAAAGACGGAGAAGAAGCAGGTCGGCCCGAACGATTTCCAAATTCTGAAGCTCATCGGCAAAGGGACATTTGGTCAGGTTTACCAGGTCAAGAAGAAGGATACTCGACGCATTTATGCCATGAAAGTGCTATCAAAGAAGGTGATCATTCAAAAGAAGGAGGTGGCGCATACTTTGGGAGAGCGCAATATCCTTGTTCGAACGGCTATGGCAGCCTCACCGTTTATCGTGGGGCTCAAGTTCTCTTTTCAGACACCGACAGACCTCTACCTTGTCACAGACTATATGTCTGGTGGCGAACTGTTCTGGCATCTTCAGAAAGAAGGGCGATTCCAGGAGCCTCGCGCCAAATTCTACATTGCCGAACTGATTTTAGCTTTACAACATCTTCATGATCATGATATTGTGTACCGTGACCTCAAGCCGGAGAATATCTTGCTTGATGCCAACGGTCATATCGCCCTCTGTGATTTCGGTTTATCAAAGGCGAATCTCACCCAAAACGACACGACAAATACTTTTTGCGGAACCACTGAGTATCTTGCTCCGGAGGTTCTACTCGATGAAACAGGATATACCAAGATGGTAGACTTTTGGTCATTAGGTGTCCTTGTTTTTGAGATGTGCTGTGGCTGGAGTCCGTTCTATGCAGAGGATACGCAGCAGATGTACAAGAACATCGCTTTTGGTAAAGTCCGATTTCCCCGTGATGCTCTTAGTACGGAAGGAAGAAACTTCGTTAAGGGCCTTCTCAACCGGAACCCTAAGCACCGCCTAGGAGCAAAAGGTGATGCGCAAGAACTCATGGCACACCCTTTCTTCCATGATATCGATTGGAAGGTGTTGGGTCGGAAAGAAGTGATCCCGCCTTTCAAACCGAAACTTAAGTCCGACACTGATACCTCCAACTTTGATCCCGAATTTACCAATGCCCTTGACAACAGCAGCTCGTTGAATGACCGAGCTGCTGCTCTTGCCAATGGGTTCATGGCAGCCTCAACACCACTGTCTCCTGGCATGCAAGCCAACTTCAAGGGGTTCACATTTGTCAATGAGAGCTCAATTGATCATCATTTGGGAGATCATATGGACGAGGATACCGATAACTGGCAACGCATTCACCGACCCGCACATCCTGCGGATCACCGCATGACTGGCGTTCAGAAGACTGGGGACGCGGGGGAGATTTTCAATGTTGACCATCTTGACATGTGATTATGGCTCTTGATGCATGCATGATAGTGGAGTTTTGATGTCTGCATATATCATGTCTTTTTCTGCTTTTGTACATGCTTTCCCTCAACGGCTGGAACTCAAAACATGAGTCCCCAATTTTGCCATCATTTCTAACATACCCCTCAAGATTTATGCTGTATCTTCCCGCATCACTACTTTTTCTCTTTGCAGATGGGAGTAATGGCTTCTTGGTCTCTATTTGTTCTACCCTCTTACTCATAATCATGTCATGGATAGTTGAGTGGATGTTCATATATTCTGTCCTCTGCCTGGTGCTCTTTGCCTCTTTTTTTCCCTTTCTGTTGTTCTCTGAGGAGGGTGTGACCCCCTTCATGCATATTACCGGTTGACTTTCCTCGCTTTCCTTTTCTGACGTTTGAATCTGTGATATCCCTCATCGATCTTACCATTTCAAATTGGGTTGTTCCTCTGTTTCTCTTATACTTCAACTCAAGACTAAGCGGTCTTGAATTATTGTTTTCTGGCGAACAGGGGATTGCATATCGGGATAGGAAAGATCGGAGGGTGTAATGGTCGCCTCGATGTAGTGGTGTTTGTATGGCAGCATTTGGCGCAGGAGGTAGTTTGAGAAGCTTTTAGCTATAATGAACTACGTGCTTTGCATTTACATTTCCATCCCCCAGCTTCGCTCACGGCATGAACTTGAAAATGACCTATATTACAAAGTGAACACATTTCTGCATACTGTTAGAAGGCACTAGGAAGCATGATTAGCCCTACCCCCCATTCCATGTTCGGATCAAAGAGCCCTTGACAACGATAGTCGATAGTCAGGGCGAGACAGTTCGTGGGATGCCAGCTCGTATTGCGTGGCTCCCTGACCAGCGTAAAACATGCATACGATCATTACGATGCCCTGCGCCACTGAAGAGGTGGACTCGCGGAGTTTAGGGCTCTGCGGACTCTTGAGATATGGTTAAGCTGCGACCCGCGAGCATCGTGTTGCCTCTTGGATTTGATTAGGAGCGGCACTGCAGTCGTATACAATATTATGCATGTGCATCATCCGGAACACCAAACTAGCTTGTTTTTCCCACGTGTCGGCGACTGGGTATCGAATGATTGTATCCATTTTTGCGAGTTGCAACTTGCAAGTTGCCGTAAATAATAGGACAACTGCTAGAGAAGAGTGGAACGACATCATGGATTCATGTGTGCAAATGATTGAATCGAATAGATGAATTTCCACACTGCAGCCCACCGCAGCATCAAAGTCTCAGTGGCCTGACGTCTGCGGGTTTTCGATATGTTGACATTAATTAAACAAACTGGAACCCTTGGCCAATTGCATTGCTGGGTGGCACGAACCGGCGGTCGGGCTGGAGCCGAGCGTTCATTGTGGTCGTGATTTCCATGCTCGCAGTTCTGAGTTCAGGGGTGTGGAAATCGTGTCTCTTATTGGCTCAGCGAATAAATTCGACGGTACAGACTACAGAGCTGAGAGCACCCATGGAGTCGTGAACCTGTGGTCTGCTGTACAGTCTAGGAACAGAGCCTGAAGGCTCACTATGAGAGGATGACGAGTCCAGAACGCCCGGCGAGAGAAGCAAAGAAAAGCAAATGCAAAAGCGTCAGTGCGTCAGAAAGGGGTACGTGGTGGTACGGAGTACGTGGTCCAGGAACAGATATGACTCGAGGGGAACGAGCCCACCCAGAAACGGACTAGTGTCAGGTCAAGTCAGCGCCACCTACCTGATCTAGTCTAGCGTCAATGCCTTGTTCCACAGGTGTCGAGACTCGAGAACGTTTTTTGGTTCAGAACTGCATCTCATCCCTGCCCCATCGTCATCACGCCAGTCAACCGACTCCACGCCATCAGCACCTGCATCTGCCACTGCATCGGGGCGCCAGTGCTATTGTTGTTATCATCGATTCTGAACCTTCTTTTCTGTGCAGAGTGCATATCACCTGCAGTTGCTCCCATCCTTACTCTTTCGGGTTGTTGCCAATCCCTTCTCCAGAGAAACTAACTCACGCTAACAATTTAGTTCTGATGGCTTTGATTCTCCTGAGTCCTTTTACATACTCCGTACCGGAGTACAATAATGATGGAACCTTGGAAGTCACTACTGAGATGAAGCTGCCTGATGCCATCCAATGTCGACATGGCCTTCCCCTGATCCCACAATCGAACTGGATCCATCAATTATGGGCAACGAGGATGGGAATCATCCTCCGGCTTACTTTGTCCACAGGTCTGTCAAGCCCAAGCACGAGTTCGCTGACATGTTCCTGCATGCTGCATGGGGGTTGAAACTTGAAAGACACAACAAGTCAAGAAGCTCCATTCTTTTCTGTGGGGACGATCATCCCTCGGTTGCCGTGCCCATCCTCCCTAGTTCTTTCTCCTTTACCGATAGAGACATGGCGTGTCTTTGAGAAGAAATACTCTGGTCAAGGGCTTTGCCATCGAGCATTATTTCGCGAGGCTGCCGCTGCTCGTCTCTGGAGACGGCCCAATCGCCATCCATGTCAATGATCCATCCCCTGCTTGTGACCTTTGTATCCTTTCCAAGGTTCCCAAAATAGTCCTTTGCTTCTTTTCAATTGTTATGCTTTGACTTTTCTTTTTCTGACTTTTCTCCTTCTCTTCCTACTCATTCTATTTCGATGAACAGTCAATAATAAGATAATCATTGTTGCTTCAATTGTCTCTTCTGTCCACTCTCCCAAAGCTTGGATCTTTGGGTCAACTACCGTTTCAGAGCAGACCTTCCTGGACCACTCGTCGCACCTTGCTACATCTTCCCCTCCGCCGACTTTTACTTCAGAGCCCCTTGCAAGTTGTCGTCAGCAATCCCTTGCTCCTCCGCCGGAATATACATGATCGTCCAATGCACAATCCCAAATCACCATGAGCGTCGTTGCCAGTCGGCCCGAAAGTGCTTCTGCGCCTTGCACAATGATACCACAAAGCCAGGGTTTATACAACTACGCCGATACGGGGTATGCAGGCTCGGTGCAGTCAAATCCCTCTCGGACTTCTTCGCTCGCATCCTTCAAGACCAATTACTCCGTCTCGACTGCTCCTACCTCCTACTCTCCTACCTCTTCGGGTTCATACCGCACATGCGATTCTGCCGCCTCCTTAGACAAGATACTGGAACCCGTCTTCAAGAGGGTTCCTCAGCAAGTCTACGACAACATCCTCGATCAACTGCATTCAGTGCATACTGGAGCGAACCAATCAGGATGCATGACATGCTATCAACGCGATTTGCACGCCCTCTCCCTGACTTGTCGTCCTTGGGAGAAGGCTGTTCGTGCTAGACTGTGAGTAGGACTGATCAACTCCTTGGTTCTACCTTCAACTTGCCGTGGTGGTGTCTCATGAGACTAAGGATTATGCTGACCATACCAAGTTACAATCATATCCATATCTTCGGAAGTGATTCTCCGGCTCAGCTGAAGAAATGTCGACTGAAGAGGGGAAGCCGTTTGAAGCTGTTACGACGCACCCTTCGTGAGAGGAAATTGCTGGCCAATCTCGTCCTCGAACTCCGTGTCCCACATATAGACCTATTAATCACAACGGGTAAACACACTGCCCAATGGCAAGAATATCGAGACTTAGTCGCCTCGGTTGTCATGGTATGCCCGAACCTAGAACGGTTACTCGGCCTAACAGTCCCTTTCAACCATGAGTTTGATCGCCTCACTCACGCATTGTCAACACGCCGAAAATTAAAGGAACACACGTGGATTCTGTGCGAAGCGACGGAGACATCAGAAGCCTCCCCGCGCAGTGACTCCTGCCCTGGCAGTCTCGGACCCTTGCAGATGTTTGAGTTTCTGGATTATCATGCGTCATGGACCAATATGGAGACCTTGATGTTATACGGCTTGAATCAGACTGCTCTCGAACCAAGTGTCTTTCTTCGAATGCTGGATTGCTTGCCATCATTGCGCAATTTGTCTGTTTCAAATTTTGACGCCGATGCCTTTGCCGACAGTGCGCTGTTATGCCTGCCGCCATTGGAAACTCTACGGTTGGAGAACCTTCCCGGAATAACCGATACAGGTCTATCACAGTACACCTCACGGCCCGAGTCTGACAGCCTTACATCTTTGGTCCTGATCGAACCCAACATTGACTCGCTCCTGGTGGTCTCCAAGATGCTAGCATCATTACGAAGCTTAGAACGATTCACACTTGTGCAAACAAGCAAGTGCCCAACGCTAGACAATGCCGGGATCATATTCCAACCTCTTTTAGCGTCGTCTAGCCTCAAGTTCCTACACTGGGATGTTGCCTGCCCCAACCCTACCACAGCCCTCACTAGACTCGATTTCGCACCATTTATCAAACCGCTTAAACATTCAGAGACCCCGAATTCGCATCTTGCGCAGAGCATCCTCGCGGGTGGTTTCCCGTGTCTTGATGTCATGCGAGCACCATCTGATATCGAACCACCAGGCGCTCTACAGGCTGTCTGCCAACCAATTGCTCGCGGACAAGCACTGCTACAGCCAGACCGGTACAGCCTTCCTCGAAGCTCTCATGGCTCTGTCCCAACCCGACCTATGGCGCTCCCTGGGGGAAATAATTTGACATCTGCGCGGATACGGGCCCAAACTTTCATTGACATGGCCGCAAAGGACACTGAGAATGGAATGCCAGTAACCATCACAGACTACTCTGACTCTTACGTACCTGACAACGCCCTGGAAGAAGGTTCTGACGATGAACTCGAAGCCGATATGGAAATGGACGAGACTGGGTTGTGGGAAACACCTTTAGACCGACCAAAGTGCAATCCAATACCAGAGGACCAAGAAGGGCCTGTCACTGTGTTCGATTCCCGGATGCCTTCGTACATGGGCAGGATCGGAGCCAAGACCAGTGCAAAAGATACATCCATCCCACGTTTCATGCTACGCCCTGATATTTCGGGACAGGAAGCTGATGGGGGTTTGGTTACTTGGAACCATATCCTAACGGCAAATCAGTCTTTGACCTTCGCTGCGGGAGTGGGAGTGAATTGCTTTGGCACCAAGGGTATCACAAGTCCCAACGTTGACGAGCCTCCGTCCCCCGCGTCCACATCAACTCCGCGGTTCGGCTGGGGCAGCATCGGTAGTCGCTCCACAGTAGCCACGAGCCCACCGACACCAATCACGCCCATGACACCAATGACTATGTCATCCGCGGCCGCGCTTCCTTGGGAGAAGGATACCTGTACAGGATCCTGGAATTACAACCACACGCGCGGTCGGGAGTGGTGGTTCCATATGGAACGAGAACGTCCTGGTAAATCCCAACTCTACGACGTCAAACGACTTCTTTAGGGTATTAAGCTCTGTACCTCCAGGAGTCTGTGCTCTACTTTCTTCTGAAGCATACTATGCGGCGGCGGTTCTCAAATACTATTTCCAACATGCACATACATACGCATCGAATGGCGTTTACGGACGGACAAACAGGCGAACGATTCACCCTGCCGGGTTGCACATGACTCCTCACGAATCCGATCTACATCTTATTCTCACCTATTCCAGGCTGGATCTGCTATCATCTTTTTCTCATATACCCTCTGATGCGGAAGGCTTGGCTCCTCTTGCTACTTTGAACATACAACATCACACCGTAACACTTGATACCCTACGCTCTATTCTCATGACTCAAATTATCCTTTGACAAAAGAACATCTACTTGTTGGGTATTCTCTCTCTACAACTTTCTTTTCATTCCATTTCTTTTCATTCCATTTCTTTTCATTTTCTTATATATAATCACCACCGACGCGGTTGGCGGACCTTTCCCCGGCACTCTTTGGAAATTGGATGGGCCTAAACATTCGAAATTATTTCGAACATGGAAAACGCTTTTCCTTGCACATGATTTCAAGTACTTGCGGGTCATCTATTGACTGTGCTCTGATCTCTAGTCCAGACCTTAGATTTGTACTAACTGTCAATGTAACGTAATGTCTCAATGAGTTCGCTCAGGCGAGTTGATGTACCTGATAGATGTAGCGTAGACACGTTCCCTTATTCAGTTCTGTCTGTAAAGTAAAGAGTAACTACGTCCTCCCGACTAACCTCCATGACTCACTCCTATCTTTTTATTTTTTGAACTATACAAACAATATAAAAAGATAATCATCCGTCGTAGCGCAAATTATATTGAACTGGACGTACGTAGATACACATCGCAAGTAGAGGGAACAAGAGTCTAACGCGAGAAGAGAGAGAAAACACCAGGTAACGGTGAGATTAGACATAAATACCCATGTTCGTATCCTTCTTCTTAGCCTGGACTTCAGCGATGGCATCGACGTAGTTCTCGTGGCCGATCTTGCTCAGTCCTTTCCGGAGGGCGATCATACCAGCTTCCACACAGACGGCCTTGAGTTGGGCACCGCCGAACTCATCCGTGCTGCGCGCTAACTCTGCCCAGTTAACCGAGTCCTCAACGCTCATCTTTCGCGAGTGAATCTGGAGAATGTTGGCACGGGCTTCCTCGTTAGGAAGGGGGAACTCGATTTTGCGGTCTAGACGGCCGGAACGGAGGAGGGCTGGGTCGAGGACGTCGACACGATTGGTGGCGGCGAGGACCTTGATTCGGTCGTCGGAGGCGAATCCGTCGAGCTGGTTGAGCAGTTCCAGCATGGTTCGTTGGACTTCACGGTCACCGGATTTCTCCGAGTCGAAACGCTTTGTGCCTACGGCGTCGAGCTCGTCGATGAAGATGATCGAGGGGGCTTTCTCTTTGGCAAGGGCGAAGCAGTCCCGGACAAGCTTCGCTCCGTCACCGATAAACATCTGCACGAGCTGGGGACCGGCGAGCTTAAGGAAGGTGGCGTTTGTCTCTGCTGCGCAGGCTCGGGCGAGAAGGGTTTTACCTGTACCAGGAGGTCCGTACATGAGAGCACCTAACAATATACGCGT
Source organism: Aspergillus kassunensis (assembly GCA_027569205.1). NCBI lineage: Eukaryota > Fungi > Ascomycota > Eurotiomycetes > Eurotiales > Aspergillaceae > Aspergillus > Aspergillus kassunensis. The sequence goes on from JAPDEQ010000062.1 coordinate 147,910, forward strand.
CAGTCAAGAGATCCGCAGATAACATAACACTGAAAGCCGGGTGCAATTTTCGTTCGTACCTTTAGGTGCCTTGATACCGAGCTTCTTGAACCGATCCGCCTCCTTCATGGGCCATACTATAGCCTCAACAATCTCCTCAATCTGCTTATCCAAACCACCAATATCTGTGTACTTCTCCGTGGGCTTTTCATCGACCTCCATCGCTTTCACACGGTTGTCATATTCGGCAGGTAGGGTATCGAGGACGAGGTATGAGTCCTTGTTGAGACCAATGAGATCACCGGGCTTCAATTTCTCGTGGTCTACCAAGCCGATAAGGGGGAGGTAAATGGTCTGACGGGTCGATGTTTTGATGACAGCCGATTTGCCTACCCGGGTAGCATCCAGATCGATGTTAGCGCCCTCCTCGGCAGCGTCAGCTTCAACGTCTAGATCCAGTAATTCGACAACATTGCCGACGAGATATGGTAGTTGTCTAACAGGTCATAGATCAGTAAAAACAAAACGAAGGCCGCGGAAGCAACTGCATCTGTTTGGGCGAACAGCTCATAAAAGGAAATCCGTTTCGCCACGCCGACAACGGATCAAAGTATTTGCTGCTCACCTGTTGTTCTCTATCTTTTCTTGATTGTCCTTGACTTTCTCCCTCATTGTATTCTGCTCGTGCGTCAACCGCTGATACTCGCTCTTCATTATACGGAGCTCATTCTCCAGCATCCGCCGCCGCTTGACAATGTCCGCTGTGCTTGAACCAAGAATCTCCTCATCTAGAAAATCTTCTTCCTCGTCCTTCTTCTTTGAATCGGCATCCTGCATTTCGGCATCTCCGTCGCCGCCGGGCTGCTTGCCGTCGCCGCCATCACCTTGCTGCTTCTTGTCTCTCTCATCGCGCTCAAGTTCGTCGAGATCTTCTAGGGTCGACATTATTGCAGTTCGGAATAGAGAAGAATATGATTGAGTATGTCGGTGTTGAAAGAGGTGAAAGTATGATGAAAGGAAGGGTAGGTGTAATACGATGGAGCTGGTCGACGAATGCTCTGAGCTCCAGCCAAACAACGTCAGCTGTCCTGCCTATATCACGTGACCGCATTACAAATTCTCCTTCAGTAACTAACTTAACCTAATTAACTGATTAGTTACTCCGTAGTCAACTAACAAACTAATTATAACCATGTTCTATACCTTGTCCAGTGCGACTCCATGAGATCTTAATAGTGAAATACAATTCCTGTGTTGTACGGAGCAGAAGTAGCCGATAATGCAGTGTTGACACACTGATAAATACAGACTTCACAGTATATATCCTGATACTTCTAGTATTCTTCCATCCAAAGCTCGGCTTTGGCGACAAGGACTTTAAAGTCCGAGCATAAAGTTGCCCTCAAAAATAGCTATAGGGGTTTTGTTTATGCATGACCATGTTTCCAAAATTCTTGATCATACGATCGCGCCCAAACTTGAGAATACGAAACCGTGAAATAAAGTCGTCGTTGTTAACTGGGAGAAGGTCAGTCAGTAAGTATATGATAAGTTTCATGGATTTAAGAGAGAGCTGGATTATGTGAAGTCGTTTCGCAAGAGAGAAAAAACCGAGTTGATCTTGTATGAGAACAGATAAGGGGGGTTTCTCACTATAACCGCCACACATCCTTCGTTTCCCAGTGAATTCCGACCGGCCGTGGAGCATTCTCCAATTATCGAAGACTAGCATTCATCAGTAAGTTTTCTGCTTGATTCGGTACAGTACAATGATGAACTCACGGAGTGCTGTTCCCGGCTTCAGCTGAGTCCAGATTTCCATTTCCGGTCGGCGAATGATCTCATTGAAGTGGCTCGCTGCTTCGTACCAGGCCTGTTGCTCATCCAACTTCCAATCCATCTTCACGACCCGGTCATAATTATTCCAACGAATTTGTTGCATGATAGGGCCCTTATATGAACGAACACCAAAAACGGGTTTTTGAGTCAAGGGCTGTACGACAATGTCCGCATTCCCACTTGAGTGGTATGAGTGTTTCGTTGACTGTAGAGTAACAGCATGCCCCTTATTCTCCTTTTGAAGAGTTTGTGTTGCTTGAAAACCGTCGACAAGTAAGCTAGCACCTCCCTCGCCGTCTGTATGGGATAGAAGGTGAAACAGTTGGAGTCGTGACGGGTCCGTGAAATATGTGTTATCTGTGTGTGCACCGAGGGGCTCTGTTGTGTACGCGGTATCTTTAAAGGTCAAGTCGGCCGTGAAATCCCAGAAACCACCTAGAGATATCAGCGGGGCTCCAGGCTTCTTGAGATTATTCAATCCTACCATAATGAGTATGCCTAATAAAAGCTATTCGTTTCAAGAGGGCTTCTGTGGATTCGGGATCAACCGGTGTGTCTTCGACGAAACAGAACCCCCACGTATACTGCGTCGGTGTTAAAAGAAAAAATTCCAACGCGAAAGCTAGGGCAATACTTACGACATTCTCAAGCCAACGTAATACCCCTATATCTTCAGACATAACACTCGAATAAGATACTGTTGGGGAAATAGGATTCGATGGTGCTTGTGTCCTAAACTTCCTGATAGAGAGGTCAGAGGAAAGTCAATCCCATGATGTGGTATATATGTATATATATACCGTAATATGGCCGTAGCCTTGGGGCGCTTGCGAAGTCCAAGCCTATTGCTGTGTCGAGACTGGTTCTTCAGGTATTCGTAAGGATGAAAACTGACGTGCCCGTCAGACCCTATAAACGAAGGTCAGTCCCGACTTGAAGCTTCAGTCTGAAAGTTCTTACAAGTCAGCTCGACGCCATCTTGAACACCTTTGGTTTTTACGACACTGATGTCTTTTGGGATCTAATTTCATGGTTAGTAATGTGTAGGTTTCAGTTGTGTATAAGAACAAGGGCCATGACTATACCGAAAAAGTGTCAACAATCCGCTGCCTTGTATCTGGATGAACACACATCGAGCATTGACAGTTGTCCCTTCATTGGACAAGAGTCAATTAGGTTCATTCTCAAGCCGAATTAACATGAATCAATCATACCTAAGCCACCATTTTCCACTTATCACACGTTAGCCAATGCATCAAGTTCGGACAAAGATTCCCTTAAGGATACCTACAAACCCCTAGTCACACCACGAGCAATAGGGACTTCCTCCACTAGATCACTACGGTCTGCTTTCTTGACCGGGCTGGAAAGAGGTGGAGGACTGCCTGGGACGTCAATATCTTCCTCTGGTAAAGCTTTGATATCTTCCTCTGCTGGAGCTTTGACATCTTCCTCTGTTAGATCTTTGACATCTTTCGCTGATACCTCGCTGACCGAAGAGCTTCTCCGCAGCGACTGAGGGGGAAGAACCCTGGCACGGGAGAGAGGTCGTGCACAGCAACCGAAAAATCGCGATGTAGTTGATCGAGGGACAACATTCTAAACACAAATCTATATTTAATTAAGTTCTCACAGAGACTCGATTGACGCTTATTGGCGAAAGGATTTACCTGCAAATCACTTACCAATCCATTCTGTTTAGGAACCCTGAGTCTTTCGTTAGCGATTTCCGGGAGACGAAGGTTTTTCAGGTCTAACCCAGAATATTTGAGAGACCTGAGAGCCCGATGCAACGGTACTCTCATCATTACAGCTCCTAATTATTTTGAAGAGGGAAAGTGGTTCTGGGCCTGGATAGTGGATTTCTGAACATGAAGTGAGGATCCGCCGCGTTCTCCGGACATACCACAATTTCAGGGACAATCACGTGTCGTTTCAGATCATCTTTCACTATTCAGTCCGACATCCGTGTCAACTCTGCTGTACCTAGTCTTGAGGACCACAAGAGCGATCGGTGTTTAGATACGGGCGGCGCGCCCCGGTTAGATTAGAGTGTGAATCTACGTACCCTGATGATCACCAGATACGACAGTCTTTGGCTTGATATACCGGGAATTTAATGCTTCGTCTACTCCCAAGTATACATCACATTAATGAGCTTCACAGGAAAAAGGCCTGCGGATGAAAAAGAAAATTGAACGTAATAAGTACGTAGGAGGTTGCTAGACTAAGCATCGACTCGGGGTATCTACCTGAGGAAAATCGAGGAGCTTCGTATCGTCTCTTCTGGAAAACGTCTCTCCGTTCACGCCGAACAATGATGCCATTCCCATGCCTTCCAGAAACAACGCCAAATGATAATTATAGACCAAAAAACAGGAAGAAAAGAGGCGAGCAAAAAGAAAACAATCATCGACCCAAAGCCCATACATCTAGAGTGTCATCAATGCTATACTTCCATGTTGATTTGCCTGAATATAGATATATAGTCGATCAAATCCAGAGCGAACAACGCAAGAGCGCAGCGTAGAAGAGAAAGAACAGAGTATTAACACCTGCGAAAGTTAGTATTCAGCCACCAAACGAGAGACGCCGGTATGCTTACATTCTGTAGAAACAGCCGCCCTCTGCGAAACGAGTCGGATCCTGTGTCTCAAGCTTGTATGAGAGGCTAATGTCGAGGTCACGCGGGTTCTTGTCATTTGGCTTGTTTACGAGCACGCCATTAACAGTCTCCTCCTCCTCAACGGTCAAAACATCACGCAAGTAGAACACAGTCTGTTTCCAGTGGGTGTATTTCGCGTGGGGGCCTGTGGAAAAGGTGATTGGCTTGTGGCATGCACCAAACTCAATATCGAACCAAGCGATCACAGCATGGACAAAGTCGTTTCGCTTCACGGTAAGCGAGTAGGGAACCTCAAAGGCGAGATCCTCCTTGGTGACTGTGTAGAGGTCAAAGGCAACAACGGGGCAAGGATCAGTAACGAGAGCTTTGAGCTCAACGGTATCAACAAGAGGCTCTGTGAGAGCAATCTCCTTCATCGGGCTGTAGTCAAATCCATACACATTGTCCCAGACTAAATTCGATCAGCATATAGTTCAAGCAAGATCTAGCCGAGCCATATTAGAATGTTGCTTACATCCAATCTTGTCATCCTTGTAGTCACCATCCTCGATACCGGCTAGATACATGGTGGCCTTGTCAGGGAAGATCTTGCCGCCCTGGACAAGATATGTATCGCGCGCATAAAGGACGGTGTCCAGCATAGACTCGTAGAGAAGGAAATAGCCCATCCACTCGGAGATGATAATATCAACCTTGGGGAAAGGAAGATGAACCTCCTCCATCTTCCCTTGGAGCAATGTGATCTTGTTCGAGAGACCGTTGGCGGCAACGATCTCACGGGCCTTTTCAATAATCGATGACATATCGACTCCAATTACGTGCTTGGCGCCGGACTTCGCAGCAAACCTTCGGACGCAAAATGTCAGACCAGAGTCTAGCAGAATTCATGGTGTAGGTACATACATGCTGAGAATTCCAGTTCCACAGCCGACGTCGAGAACAACCTTGTCCTTGAAGATATGGCGGTTCTGGTAGATAGAATCGCGGTACGACCTGGTCCGAACATCGTCTTTCTAGAAGTGAATCCAAATGGTTAGTCAAGGATTTCCTAAGACTCTCCGCTTGACAATGAACTTACAAGCATTTCCTCGTGGATTCCTGAGCGAAGTGTCAGATTAGCAATAGGGCAGAAAGTATGGTGGCCTGGAGAAATTCACCATGATGATCATAACTATTACTCAAGTTAGCAAATAGGCCCAATGGATGGGAGTTTATTCGGCTCATACCTAGTGAAGTAACGCACTTCAGCATGGTCCATACCAACCATGCGGTCAGCGCTACTGGTGATAGCCTGTTGCTCGGCTTCGCTCATTTTGACAAAGGATTCTTGATATGCGGGGAAAATAACTTTGAAGACTCGGGGGTAGATGGCAAATATGGGTGACAGATATGAAATCTATGTGTAGTGAAAGGATATCTGCAGAGCAGGAAGAGAGAGAGCCTTGAGAGCAAATATGTGCCTAGTGTACGGAGTAGATTTTCCAGTTCCAGTCTCGCCGCTTTTTTTTGGACTTTTCCCTCATTATCTAGTCGGAATTTCTCCTCTAAAAGTGTCTAAAACGCACTAGTATGAGATTGGTCTAGCGCGCCTGATCTGACTTATCTCCATGTGACTCTGAAAGCCCTATCTTATGATTAGGGCTTGTCACCATTGCCGTAATATAAGGAAATGATGCGGAAGTGCAAAGGTTCCAATGTCAAAAGTGAGATCTTCGGAAACAATCATCGTAAATACCACCTGCAGCAACTCATACTGACAGCATTTTTTTATATCCCATTCATGGAGGAGCAGCGGCGGCGTTCCGTAGTTATTGCGGAACCATTCTTGCCAAGATGTTACTCCGCCAGAGCTTCCTCAGACTAGCGCCATCCCCTACTACTCCGTACTCCGGTATGAACTTACCTGTCTCTGTCCTCATTGTACATTGGAGATAATCCTACACAATGATACTAAGGCCGGCGGCAAGGAAGCCCTATTATATCCTAGTCCTTCTTCTGTTCGCAACTTATTTCCAGGAGTCTTCTGCCTCGTTAGGTGACCATCTTCCTGACTTCAAATCTTGTGTCAAGGTGCGCCCATTACACCGAGCGCTGCGATTTAAACAGGCTAACATGAGCAGATATGCGAGGCTGAGAACTGTCGAGATGGGAACTCAGCAATTCGTATGTTTCTACTCAAATGAGCATTGGAGGATGAACTTCGTGGCTGATTTATACACTTTTAGCTTTCCTTCTCCGTACAATGCTTTGGACGTGTCCCGCCGAATGCGATTATACCTGCCAACATGTCGTGACAGACCGTCGGGTCGCTCGCGATCCACCGATGCTCAGTCCCGTGGTCCAATTTCATGGAAAATGGCCATTCCGCAGAATCCTCGGCATGCAGGAACTGTTCTCTGTCCTCTTCTCCGGCCTTAATCTTCTCGCCCATTGGTATGGAATGTCTCGACTTCGCGAAACGACCCCAACATGGCATCCCTTACAGAAGTACTATGTTGCCTTCGGATACAGTGGTCTAGCAACCTGGACTTTTAGCATGATCTTTCACGCCCGCGATTTCTCTTTGACCGAGAAGCTTGACTATTATGGAGCCGGTGCTAGTGTGTTGTATGGGCTATACCTCGCGATGATACGGATATTCCGTCTAGACAAGGAACAGCCCAGATACAAAGCGACGTTGCGGCGTCTTTGGACTGTCGTCTGCATTGCCCTCTATGTTGTCCATGTCTGCTATCTCAGCTTCTGGTCGTGGGACTACACATACAACATGATTGCGAACCTCGTGGTCGGCATGATCCAGAACACACTCTGGATTTGTTTCAGCGTTGTGCGATACCAGAAGACTGGAAAGACCTGGACGCTCTGGCCCGCGATGATCGTAGTTTGGATAATCTTGGCCATGAGTCTTGAGCTCTTGGACTTTCCACCATGGTATGCGCTTATCGATGCCCATAGCCTGTGGCACTTGGGAACGGTTATTCCTTGTGCGTGGTGGTACATGTATGTTATCTGTTTTGAGCCAGACGGTCGAAAACAACAGGCGCTAACCCTTGACAGGTACCTTATTAAAGATATCCAAGATGACGTGGCTGGAGAAAGATTGAAAGCTTAATATAGCTGAAAAATGAGTACTTCTGAAAGTTGAAGGTACTAACTTCTTGTGACCATTAGAATTCACTAAAATTTACCCAGTCGGTTAGCCTATGGTACTCAAAGTCAGATGTCCGTCCAGATGACAAGATGTCCCGTATCTAAGTCTCAGGTGGACGGCGGCGTAGTCTTGATTTGATATAAATATCCGCACAGCCACAGATTGCATAAGAGAAAATTTCTTCATGACATGGTGACATTGGCAATATACAGACACTACATATATAACCGGTACACCCATACTACCCAAATCATACCCAAGATTCGACTGTTTCGTTCAGATCGGCAAACCGTTGGGACTTATTTTCACGTGACCGCCGGGGGATTGAGTACAAGCAAGGAGGAACCCACGTCTGTCTCACTCCTCTTGCTGCAATATTACACATTTTTTTCTCCTCTTACTCTCCTGGATCTGCTCTTCACAAATTAATTGCCGCCTGGAGGTGTGTTATTAGATATTTGTCCATATTCGCCCCAATTCGCGCCACGATGGCGTCCCCCGAAATCAAGAAGGCAATCGCAGAAGCCGCATCGCAGTATGCGAAGCCAGAAGGGAAGGTCTTCCAGTATGGTACTGCTGGCGTAGGTGACTTTGCAATCCCCATCTTTATATATATTGGGTTACCCTTGACGCTAATCAATGCTTTTGTCGTTGACAGTTCCGTATGAGGGCGTGAGTATTTCTCCTGTTGATATCGTTTTATCCCTTCGAGGATCTGCTCCCCGCATCCAGCATACCCCGCGATCGGGATTTGTTTGCCCATTCCCTAACTCGCTTTCCCATCAGTGACTACCTCAACACAGTTGTATTCGCCGTTGGTTTACTCGCAGGGCTTCGCTCCAAGAAACTCAGTGGGCAATGGGTTGGCGTTATGGTCACTGCTAGCCACAACCCTGCGGAGGATAATGGCGTTAAATTGATTGACCCAATGGTAAGTTGTAATTTCAAGTATACACTGGCATTGGCTAACATATCATGATAGGGTGAAATGCTAGAGGTATGTTTTCTGGATGTCCACTCCCCAGTCAAAGTCAATTTCTCACCACCATCCAACAGGCCGAGTGGGAAGCATATGCGACAAAACTTGCCAATGCCTCGCTAGATACCATCGCCGATGTATACGAAGAACTCGTCAAAGAGATTGATGTTAGCATGGAGAACCCCGCACGTGTTGTCTTCGCTCGCGATACTCGGGCATCTGGCTCTCGTCTTGTGGGAGTTCTCAATGCTGCTCTCACCGCCACTGACGTCGAGTTCCTTGACTTGAAGTTCATGACTACTCCTCAGCTACACTATATTGTCCGATGCAAAAACACGCTAGGCACACAATACGAGTACGGCGAACCGACTGAGCAAGGTTACTATGAGAAACTCGCCTCTGCTTTCAAGAAAGTAATGCGAGGCGTCAAAGTCAGCGGCTCCCTGACGGTTGATTGCGCGAACGGTGTCGGTGGGCCGAAGTTGAGAGACCTCATAAAATATCTACCTTGTGCTGAGGAGGGTGGCATCGACGTTAAGGTTTTAAATGACGATGTCATCAACCCTGACAGCCTGAACTTTGATGTATTTATGCCGGTCAGCCGCTCTCGCTGATAGTCCGCTAATTTTCCTTACAGTGTGGTGCCGACTATGTTAAGACAAAGCAACGCGCTCCTCCGTCTTCAAAAGCGGCTGCCCTTGATCGTTGTGCCTCGCTAGATGGAGATGCTGATAGGATCATCTTCTACTTCCTCGATGAGAGCAACGTTTTCCGCATGCTTGATGGTGATCGAATTGCCACCCTTGCGGCTTCATTTATTGGCGATCTTGCTCGCAGTGCAGGAATCGCGAACAAGCTCAAGATCGGTGTTGTCCAGACGGCCTATGCCAACGGAGCCAGCACAGACTACATCGAAAAGGTTCTAAAACTTCCCTCGGTTTGCACAAACACGGGTGTGAAGCACCTTCACCATGCCGCTCTGCGTTTTGATGTCGGTGTCTACTTTGAGGCCAACGGACACGGCACAATCACCTTCTCTGAAAATGCTCTTAAGACCATCAAAAGTGCAGAGCCCCAGTCACCGGCTCAGCAGCGCTCACTGGAATGTCTTGATGCGCTCACAGACCTTATTAACCAAGCCGTTGGTGATGCGCTTAGCGACATGCTTTTAGTTGAAGTTATCCTCGCCCACAAGGGCTGGAGCCCCAAGGAATGGCTGGCTACTTACACGGACCTCCCCTCCCGCCTCGTTCGTGTAGAAGTCGCCGATCGATCCATCTTCAAGGCCTACGACGCCGAGCGCAAGCTCGAGTCACCTCCTGGCCTCCAAACCAAGATCGAGTCTCTGCAGTCCCGCTACAACAAGGGGCGAAGCTTCGCCCGTGCAAGCGGCACCGAGGACGCTGTACGTGTCTACGCCGAGGCGGCCAGCCGATCCGAGGCAGACGATCTTGCTACCCGTGTTGCTAATGCGGTCCGTGATGCTGGTACTAAAGAAGTCATTCAGTAGTTTTAGAGCTATCTTGGCAATGTATGAATCATTTGAAAGAGCCATGTTTGCGGAGCTATTGAAGGGGAGCCATGTGACTCTCCAAAAATGTCAATGAGAATTATTTACGATTTAACCACTTTACCCTGTCTTTCACGTAATAGGGACATATGACGAATTGAATGTCTCCTTATTATAGACAACTAGGTCTTTTTGCTTCAATTATAAAGGTATTCAATCTGAGACTTGTACAAAAACAACGGGCATAAGCCATTACTTTTTCTTTCTCATCAAAAGAGCGTTAACGTTCTTCCTGATCCATATCATCCCTCGACCTTTTTCCTTTCCCAAACTTCTTTCCTCGACTCCCTTTCTTCTCCTCAAAGTTCTTCATCTCCGTAATCGCCTGCCGTTGAGCCTCCGCAACTCGATCAGCCAGAACCATCACCTCATCCTTCGCGGCATCATGTTCCTTCAACTTCTTGCCTAGCGCCCATTCAATCCGCATCCAGACTTCAAGATCGTACTGGGTTACAAAGCTTATGGCTACACCGCTCTTGCCGGCACGTGCTGTTCGACCAACTCGGTGAATGTATGTTTTGCTGTCCATGGGGAGATCGAAATTCAAGACTACATCGACAGAGGGGATATCGAGACCACGGGCAGCGACATCCGTGGCGACTAGGATGTCTCGGCTACGAGAGCGGAATTTGTTTAAGGCGCCGAGACGTGCAGACTGGCTGAGCTGACCGTGTAGTGGGACAGCGCCGAAGCCGAGTGAACGGAGCATGAATGCGACACGTTGGGTTTCGTTAACTGTTGTTGTGAAGATGATGGCGGACTGTCCGGCAAATTCATTGAGGAGGTAAACGAGGTAGAGGTTTTTATGTTTGTGCGGGATACAGAGGTATGATGCTTGGAGGGTTGAGACGGTTTGGTACTTGCTAGACACAGATACACGGAGTGGGTTTGAGAGGGATGCGCGCTGTAGCGATTCAACTTTGGAGCTCATCGTTGCGGAGAAGAGGTAAGTGTTGCGGGATCGGGGGAGGACTTTGAGGATTTTATCGAGGGCGTCTCCGAAGTCCATGTCTAGGAGACGATCTGCTTCGTCCATGACGAGGTATTTCAGGTTGCGGAGAGAGAAGCCCTTTGTGTTCTCAAGGTGATCGAGGAGACGACCGGGGGTTGCGACGATGATGTGAGGTTTCTTGCCGAGGGCGATGGATTGGGCGACCATGTCCATGCCACCGACGATGACGGCGCAGCGGACGCCAATTGTTGAACCAAGGCTTTCAAAGGCCTGAGATATCTGATAAGCTAATTCTCTGGTTGGAGCCATGACGAGGCCGAAGAGGGACTGAGGGGACTCCATAAGTGCTTGGAGCATAGGAAGCGCAAAGGCCGCTGTCTTTCCACTTCCGGTTTCTGCAAGACCGATCACATCGCGGCCCTCGAAGGCGAGAGGAATTGCCTGCGCTTGAATCGGAGTTGGCGCCTTGTATCCCATAGTCTCACAAGCTTCACATAGTTGATCTATGATTCCCAGCTCTTTGAAAGTCTTTGGCGTCTTGGCCTCGCCATCTTCTTCGCCCGCTTGTTGATCGTTCGTAATAGACTTGTGAGAAGTAGAGGATTCGGAATCGGAGACATCGTTGTTTTGCAGCTGCTCTTGAGTAGTCTTGCGCTTCTTAAGAGCCGGCATGGTGTATTTAGGATATAAGGTTGTCAATTAAAGTATGGAAGACGATTTCATCATGGATAAAAAAAGTTTAGGTATATGGGGACCGGCAGAACAGTTGATCCGGCTTTGCGGAGCCGGAGTTCATCTTTTTTTCCGCCCAGAAAAAAAGTATCGGCCAGACGTGAAGAGCGAAGAACTCTTTTGTCTGATTATCCTCTCTACAAACTCATCAACCATGGCTAGACGTACTAAAAGCACGAAGCCACCAAGTGGCCCTTCCAATGGCAAGGGCAGCGCATCCTCCATCAGTAAAACTCCAAAGTCAATGGTCATTCGAGTTGGAGGCCCCCGAATCGGCAGCAGTGTAAGCCAGCTAGTGAAAGATGTTCGTTTGATGATGGAGCCAGATACAGCAGTGCGGTTGAAGGTAAGTCTCTCATGGGCGCCATGGTTTTCGCAATATCCAAGCCAACTCTAATGGAATAATCCAGGAACGTACATCCAACAGACTACGGGATTTTACAGTCATGGCTGGTCCCCTCGGTGTCACGCATCTCATGCTATTCTCCAAGTCGTCAACCGGAAACACGAATATGCGCTTAGCGCTCACACCGCGCGGTCCTACACTCAACTTCAAAGTGGAAAATTACTCGCTCTGCCGAGACATTGAGAAAGCCCAGAAGCGCCCAAGAGGTGGAGGCCAGGACCATAAGACGCCGCCATTGCTCGTGATGAATAACTTTAACAACCCTGACGCCGATGAAAATTCGAAAGTACCCAAGCGTCTTGAAGGCCTCACAACCACCATCTTCCAATCTCTCTTTCCGCCCATCAACCCCCAAGCTCAACCTCTCTCCTCAATTCGTCGTGTGATGCTCCTTAACCGAGAACCCGCTTCCAACAAGGAGGGATCCTACGTGTTAAATCTGAGACACTTTGCGATCACTACGAGGAAAACAGGAATTTCGAAACGCATTCGACGGTTGGACCCTAAGGAAGTACGGAACAGGGAAAAGCACAAGTCCGCTGTTCCTAATCTGGGTAAACTAGAAGATGCTGCAGACTATATTCTAGATCCTTCAGCTGCCGGTTATACATCTGCTAGTGAAACGGAGCTGGACACAGATGCGGAAGTTGAGGTTTCAGGTACAACCACTAGAAAAGTTTTGACAAAGCGGGAAATGCAGCGCATGAGATCCGGGGAGAAGGTCGATAAGAAGACGAGCACACCAGAAGTTGAGAAACGAGCAGTTAAGCTAGTTGAACTAGGCCCGCGATTGAAGCTTAGATTGATCAAAGTCGAGGAGGGGTTGTGCGATGGAAGAGTGATGTGGCACGATTATATCAACAAGTCTCAGAAAGAGGTCGATAACCTTGACAAGAGCTGGAATAAGAAGAACAAGGACAAAGCACAGCGTAAGAAGATCCAAAAGGAGAACGTTGAACGGAAGAAGCAGGACAAGGCCAAAGCTCGCGCTGAGGGCAAGGAAGTTGAGAGTGAGGAGGGCCTGGATGAGGAGGATATCGGTATGGACGATGACTGGTTGAGCGATGACGGCGATGAGGAAAACGAGGAAGCGGACAGCGACGAATCCATGGAAGAATAAGAGATCTGCTTATGCATATCACCATCAAGCAGTCTATACGCTCTCGCTGTCTACTACATGTCATTGTAATGCTTCTGCGTTGGGGAATCAATGGGGAATCACGCTCGCCTTTCTGTTCAGTCAACGCCACCTAAGGAGTATAGCTTCCATCCGTGATCCCTCCCTGCGACGAGTGCTTATAATCAGGAGACTCCAACCACCCACTTCAACCACTCAAGAGCGTTCAGCTAGCTTTTCAAAGGACGAAACGCCTGCTATGTATTCCAGATTTCTCGACTGCATGTGTGGGCTGTGCAGTGCCTAATAACCTAGGATATAAAATTATACCCACATTTCTTCGCCTTCAGATATAGTAGTCCTCTTGTGTTCAATAAATCATCATGGTAGGTGTCAGGTCATATCATTGCTTCAACTTCTCCTCCACAATTCGCCCAACCATCTTCTCCAGAATACTCATATTCCCACCCGCCGTACCAGCAAAGTACGCCTGGACCCCCTTCTCAACATACTTGGCCACAACATCCATCTCAACATTCACAAAGTCCCCAACTTTCTTTGCCGCCGTAACAATCTTTTCCTGCGTATACGCAATAAGCATAACCTCGAACCACCCCTCAGGCCCATCTTCCACTCTGGTGACCGTCAGACTCGCCCCATCAAGCGTAATAAATCCCTTCTCAACAATGTATTTCAAAGTGTCGATGTCGCGTGGTTGGAGCCGGAAGACTAACGAGTTCTCATCTGGCGTTACGGCGAGAATCTTCGCGATTGTGTCAACGTGGCCTTGAACGATGTGTCCGCCCATCCGTGTTTCGCCTTTCACGGCGCGCTCGAGGTTCACTGTTGATGTCTCGGTTAGGGCGCCGAGGTTTGTTCGGCGGAGAGTTTCGGGTGCGACGCCGACCTTGAACCATGATGGTTCGAAGGCGGTTACGGTGAGACAGGCTCCTGAGTAGGTCATCAGTTTTATTCTGGAGACAGAGGATGCGTGGAGGCAATGATATCAACGTATCAATGTTGGAGGAAGGGGAGGTGGCGGTTGGTTGATATGGGATTGATTGCATACCATTGACACTAATACTATCTCCCAGATGCACATCCGTCAAAATATCCTCGCAATCGGTGATGGTCAGCGACGTTCCCCCGCCCCCGCTTGCGGTGGTGTCGAGAGGCTCGAGGGACGAGACCGCTGGGTCCGGTTAGCTCAGATCATCAGAAAACTTGACCGATGCACTCACTCCCGATCTTTTCAACGAGTCCGGTAAACATGGCGGAAGAAGAGGAGGATTCGGCTCGAGATATCCGCAGAAAGATGCGAGTGATCGGTGTCGAACTTGGCGGAAGAGGCGGATCGACCTCGGCTTTTGATTGTCGGCGATGGCCCGGGCTCCAATTTGGAGAGCTTCTCGATGCATAGACTTGGCTTTCTTTGCTACTATTCTTCTTTCCTAGATCAATTCATACTTGGCTTGGTGTATTGTCTCTCGGTTGTACAGAATGAATGTGACTCTCAAACTACAGCGGGCGTTCATTGCTCGGCGACCTTTTCTCCGACAATCGACCAAGAGCAGCAGCAACATCTTGCGGCACGCGACACAATGGCGCTCTTATTCCATTCCACTGCCTGCAGCCCACGGGACATTGCCTTTGCAGGGCATCCGAGTACTTGATATGACGAGAGTTCTTGCTGGGGTGAGCATATTCTGTAATCCAAGGGCCACTGCTTGTGCGGGGTATATACTAATCGTTGTTTCGATTGCAGCCATATTGCACACAGATCCTAGGAGACTTGGGGTAAGTACCAGCTTACTGGTGATTAAACTACAGCGCCATCCTAAACCGCTACGAACAGAGCCGACGTGATCAAAGTGGAACATCCTGTGCGAGGAGATGATACTCGAGCGTGGGGCCCTCCGTACGCCACACCTAAGGATGCTTCACATAAGGGTCCTGGTGAAAGCGCTTATTATTTAGCAGTATGTGGCACTGCTCAAGTCAAGCCTGGCTAGACAATCCATTGACCATGGACGATTAGGTCAACCGAAACAAGAAGTCAATCGGACTCTCATTCGCTCATAAATCCGGCGTGGAGATCTTACACCAGCTGGTCAAGGAGTGCGATGTTCTCGTCGAGAACTACCTCCCCGGGGGCCTCAAGAAATACAACATGGATTACGAAACATTACGGGAGATCAACCCCAAACTCATCTATGCAAGTATCACTGGATACGGCCAAACGGGGCCATACAGCAACCGAGCTGGGTACGATGTAATGGTGGAGGCGGAGTTTGGCTTGATGCATATAACTGGAAGCAGGGAGGGCGAGCCGGTCAAGGTTGGGGTAGCTGTCACAGATCTAACAACCGGACTGTACACGTCGAATGCGATCATGGCTGCGTTGCTTGCTCGAGTCAGGACAGGAAAGGGACAGCATATTGACGCATGTCTCAGCGATTGCCAGGTCGCAACATTAGCCAACATTGCAAGCTCTGCTCTCATCAGTGGAGAGAAGGATACTGGACGATGGGGTACCGAACATCGTAGGTCAAGTCAAGTTCGTGATGACCCTTGAAGCCAGGTGTGCTAACAGCTCCAAGCATCCATTGTGCCATACCGAAACTACAAGACTCTCGATGGGGGTATTCTGTTTGGTGGCGGTAATGATAGGTTATTTGGCGTGTTGTGCAATCGTTTGGGACATCCCGAGTGGAAGGAGGATCCTCGATATCTGACCAACCGTGACCGAGTAGAGCATCGAGCGGAAATCGATGGCCTGATCGAGGACTGCGTCAAGGAGAAGACCACGCAGGAATGGCTGGAAATTATGGAAGGCAGTGGAATGCCTTATGCCGCCGTCAACGACATTCAGGGGACGTTGAACCATGAGCACGGTAAGTTTCCGTCGGAGCAAGAATTTATCACATTTTTGACAAAATCCACATTTAGTCCGAGCCCGAGGAATGGTCACAGAAGTCGAACATCCAACTTGTGGTCCTATTCAGTTGGTGAACACACCGATCAAATACTCTCACGCAACCCCTGGCGTACGGACGCCTCCTCCAACTCTCGGACAACACACCGACGAAATCTTGGGCGAGGTTCTTCAATTCGGCGAGAAAGAGATAGCACAATTTAGGCAAGATGGGGTTGTATCATAGAGACGTCACTATAGCACTGGAAACGAAACAATCGTATATAATGGTCCGTGGGTGATAGGGGGCTGTCAATTCGATTCTGATCGGATATGAGAAGTACGATAGCAACCTGCAGCGCTCATACAGCCTATCAAAGAGAAGTCCTAACAGACCTGAGGTAGATTGTTTGGAAGGGGACACTGTGGCATATAATCGGATAATCCTGAGGGGTTGAATGATGTTAAATATATGATGATCGATCCTTGTTGGGAGGAACAGGCTTGCATCACGTGATGCTATATAAATCTGGATCAGCTCATGAATCACGCTGTCCCCAATCCTCACTTCAAGGCAACAATACGTATCCGACTCGATGAGTCGTACTTTCTAGGTTTCGAATACCGGTCACGCGGATCCATCGACCGAGCTGCTCGGGGTATGTCCCAGCAACATGGGGTGTCGTCCTCCCTCGCTTCTATAGAAGCAGCGGCCCCAACCCACGGAACTGTGTTCATGGCCAGTCAACCGAGTTCACATCCATCAACTTCGTCCGTTCCAGCATCTAATAGCTCGCCTAAAACACCATTGTCATCTAATTCAGGCCGGTCTGGTATAAGCTCGGGCAGGGTCCACATCCCAAAGCTCTCGGCTGCCACGACAGCGCTTCTTGCCCGGGTGGCCGGTAACATCAGAGGGACTCAGCATCACGAGTCATCAAAATATGGTCAAACTCCCATCGGGTGGAATTCTTTCTCTATCAATTCAAACTGGAACGTCCAAAATACCAATTCTCGGAGGGCACGCACAATGAGGGTTTCTTCAACCCTGATCGAGCTGCCAACGGCTCCCTTTGGAAACTCAGACGGAGTGGACGTACCGGATATCGTTCCAAATCCTCCTACACCAAAGCAACCATCAGATGGGTTAGTTAGAGACTCATTGCGGTCTCCTGGCATACTCAGCATTGTCCCTGGGCCAGCAGTTGCTTATCCAACATCGACATCGACATCTGATAACCCGGTGGCGCCAGTGGAACCTCCCATTATAGCCAATGTCGCTCCTAGGCCGCCATCAACATCAGCGTCAATACCTGTTGTCCAAGATGTAACAGCTGAGATACGGCCAGCACCAGTGGCCCAGCCGCCTCCCTCGGAGCCATTGGGGCCACCGGGGCCATCAGAGCCATTAGCAGCTACCACAGCCACAACATTCCCGGCTTCTATGGCCGGCGTCTGGACAGCTCAAACAAATAAGCCCACCCTTACTCCACGTCAATGGACAGGCGCTGGGATCCAGGGAAAGGGTTCACAAAAGCGCAAACGTGGCCAAGCGAGTGACGATGATATCGTCAGAGCAGGAGATTCCAGCTCGGATGATTCGGACAATATACCGCTTGCAAGACAGACGAAATCCGGTCGACAAGTTAACAAACCGTCGCTTTATGTACCCTCACCTCTTTCCCCAGCTATTGCCGAGAGCAACACCCCTGTCGGTGTAGCAGACAAGGGTCAAGGGGCTAGGAGACCCAAACAATTCATCCGTAAAGGCAAACCCCCAGTTATCAACTGCATACATTGCCAGCGCGGCCACAGCCCATCCAATAACGCTATTGTGTTCTGCGATGGGTGCAATGAGCCATGGCACCAGCATTGCCACGACCCGGCCATCAAGGACGATGTTGTCACGGTAAAAGAAAAGGAATGGCTTTGTCGAAAATGCAAGCCTACGAAAATTGTTGTTCTCTTTCCGACAGTCGTCAGAAGCAACTCAAGTCGTACCCTCCGACCCCCTGTTCACACTCCTCAAACCGAAGTAGGAGGCGAGCGCTTCTCTACTGATAATCGACGACGGTACTTGTCACGATTATCCCATGCCAACCTCGTTGAACTACTTCTTACCCTATCAGACCAGAATCCGACATTACCCATGTTTCCTCAGAATACGAGAGCCTTACCGTCATCCAACTTCCCCTATCCTCAGGCCACGGTTGCTGCCACCACAAATGGATTGATATCTCCTAATGCCTTCGATTCCACATTTACTACTGTGGAAGAAAATGTCGGCAGGCCGAGTGCACTTCCTGCTCTAGAACCTGCCCGAAGGCAACCTGCTGACGAACCGCTTGTGCCTGTGTCAGCGTACGCGTTTCAAGAGCACCGTCTATATCCACGGGCCGGGAATGGGATACGTCTATCAAATAACGCGGAAGACCTGGACATACTACAAGAAGATCCAGCTTGTACAACGTTCAGTCATGCATTACACGGACCTGCTCGAACAAGCATCAACGGAACTGCTTCCTATTAGCGCGTCTCAAGCATCCGTATGTTCTCTGTTGTTTTTATATTGCTGGCTCTGCAGGTTATGGTGCATTGGGTCGTCTTGGGTTATTTATAGAGGCTGGTGTAGGATATTATAGTTATACTTTGTGAGGAGTTATGACATTACTTAAATTTTGGAGTAGCAGGTTAGTACTTTAGATAGTCTTCGTGTGGTTTCCGAGTTTATCAGCTATCTACCTTGAGTTTACGTCTCTACAAAGTGGAAAGCACCACCACCGAAACAAGCCGGCAGCGCAGGCATCTTCACACGGCCCCGAGATACGACCGCTCTACTCGTTCTCACCGGGGGGTCCCAAACGACCTCCGCCACGCTCGTCCGCGGTCGACTGGCACCGTCTTCCAAGCTCCCAGTGTCATCTACATCATACAGCAGCAACAACTCTGCGGGATCACCGCACTTCAAACACAAGCTTGAGCCAGACCTAGACAGTGCCGGGGACAACCCAATAGCGGCCCTCGCTCGCGTAGAGACACATTCATATAGTAACTCTGCATCGTCCACCGTCCCAGCCTGGTAAATACCCACACCTAAACAGGCAAGCGATAACGGGTCTGCAGAGCCCCACGGCGTAAATGCATTACCAACATTATTCACCCCCATCACTGCCTCGAGTCCGTATTTCCGGATCATATCGGGGACAGGGAGCGTGCCTCGGGGGTGACATCCAGCAGAGACGTTAGGAGCAGAAGCCATGTAGAGGTCACTGGTCGGGAGGCCAACAAAACTAACAGGAATGTCGAACTCTCGTATCTCCCGCGCGAGCCTCGCCCAGTCTTCTTCTTTGAATAAAGAAAGCCGTGTACAGTGGCCCAGCATCACCCGTTTATCTGTGGACTGGCTCGTCCAGCCCTTTTCCCTGAGGATGCGCAGGACATACCACACAAGTGGCTCTGGTCCTTGGTCTGGAGGGAAGAGATTATAATCAAGATGGAAATCAAGATGTCTATCCGTTTCCAGAGCCAATTTTACCGCATATTCGATATTGCGCTTAGATGCTAAAAGGTCCGATTCGACATAGGGCGTTGTGCCAAGGACACTGAGTTCATCAGGTGTATGGCTTCGAAGGGCAGATTCAATGAGATTCCTATTCTCCTCCCCATGTGGCATTGAGAAAAGCGGATCTTGCGCGAAGCACACGAGTTGAATGTTGCAAATCTCTTCCCATTCCGCTTTCAAGGTCAGCCCAGCATTAAGACATGTATGTTCCACCATTGCATCGACTTCAACAAAAGCGCGCATGGCGGTTACGCCAGAAGCAACGGATTCGGCGAGAAGCCATGAGCCGCGTCTAAGGAGATCAGGATGGTTGAACAAGGATTTTGCTTTGGTTGTGGAGGTGAGAGCTTCGGTGAATGTGCCAGTTTTGGGGAGGAGGTTGGTGTAGGTTGGGGTATTGTGAACGTATGCTTTGTCGAGGTGGATGTGCGGGTGAGTAAGCGGGGGGAGGGCGAGGGGTGGTAAGGAGGTGCTTCGGGAGGACGGTAAAGCCGCAGGGTTCGAGTTTATAGAAGAGATTCTTCCCAAGGGAGAGGAGTTAGGGTATGCTATCATGATGTCGTTTATTGTTGTGATCCCCGCGACTTGGACGCCCTGGATGGTTTGAACCGGGGGGGTGAGTTTCGGCGGCATTGTAGAGTACGACGAGGAAGAGGATACTGGACGTCAGTATACTTCAAGAGATTGGAACACATGAGGGTTTGTACCTGCCCTATTATCATCAAACTTTGGAGCTGAGTTGGATTGGGGCTACTGGAGTTGGAGTAGTGGGGGACATGCATGAATATATATTCTGGAATGCGGAGACAAACATCAGTTCCAATTTCTAGTTCCTAGTTTCTATACACCTTTAGGATGCTACCTAGCTATTTGAAAATATTATCAGTTACCTACGCGGCGCTGACTGTGCACGGTATTAAAATAGATAACTTAGTCTAACCAACCCGAAGCTCTCTACGCTGTTGTCTCGGTTCCTCCGAGGCATTCTTCAACTAAAACAATGTGATTTCTTTCACATGGCTTGATCTTCCACTTTTTCTACATGAACCCATTTGTCTCATTAGACACCTCTATAGACGAGTCTGAACCACGACAATGGCCACAAAACGCATACTCACAACCCCATCCCCTTCAAAGTCTCCCACCCCACCCCAGAAATGGCAGCACCATCTAACGATCGACCTCCTCGCAACTGTCCTATCTCGCACCCTCCTCCACCCCTTTATCGCATGGATAATCGTCCTCTGCCTCCGCGCCCAGGCGACCCCTTACAATCATCCTGTTTTCATATCGGTTACAGCCTACGCGACCTTATTGACAGTGATCGACATATTGTTCATGATAAGCGACCGTATTGCTTTCGGTGCGGATAGAGACGTCGATCTAGACGAGGAAGTTATTGTCATTCCAGGGGGCGCGAGCGGCCTGGGTCGGTTGATCGCGCAGATTTATGGATTGCGCGGGGTGAGCGTGGCGGTCTTGGACATTGCGAAAAAGGACGATGTTTTTGCGAAGGGGTGGGAGGAGGAGATGGGTGGTGCGGTGGAATATTATCAATGTGATATCGGGAATAGGGGAGAGCTTGAGAGGGTTGCGGCGAGGATTCGAGAAGATGTATGTTCTTTTTTCTTTTCTTTTTCTTACGCCGTGCAAGGCAGATACGGTTTGCTTCGGAGTTTCAATTGGTGCATGGCTGACTATTTACGTAGTTGGGAACGCCAACGGTGCTGGTTAACTGTGCAGCTGCCCGCATTAATGGACAACCAATCCTGTCCCTCTCTGCTGAAGCGTTCCAGAAAACCATACAGACGAATCTTTTATCGGTTGTGCATACCTGCCAAGTGTTCCTCCCACAAATGCTATCAGCAGAGAACGGAGGCACCATCGTGAACGTGAGCTCCGTGCTCGGGCAATTATGCGCCGCCGGCCTGGCAGACTACTCAGCGAGCAAGGCCGGGCTGAGCGCTCTCCATCGCACACTGGAGGCAGAGCTCCGGGTATCAGGAAATGGAGATAAAATAAAAACGGTACTGGTTGAGTCCGGCCAGATGTCAACGCCACTATTCAATCTCATCAAAACACCAAACTCCTTTTTTGCGCCTGTCCTCGAACCTAGTCGCGTTGCTCGAGAAATTGTCTCCATGATAGACAAGGGGAGAAGCGGTGTCATTAGGCTGCCGACGTTCGCTATGTTTGCCAACTGGTATGTGGTGCTACCAGCAGGTCTCCAGCGGATCGGTCGACATGTCAGCGGAATCGATAGTGCAGTACCACAATCTGGGCTGAAAGAGCCGCATAAAAAGGAATAGAGGCGAGCTGCACTTGGAAGCTTGGCCATCAATGAGCATAGAATGAGCCCACGAATGTATATTATTTAATGCATGGAAGAAAAACCCCAGCTTCGCCATGTAAACTCGCATCTGAACGTAGACTGCCGCGGCGAGCAAACCTCCAAGCTTTGTCGCTAACACCGGGATTTTCCATGATAGCAACCGCACAAGGGGGCAGCCTATTGTTCCTGCGTTAAGATCATCTTTTCGCGCTCGCTTCGTCTTGGTGCCAGAGTCTTCTTGTTGCTATGCTTCCGAATATTCTCTTGACGTCTCTTAATAGCCGAGAGCTCCTCTGTTTTGATCTCGCGAGCCTTCTTGATAGGCCGTGGTACATGGCGTTGGCGTTTGATCCGCTTGATTTCCGGCATGTGCGAATACCTCTCCACTAACGCTTGGTCGTACTCCAACTTTGTCCTCTGGCGAGCACTCTTAATCCCACTGCGATCTGCTGCTTTGGCGCGCCATAGGCGGATGTTTCCATCGTCCGAACCAGACAGGAGGTATTTGTTATCTGGGGTGAATTTGGCGGAGAAGACACTGTTATCCGATTAGTTTTGCAATATAACAACAAGAATAAAAACGTACCGTTGCATTCTCGTTGTGTGGTAGATGTCACGAGAATGTCCAGTTGCCCTGTTCCACAAGCGGATTGTTTTGTCGTACGATGCGGTAACAAGCTCCTGACCAGTTGGGCTAAAGTCCACGTCCATAACCGCAGCGACGTGGTCCTTCATGACATTTAAAGCGCGGTCCATCTTTCTCATGTCGAACATGTATACGTTGTGGTCTTCATTTGCAATCGCAAAATTGAAGGCTTCCATTGGGTTCCAACAGACGGCGTTGGATGCGAGCCTCAGTACGAGCTTAGATAGAGGAGACGAGGTGCGAAGATCATAGAGAATAACCGAGCGGTCGATCGCAGTTGAAGCGAGAACTGAAGTTTCAGTCTGATTGAAGGCTACCGATGTAATTGTGTCGACGCTGGTGGGCCAGTGAAGAGTCTGGGAAGGTGTAGATGAAGGTCGAGAGAGGTCGTAAATCGAGATCTGAGAAGACGAGGCTGCGAAGAACGGTTGGTTTCGGTGGTGTGTGAGGCCGGTGAAAGCACCCTGACCGAGGTATGTTGCTAGAGGAGGAGCCTCCGACGAGGAGTTATACGGGTCGAATAATTTGATAGTTTTATCGGCAGCGCAGGAGAGTAGTTTGCGGTCGGGAGTCCAGCATACTCCTTTGACGATGTTCTCGTGTGCTGTATTATTCCACACTTCGCCTTGAGTTACGAGGTCCCAGACCTTGACAACACCATCACCACTACCGCTGGCAAATCGGTCTAGTGAACCGGGGTCTTTGGCCATTGTGTAAACGCCGTCGACATGACCTTCTCCCATCTGACCTAGGAAAGGCGCAGCGAAGAGACGCTCCATCTTGACAGCATTGAGAGCTCTTGTATATTCACGTGCTCGTTCATGAGGATGCTGAGATGGGTCCAAATTTCGCGGTTGTCGAACTACAGCAGTGCCCGGAGCCTGCTGAGAGGCACTGGGTCGTGATAGAGCTTTGATTTTCTGTAGATATGGTTATTTCTCCGCATGATCGAAAAATACAGTACCAAGGGACATATATAGTAACATACCATGGTCAATGTCCAGGGACAAACGGACAAATATTGAATATATGGAAAACTCTCGAGACCGTGGACCACCAGATATTTTTTGGTATAGACATTTTTCTGACGGCTAAACCGAGACCGCCAGATTAGGCGGTGAGAATGAATTCTGCCTCAGGCACTAGGCTGATGATGACTTAGTAAGGTGAGATGAAGCTCCAACGGCCAAGTGATGATATTCGCCGTTCATCAATCAACCTTCTCCATTCTCTCTGTGTGTCTGACGTTAAAACCTCATCATTGGACTTCAATCCTCTCCAGATAAATCTTTCTCCAGCTACAGAATCTCCGTTTACCTCGTCCTACACACCCTCTTTTGCCATGGCGCCGTCCTCCCAGGCCGCTCAGCGGATAGTGGAAGCTCGCGCTCTTGCCAAAAAGGACACTTCAAAAGCTGAGACCATTTACAAAGACATTCTTGCCAAAGGCCCGGGGTCTACCGAAAGCTCCTCGCGCGATTATGAAACTGCCTTGGTTGGGTTGGGAGAGCTGTACCGAGACGGGAAGAAGCCGCAGGAGATAGCAGATCTGATCAAAACAAGCCGAGATTCTTTCTCATCCTTTGCTAAAGCGAAGACGGCCAAGCTAGGTATGTTGTGCAATTCCTTTTGTGTCTAGGAGAGAATAGCGATTAATGAGCTCTGCAACAGTCCGGCAATTGCTCGATCTGTTTAGTGAGATCCCGAACACACTCGATATCCAGATTGCCGTGATCCAATCCTGTATCGAATGGGCCGTTGCCGAACGACGGTCATTCCTCCGACAAAACCTCGAGACTCGGCTTGTAGCAATATACATGCAGAAACAGAGCTATTACGAGGCCCTCAACCTGATCAACCCACTTCTTCGTGAACTTAAGCGACTGGATGACAAGCTCATGCTGGTTGAAGTACAGCTGCTCGAGTCGCGAGTATACCATGCACTAGGAAATCAGGCCAAGGCGCGCGCTGCGCTTACCGCTGCCCGAACTTCGGCAGCTTCTGTCTACACTCCTCCCAACCTGCAGGCTAGCTTGGATATGCAGAGCGGCATGCTTCATGCAGAGGACAAAGATTTCAATACCTCATTTTCCTATTTCATCGAAGCTCTGGAAGGATACAGCTCTTTGGATGAAGGAGAAAAGGCAACAGCGGCTCTTCAATATATGCTGCTCTGTAAGATCATGCTAAACCTGGTGGACGATGTGACAACCCTCTTGGGCTCAAAGCAGGCCCAGAAATATGCGAGCCCACGACTTGAAGCCATGAAAGCAGTGGCACGTGCTCACTCCAACCGTTCGCTTGAAGAATATGAAAAGGCGCTTTCGGACTACCGATTTGAACTCGGCAGCGACGCGTTCATCCGCAACCACCTTCGCAAACTCTACGATGCCATGCTGGAACAAAATCTCATCAAGGTCATCGAGCCATTCAGCCGAGTTGAACTGGATCACATTGCCAAGATGGTTGGCTTGGACACACAGCAAGTGGAAAGGAAACTGTCCCAGATGATTTTGGACAAGGTCATCATTGGGGTGCTAGACCAAGGCGCTGGATGCTTGATTGTCTAC
The DNA here is from genome assembly GCA_027569205.1 of Aspergillus kassunensis. Lineage (NCBI taxonomy): Eukaryota > Fungi > Ascomycota > Eurotiomycetes > Eurotiales > Aspergillaceae > Aspergillus > Aspergillus kassunensis. The sequence continues at coordinate 173,285 of JAPDEQ010000062.1, forward strand.
GACGAGACCGAGCGCGATCAAGGATACGATGCTGCTTTGGAAACTATTGCAAAACTGGGCAATGTTGTGGAGGAGCTGTACACTAACCAGGCCTCTCAACTGGAGTAGGGCATGGAATCTTTTGTTTCTATAGTCCGGAAATGATATAACATTAAAGGCATGAATCCTTTCATCGGGGAATGTCCTTTGCAGAGTATCTTTGTAGCTGGGTGAACTTCCCCAACTTATCTAAAAAACTGATACAGGTAGTATTCCGTAGACATGAATCTTAAGTTGTATAGAATAAATGATAACTATGCTGGTTGTGGCTGACTAGGTGATGGATGTCCGAAATAGGTAAAGCGCAATCGCGACTGCATCGAACTTTGGAAATCCGCCGCGGTCATTGAAGAACAAGAGTCAAGACTCTCGTTCATCTACAAATCCTCACGTCTTGGTTCCGAATACCCCCGTCGCGCCTACCATAATCTACCGCTAGCGCTTTACTGCCGGTTGCCGACCATGAACGCCCCTATCCCGCCCGGCTACGCGCGTGGCTTCCCCCAGGGCGTCCAGCGTTCTCCTGCCACGCCTCGTCGCGGACCTCAAGCTCCAGGTATGCCATTTTATTTACGCCACCTACGAACTCTGTCTCTCCTTTCCTTTATATCGGACTCTCTAACTAATGTTGCTTGACCTACAGGCCCCGCAATGCCGATGTCAATGCCTCAACATGTGGCTCCCCAGTACATGGCTCCTCAGCGCAACATGGCGCACCAAAATGATGCTGCCCTTCGCCGTAGCCGCAAGCCAACAGACAAGAACATTCCCGATGGCGTCGAAGATGTGATTGTCGGCGAAGGTTCCCAGCAATACAAGAGTTTGCGCGCCCTGGAGAAGCGCCTGGATGCTGCTATTGTGCGGAAGAGGCTGGACATCCAGGACTCAATGAGCAAATCAGTCAAGAAATACAGAACAATGCGCATCTGGGTCTCGAATACGGTGGAGGACCAACCTTGGCAGAACCCTGCCGCGCAGAATGGTGCGGTCCCAGGAAGCACCCCTGGCTCCGGGCGGTACAAGGTTCGAATAGAGGGTCGGCTTTTGGAGGATGATAACGACCTTGCAGACTCAGACAGCGACTATGAGAATGATGACCAGGGGAAAGAAGATGCGATGGATGAAGATGGCCCCAAAGCCAAAAAAGCAGCTGCTAAGCGGTCGAAGCAGCGCTTTTCGCAATTTTTCAGAACTGTCACGGTCGATTTCGACAAGTCTTCTGCGACAAGCCCGGAAGAGATGAAGACAATAAACTGGGTGAAGCCGTCTGTACCACCCAATTCTGGCGGCCTGCCACCCACTGCCGATTTCGACTGCGTGCAGTTCTCTCGAGCGTCGCAGGAGAATCTGAACGTTACTGTCAGCCTTGTCAGGGACGAGGCTGATGAGCGGTACAAGTTGAGCAAGGAGTTGGCGGATGTACTTGACGTTGAGGAGGAGACTAGAAGCGGGATTGTCCTTGGTATCTGGGACTACATCCGGGCGATGGGACTACAAGAAGATGAAGAGAAACGACTCGTACGATGTGACGATCGTCTGCGAGCGGTAAGCCATTTCTCTCCTGGTTTTTCTTCTGAAAATTCTAACGCTGTATAGATCTTTGGCCGAGATCAGATGTTCTTCCCTCAAATCCCGGAAAGCGTCGGTCCTCACACAAGCCCTCTTGACCCCATCAAGCTCCCTTACACAATCCGCGTGGACGAAGACTTCCATAAAGACCCAACACCCACAATCTACGACATTCAAGTAGCTGTCGACGACCCCCTTCGCTCCAAGATGATAGCTCTAACACAAAACCCGCAATACAATGCTGGAATGAGGCAAATCTCCCAACTCGATGACCAGGTTGCCCTCATCGTCCAGGCTCTCACGCATTCCCGCGCGAAGCATTCCTTCTTCACCGCTCTCAGTAAAGACCCCGCTGCCTTCGTCCGTCGCTGGATCAACTCGCAGCGCAGAGACCTCGAGACAATCCTGGGCGAAGCCACTCGCGGCGGCGGTGAAGATGGCAGTGGCCCCGAATTTCGACGTGGTGGATCGGACAGCGTCTGGGAAACGACTGTGGCTCGCGAAGCTGTGCGGTATATGCTCGCCAAACCCGAAGCTTCCATGGGTCGGTAGACTCGAACCGATATTCTTCCTATTCTTGATTAAGCAAACTGATTGGAGTCTTTGAAGGCGCTTATGCGGTGTTTCGTAATGATTCTATCTCTGGTTCATTTTTTTTATCAGTGAAATTATGTGTAAAATATGACATGTCACCCGATTAATCGTTCTCCATATTAGCACTAGTAGTAGAAGGGTCTTCAAGGCTTTGCGTAAAGCACGGTTTATTTGTGTCCGCGGCGAAGATGAAGGGTGGGATGATTTGTCCAGGATTCCAAGTTGACGAGAATGACGCTGGTGCTGGAAGAGATTCTAGTTCGACAATGGCTGTACCTTCTTAGAGCCGGGTACAAGCCTCTCAATATGCTTGCTTATCGATAATCAAGACAGCATGCAAATAAATAGACCGCGAATGAACAAAGGACAGGTCCCGTTACGAACAAGATATAGATATATTGGCTGAGACGCGGGATAACGATAACAATGTACACATGAAATAACATATACGAGAATGATCACACAAACAAGTCCGGCCAGAATAAAACCCATCAACGCCTCTCTTTCTTTCTTGGATTGAGGAAACCCACACCTATTTACTTCCTCTCGAATGGACAGTTCACGACCTAGCATATCTAACCTTAGGTCTTTCGGTTGCGAAGCTCCTCTGCGAGACCAGTGTCAATGCCTGTAGCAGCCGCAGGATTGTCTAAAAGACTGTCTCCATGGAATAAGCTTCCCTCATCCCGTGACAGCTTTGCAGCAGCATCAAGAACGGGTTGTTGCGTGGAATCCTCCGCGGCGTTCTCTTTGTCTCCTTCCTTGGGACATCGGACCTCCTTGACTGGGGCTTTCGAAGTGGAAGGAGTGCGGAAGCGCTTCAAGACGGTCTCCACCATCTTCGAAAACCAGTAGTAGTTAAGGCCGTTGAGAATTATGTTGGAGGTGATGTAGGTGAAGACCAGCCAGGTGGGAATGCCGCCAGCGGTGTGCTTGGCGAACCTAGAGATTTGGGCGTTGGCTTTGACACAGGCCTCGTTGATGCAAAGTGAGCCGTCACCGCGAGACTCGAAGACTTGGGCCATGATGTCGACGGGACGAGATGGCGAGGAGGAAGATGCAGACCAGGTTTGCATGAGCGCCCCATACATGTCCATGTAGACGATTACGGACTGCCATGTGCCCCAAATGAGACGACAGCAGAAAAACGTCACGAGAAGAGCCATGCCGTTGTACCACTGTAAGGAACTGCCGGTCTTGTTGATTTTGTCACAGAACCAGTGGATATTGAGAAAGGGGCTAGAAAGCTCGTAGAGGATAAATACCGGGGCGTAGTAGTTGAGGAAGGGTCTCTGAGGAGATATTAGCTGCTGTGACACTCTAACCCACGAGGTTAGATGTTACTTACGTATCCGAAACTGAACACCCAGAGCGCACAGACAGCATGGAAGAACATGCCAATACCAAACATCTTGAGGTAAATAGTGCTGACGATCAGGTCATAAACGAAATAGCCCACCGCAAGAGAGCTGATCAAAGCACACGATCCAGTATAGCCGAAGACTCGCTCTGCAGAAGTCATCGACCTTCTCTCATCATCCACAAAGAGCACCCATAGGGCGATGATATTGATGAAGGTGCTTTGGACGAGCGACACAACGTGCACATCCCAGTTGAGCTTCGTACGTTTGTTCAACTTGGGGTAGTGGTCCGGGAACAGCTTTGGAGACAGCCATGGCGAGACAACATAATGGATGAAGAGGTAGGCGACGAAGACGACACCAACCTCGTGAGAGTGATCAGCGAGGGCCGGGAGGTTGAAGCGAAGAGCCCAAGGTTCCACAGCCTCCCGCAACCATTCTGGCGGAGGCGGAATAGGGTCCAGCATCTGGGGTAACCGCGGAGTGGCTTCCAGGTGGTAAGGGAGTACACAAGGGACTTGGTATTAAGAACGGAAAGGAAGGGATAGCTCAGGGTAGGACTCCGATATAAGGCTGACTCTGAAACTATGACGAGCGAACTGAGCGGGGTGTTGAGAGGCTAGAGAACGGCCATCCTGGTAGGATCGAAACGGTGGTGCCTGCCAAAGGGAAGAGGATTAGATCTGAGATTCACAGATTTGAATGGGGCTTAGAAGAAGACGGAATAATACCTGAAGAGAGAGCCAGTCACCGGGGTTCAAAGTAACCTGAGGGAGAGACAGGCTGGTAAGTGATCTTATCAGAGTTGATCACGTCCGTGGGTAAGTTGGAGCTTCATTATCTCATGATTCAACAAAAGGTTGATCGCGTGCGGGTATATGCCTGATTTGTCAGGCCGAGATCCCTGCTGGGGCAGCCACATGACTCGCCGAGTCCGAGGTCGGTCTCCACCTATGGACACTTTTACATCTACTACGTGGACTATACTCAAGTCAAGAGAAATAGGATATCATATTCATATACATTAACTCAATAACATGTTCATCATCCCAGATCATACACTTTGGGATCGGTGGGCAAACAAGCACAAAACGTGACAAAAGGAAAGTAGACACAAAATGAAACCAACTGCCTCAGCAGGTCAACTATGTATAAATAGGAAAGTCATGCTCATTAAACGCCATTAAAACGCCGTTAGAAATCTTGTCCAAGTCCCATGCACTTGACTCATCACCCCGTTGTACTCACGATCTCCGTGCCGAGTCCGCTGTCAGAGGGTGGTGCATAGAGCACCATCTTTGTTGATTCGTCATTCAGGTGCTCTTCATGTTGCTGTGCATGACCCTCGGGCTCATCTGCCTTAGACTCTTGGGTCTCATCCTCAACATCTAATTCTTCCCCTTCCTCTGGAATCCGTTCCTCATCATTTCCAGCGTCATCCACAGCGGACTGGGCATTCGTACTGGCAATGCCGGTTGCAGTGCTGGCACCGCTAACATGTCGATCCGTAGAGACGACGCTGCCAGTACCGTACGTCATGCTATCCGTGCAGGTTCCAGTGTAGCTCGTCCTCCGCTCCGTACCAGCATCACTCTCCTCCCCACTCTGATTCTCCTCTTCTTCCGGGAACACCTCGTTTTCCTTGTTGACCACCGAGCTTCGACCACCCCACGATGATTTGCGGTAGGAGAAGTTGGACTTGACTGATTGGCTCCGTTTCAGGCTGGTAAGGCCACCCGGTGCGCCTGTTTGTCTGTCCGCGACCCCACGATTGCCAGTAACATTACTGAGACTGAGGATTCTCCTTTCCTTGCCCGCGTTGGATGCAGTCGTGGAGCCAGTTTGCGACGCAGGCGGAGCTCGCTTTTTCAACGCTAGTCCAATGCTGCTGCCAAGGATACTTCGAGCGTCCTTGGCGGTGCTTGCGATACTCGAAGTACTGGGATTCCGTGCCCTAACGCTGCGAACCTTCTTCATATTCAAACCTTGCGCGCCGTTGGGGCGGTTAAGAAGAACGGTGCGAGCATGATCGAGTACACCCTCCAGAATTCGTTTCTCCAGACTATCGGCACGCTCTTCCATGACCTGCATCTCCTCGTGCCGCAACTCAAGCGCCATCTCGAGCCCAGAGACTTCCTTGTTGAGCTTGGCATTCTGAGAAGCAAGTTCATCTTTCTCTGTCTTCAGTCTTTGAATCATGCCGAGCAGTGAGTCCTTCTCATCGTTTAGGTTAACAATCTCAGATTCAACCTGCTCCTTCTGCGCTGTTCTCCGTTCAAGGGCCACGGCAGCTTCTTCGGCCTCCCTGCGTCTGCGTTCAGTGTCCTCGGCTACGAGAGCGGATTGCGACACAAGCATCTCATTCATCTTACGGGAAGTTTCCATGATGTCCTTGTGCATCTCGTCGAGCTTCATCATTTGCGTGACAGACTGTTCCGTATTCGTAGCGTGGCCCATGAGGGTATCCAATTTGTCGTGTATGGGTCCTTTGGAGCTTGTGGCGTGGTCAAGTAGTTCACTCAATTTTTCGTAAACCTGACCGTTTGTACTTGTAGTCTGGCCTAGAATCTGTTCAAGCTTCTCGTGGACCTGGTCGTTCGTGACCCGCTCGATGAGGACGTTGAGCGCATCCTGGACCTGGCTGCCTTTCGTATTTTCTAAAAGGCTGTTGAGCTTTTCATGAACCTGCTTATCATCATACTTCTCTGGCTCCGGAGGTGGTAGAGCGGGGAACATTTGGGGAATGGTGGTAGGCAGAACGGATAAGTCCATCTTTAGGTCTTGTGCAGTCTGTTGAGAGTGGTTATAGTGCTGACCAACTATAGCGAGAATCTCTTGAATAGACTCTAGAACCTGGGGATGGAACTCATGCAGCTTGGTTTCAACACGCTCAGTAGCAGCGGCCGCTCGCTCAACGTCGGAACGGGATTGCTCTTGCTGTGCCTTGACCTCATTGTGCATCTCCTCCATCTTGTTGTACGAGACGTCGACTTTTTCGAGGAAGATTTTCGTGTCGGCACTCATCTGCTCGCATGCCTCGTTAACGCTATCCCCCATAGAGCCGATGACGAGCTTAATGTCTTCTGCCAAGGCTTTCGTATTCGTCACTGCCTCCAAGTTTTCGTTACGGCGCTCTGCGGCTTCAGAGAGCTTGGTATCAAGCAGAGACTGGGCCTCGTCATACTTGGCCAGAACTTCACCCAGCTTTTCATCAATCTTTGCACCAAGCTCAACAACAATGATTGCCCTGGATTCATCGTGCTTGACAATGGCGGCGGCGTCTCGCTCCTCCTGGTCGAGTTTGGTCGCATCCTGTTCACCCCGTGCGCGCTCAAACTCTCGATTGATGAGCTCAGTGAGTTCGTTGACGTTTTCGACTGTGGTGAAGCTCTCGGCTGAAGCTGCCAGGCCTTCTAGAAGCCGTTTGAGCTCTGATAGACCTTCGTGGCTCCCATCGAGTTTACTTTTCAGCTCTTCTCCAAGGCCTTCGACGACGTTCCTAGCCTCGTCCATCCTCTCCGCTAAGCCAGCATGCTCAATCTTTCGCGCTTCGAATCCCTGACCAGTCAGCTCCTGATCTGCCTCTACCTTCTCCTTGAACTCGGTCATCATATCAGCAAGACCTTTAATGTCGGTTTTTGTTGGAAGAGTTTCGATGTCTGGAAGCTTAAGCTCTTCAACCTGGGTCCTGACTTCAAAAACCATAGCCTCTACCGTCTGTAGGTCTGACTTGACCAACTTCTCGGTATCAGTCTCGCCTTCCTCAAGTTCTTCTTTGCTTTTGGACTCATCGAGTGCGATCCACATGTCCTTCATCAGAGTCTCTAAGGTACCGATTTCAGCTTTTGTGGGGCATTCAGCTTCCATACGGCCGTAGAGCTCTGTAACGACATCCTTGGTCTCTTTGACTATCTCCTCGAGACTACCCAGCTGCTCCGCTCGCGCGAGCTCATCAGCGGCCGGGAACACCATCTCATCGAGTTGAGATTTTGTACTTCGGAGGAGGGTTTCGATGGCGTCTGTATGCTCCTTCTTCGCAACAACTTCATCGTCGGGGCTCTCATGAGATGCAAGTGCGGCCACAGAGGTTTGAAGTTCGTGCAATCCGAAAAGGACATCATCCATGTGCTCCTTTCTCAGAACGTCCTCGGGAAGTTCTGGAGCCCGTGGAGCAGCTTCGATAGCGTCAACCTTGACCTGAATCTGGGAAATGAGCGCTTTGAGGCCATCAATGTCGCTAGTCGAACTTGGCTCATCGGCAAGGATCAATTCTCGTCCTCTCGAGCTGGCGGTTTCCTCTGAGTTTGCTTGAGATTGGCGGAACATCTCCACTTCCGCTCTCAAGCCTCCGAGCCCTTCTTTCAATGCATCTAGGAGTTCAGAGGGGTTGAACTCAGTCGGACGCTCAAGAAGTTTCGCAATGTCCTCCCTGATAATGCCAACGCCGTCGTGCAATACGTCGGTGAGTTCTGTTGTAGAGGGTTGAGCTTCGTCGACATCCTTGGTGTGACTCCTCTCTTCATGGAAAGCTTCGAGGGTGGTTTGAATGGTAGCAATGATGTCGTCCTTGTTGATTGTCGGCTCCGACCGTTCTACTGGCACGAGGCTTGTTGCAAGTGACTCCCGAAGACCCTCCAACTCTTGCTTGATAATCTGGGAGATCTTCTCACTCTCTAGCGACTTGG